>LS990919.1:24952484-25064984 GCA_900464855.2 Musa schizocarpa | reverse complement strand
TTCTAAGAGCTCAAATTTGTGTAAAGTCCTAAAGTTCTCCTCTTTCTGTTCTTCAAGTCTTGAGTTGTAAAGAGAGGAGAGAAAGGATATGTAAAGGTTGTCTCCTGAGCCTGTCAAAAGGAGAGAAACTGTAAAAGGGCAGTTGGCCTTCGCCCATTGAAGGAAGGCAGCTAGTTGACGTCGGTAACCTCGTCGAAGGAGGAAGCCAAAAGTGGAGTAGGTCAAGACTGACCGAACCACTCTAAATCTCTGGTTTGCTTTTACTTGAGCACTTTATCATTACTGCAAACCTCCTACATAGCTACTGCCCTCTGCGCTTTTACGAACGAGTCTCTAAACTCTTATCTTTCCGAATTTGCATTCAGACGTAAATCGGTGTCTTCGTACGATCTTTACGCTGCAGTTTATGTTTACGTTTTGATTTCATTTATAACTGCAAATTGCCTTCTGCGTATTCATAAAACGCTTTTCAAAGTTCAAAACTGCGTTTAGACGTAAAATTACGTTTTGACGTAAAAACTGCGTTTAGACGTAAAACAACGTTTAGACGCAAAACTGCGTTTAGACGTAAAACTGCGTTTAGACGTAAAATAGCGTTTAGACGCAAAACTGCGTTTAGATGCAAAACTGCGTTTAGACGTAAAACTGCGTTTAGACGCAAAACTGCATTTAGACGTAAATCGGCTTTTCTCGTACAATCATCAGATTTCAGTTTATATTTATATCTTGATTTCAACTGCATACTGCCTTTTACGATTTTACAAACGAGTTTCAAAGTTTAGACGTAAATCTGTTTTTAGACGTAAATTTGCGTTTAGACGTAAATCTGCGTTTAGACGTAAATCTGCCTTTTGCATATTACTTTTTGAGCTATACAATAGTAGCACACTATCTTTATATTCCTGTCTAAACAAGTGATTTACAAATCGTCACTTAGACGTAAATCTGTTTCTTCGTACGAACATCGGATTTCAGTTTGCGCCGATATTCTGGTTTTCATCATTGCTGCAAACTGCCTGCATAGATTGACTGAAACCTTGCTTAGTTGTCCTTATCATTCAAACGCAGCTTTCGGTTTTAATCGCAGAAAGTTTTCCGTTGCACTAATTCACCCCCCCCCCCCCCTCTTAGTGCTCTCGATCCTAACAATTGGTATCAGAGCAAGGTTAACTCTCTAAAGGATTAAAACCCAAGAGAGATGGCATACGCCGGAAACCAAGAGGGGCATTCTATTACACGTCCACCCATGTTCAGTGGAACGGACTACACCTACTGGAAGACCCGAATAAGGATGTTTCTTATCTCTATGGATTTTGAACTGTGGAACCTTGTTGAAAATGGATTTTCAAAGTCTTCTCTTCCAATGATCGATTGGAATGAATTGGAAAAGAAGGCTTTCGCTCTTAATGCAAAGGCTATGAATGCCTTATTTTGCGCACTTGATAAAAATGAGTTTAATCGTGTTTCAACTTGCGAAACTGCATTTGATATTTGGCACACACTTGAAGTGACCCACGAGGGCACAAGTAGAGTGAAAGAGTCAAAAATCAATTTATTGTTGCATTCTTTTGAACTTTTCCGGATGAAACCGAGTGAAACCATTGGCGACATGTTTACCCGTTTCACGGATGTCGTCAACGGTCTAAAAGGACTCGGAAAAAGTTTTTCGGATTTTGAACTCGTAAATAAGATACTAAGATCCCTTCCTAAAAGTTGGGATCCTAAAGTCACTGCTGTTCAAGAGGCAAAAGATCTGCGCAACTTCCCTCTTGAAGAACTAATCGGGTCATTAATGACCTATGAGATGACCTGCAAAGCTCATGAAGAGCAAGAAGACATCCTTCCAAAGAACATGAAGGATATGGTACTTAAAACTTCTGAATGCCACTTGAGAGAAAACTCAAGTGATGAGGACTGTGATGATGACTTGGCACTTTTAACAAGAAAATTTAAAAAATTCTTCAAGAAAAATAAGTTTAAGAATGATACGAAAAATAAACTTGAACCCAAGAAGGACTAAGTGATCTGCTATGAATGTAAAAAGCCGGGACACTACAAGAGTGATTGTCCCCAAGTCAAAAGAAAAACATCAAAGAAGAAGGCTCTTCAAGCAAAATGGGATGACTCGAGCGCATCTGAAGAAGAGGAGTCCAACACCGAGCAAGTTGCTCATTACGCCTTAATGGCCATCGGAGAGGAGGTAACGAATTTATTAGATGCTGATTTATCTTTCGATGAATTATTAAACGCGTTCCATGACTTATTTGATGAATGCAAGATTATCAATAGAAAATACAAATTGCTAAAAAAGGAACATGATAGTCTTACTTGTGATTTTAATAAGTTAAAAATTGAATATCATGATAGTTTAAATTCATGTGTCAAATGTCATGATCTAGAAGCTGTTCAAAAAGAAAACTTGCTACTTAAGGACACCTTGAAGAAATTCGAGGTTGGTAGCAAGTCATTAAACATGATCCTTACAAACAAGGGTCATGTTCCCAAAAGAAGTGGGATTGGATTTGTGAGGAGTCCTCACCAAAATCCAACTACCTTCGTAAAAGGCCCCATCTTACATGTTAGACATCAAAGCAAATGCAACTTTTGTTGCAAGTTTGGACACAGGACGCATTATTGTCCATTCAGGAAATTTAGTCCAAACAAATTGATTTGGGTTCCTAAAGGAACCATGACAAATTCTATGCAACATGATAAAAAATGTAGATCTTTTTGTGAGGAACCCAAAAGCAAATGGGTACCTAAACGTCATCCTTTCTTGTAGAAAACTAAACCATCGCAAGCTAGGAGCAAGAGATGGTACCTTGATAGTGGATGCTCAAGGCATATGACCGGAGATCCATCCCAATTCTCTAAGCTCACTAGCATAGACGAAGGATATGTCACCTTCGGAGACAACAACAAGGGTAAAATCATTGGCAAAGGAACCATAGGTAACAAATCCAACTTTTCTATTGAAGATGTTTTGCTAGTTGATGGTCTAAAACATAACCTCCTGAGCATTAGTCAATTGTGTGATAAAGGATATATTATCAAATTTGAATCTAATGCTTGCATCATTGAAAAACCACACAAAAACATATCTATGATTGCATTAAAACAAAATAACATATACACTATTGAAATCAATGATTTATGTAATGCAACATGTTTTTCTGCTTTAAATGAGAATGCTTGGATATGGCACAGAAGATTAGGTCATGCCAGCATGAAGCTAATCACTCAAATATCATCCAAAGAACTTGTAAGAGGAATTCCTCATATCAAGTTCATCAAAGATAATGTATGTGATGCCTGCCAATTAGGTAAACAAATTAAGAGTAGCTTCAAATCTAAAAATCAAATAAGCACATCTAGGCCCTTACAATTGATCCATATGGACTTGTTCGGACCCATCTCCACATCAAGCCTAGGAGGTAGCAAATACGCCTTCGTCATCGTAGATGACTATAGCAGATACACATGGACTTACTTCTTAAAACAGAAAAATGAATGCCTTAGATCTTTTACCAAGTTTTGCAAACTTGTTCAGAATGAGAAAGGTTCTATGATTTCGTCAATTAGAAGTGATCATGGTGGTGAATTTCAAAACCATGATTTCCAGGAATTTTGTGAACTCAATGGATACAACCATAATTTCTCTACTCCTAGAAACCCTCAACAAAATGGAGTTGTAGAAAGAAAAAATCGAAATTTACAAGAAATGGCAAGAACCATGTTGAATGAACACAACCTACCCAAATATTTTTGGGCCGAAGCTGTAAATACTGCATGCTACATCTTAAATAGAGTTCTAGTGAGACCTCTACTAACCAAAACTCCCTATGAGATATGGAACAATAAAAAACCCAACGTTTCATATTTTAAAGTCTTTGGGTGTAAGTGTTTTATCTTAAATGAAAAAGACAACTTAGGAAAATTTGATGCTAAATCCGATGAAGGAATCTTTCTTGGTTATTCTACAGTTTCTAAAGCCTTTCGTATCTTTAATAAAAGAACTCTAATTATTGAAGAATCCATTCATGTTGTTTTCAATGAGATTTCTGAAATCACGAAAAATGATCTTGACGATGATGTTAATTTTGATTCTTTGAATTTAAACGAAACCCCGTCTCCAACTAGCAACTTGGATGCATCCACTTCTTAGATTTCCTTACCCAAGGATTGGAAGTATGTAGATGCTCATCCTAAGGAGCTAATCTTAGGAGACACATCAAAGGGGGTTCAAACACGATCTTCTCTTAAAACATTTTGTGCAAATGCCGCCTTTCTCTCCCAAATTGAACCCAAATGCATTGATGAAGCTATGAAAGATGATTCATGGATTATCGCAATGCAAGATGAATTAAATCAATTTGAGAGAAATGAAGTGTGGAAGCTTGTTCCTAGGCCAAATGACCATTTAGTTATTGGTACTAAATGGGTCTTCAGAAACAAGCAAAATGAAAATGGTATCGTGGTTAGAAACAAGGCTAGATTAGTGGCCAAAGGTTTCAACCAAGAAGAAGGTATCGATTATGAAGAAACCTTCGCTCCTGTGGCTCGATTAGAAGGCATAAGGATGCTCCTTGCCTACGCTAGCAGTAATAATTTTAAGTTATTTCAAATGGATGTTAAAAGCGCTTTTCTTAATGGCTTTATTTTCGAAGAAGTCTATGTTGAACAACCTCCTAGATTTGAAAATAATAGTCTCCCTAATCATGTGTTTAGATTAACTAAAGCTCTCTATGGTTTAAAACAAGCTCCAAGGGCATGGTATGAGAGACTTAGTTCCTTTCTTATTGAAAATAATTTCATAAAAGGCAAGGTTGATACTACATTATTCATCAAGAAATTTGAAAACAATTTTCTCATTGTTCAAATTTATGTTGATGATATTATCTTTGGTTCTACGAATGAATCTCTTTGTGAATCCTTTGCAAAAACTATGAGTCGTGAATTCGAAATGAGTCTAATGGGAGAGTTAACATTCTTCTTAGGTCTACAAATCAAACAACTAAGCAATGGCATCTTTATTAGTCAAACCAAATATGCTATGAGTTTGCTAAAGAAGTTCAATATGAATAACTCAAAAGCAATTAACACTCCTATGAGTACCTCCACTATGTTAGAAATAGATGAGAATGGAGACAGCTTCGATCAAAAAACCTATAGGGGTATGATAAGAAGTTTACTTTACCTCACTGCCACCAGACCAGACATCATGTTCAGTGTAGGACTTTGTGCTAGATTTCAATCAGACCCTAAGATATCTCATCTCAAAGCAGTCAAAAGAATACTTAGATATCTTAATGGAACCACAAATCTTGGATTATGGTACCCAAAATCAGAAAATTTTGAATTAACAGCCTATGCTGATGCGGACTTCGCTGGCTGTAGACTAGATAGAAAAAGCACATCAGGATCATGTCAATTTTTAGGACATGCCCTTGTATCCTGGTCATCTAAGAAACAAAGCTCAGTTGCTCTATCAACGACCGAAGCTGAATATATTGCAGCAAGTGCATGTTGTGCACAAGTTGTATGGATGAAAAACACTTTAGAAGATTACAAAGTTAATCTTAAAGATATTCCCATTAAATGTGATAACACGAGTGCGATATGCTTAACTAAAAATCCTATACAACACTCAAGAACAAAACATATTGATATTAGACATCACTTTATACGAGATCATGTCACTAATCATGATATAACCATAGAGTTCATTGATACCAAACATCAACTAGCTGATATCTTTACAAAACCCCTATGTGAAGAACAATTTGATTACATAAGAAGAGAATTAGGAATGTTGATGTGTCTGAATACTTAAACCAGTTAAAATTATTTTTCGGATGTTATTACTATTACATACCTTGGCATCACTTGATCAAATAACATGTTCAAAATTATGTGACAAATGTTTTTAAAAAATCAATAGCTTACTCATAACCAAATGCATGTAAGAAGTTCATTTTTCGGTCTGAATGCTAAAAATGAGAGTTTCCTATACACTCTTATGAAAACTTGCTGAAAAATGACTTTCCTCCTACTTGTTGAAAAATACTATCATGCTTTTTGTTGATGACAAAGGGGGAGAAACATATGAATTGATAGACACTGCCATAATCATGTTGCAAATACTTGAGTGATGCTATAAACAATGTTATAGTTATTTCATCCTTGCATCACCAAGAGATATATGAACATGTGCTATAGTTTGCATTATGTCTTAAGTTGATATCTTTTCTTGTGAAGTAAATGCAAACTTGCTAGATAATCACAAATGTGTGCATCATGTAATAGTCCTTCGCAGCTTCATATGATTATATGATTACATGATGAATAGTTTCAAACACAATCATTCTTGAAGAGATACATCATGATGGGTATCATGATGGGAGTATTGATAAGTTTAACTGATCTAACTTATCAATACGTCACTTGAATTCTTAGGTCTTGAATTCAAGGTTGACTTATCTCAACTATGGCATATAGATAGGGGGAGTTAAGGTTAACTCCATTATCAATTGATTGTCATCATCAAAAAGGGGGAGATTGTTGAATCTCGGATTTTGATGATGAAGTCAATTGTCATTTGTTATCTAATCTATGTGTTGAGATAAGTGTGCAGGATTAACTACGATGAAAGTTAGACAAGCAGCAGGTGTTGCGCCGGAGTCAAGATCATGATCACGTTGGGAGTTCGAGAGTTCGACGGAAGTTGGACGATCGTCGGAGGTTCAGCGAGAACAAACCGAGAAGTCCGAAGCTTGCTGCGAAGCTCGTCGGAACTCGCCAAGTGGATCGTCGCAAAGTCCAGGAGTTTGCCGGATGTCCGCAGAAGGATCACCGAGGGTTCATCGGATGATCGACGGAAGTTCACCGGAAACTCGCTGGAAGAAGCGATTGACGCATCGGAGCAAAGCTGCAGAAGTTGTCTTAGATTTAATCGTAGTTAGCACATTGATTAAGCTTGAAAATGGGAGGTGATCCCATTAGCTTAATCTTGGGGCAATTGGGCCTACGAAAAGATTGAAATTGGGCGAATGGAGCTAACCATTCGGACCCCGATTG
The DNA here is from genome assembly GCA_900464855.2 of Musa schizocarpa. Classification (NCBI taxonomy): domain Eukaryota; kingdom Viridiplantae; phylum Streptophyta; class Magnoliopsida; order Zingiberales; family Musaceae; genus Musa; species Musa schizocarpa. The sequence continues at coordinate 25,057,907 of LS990919.1, read as the reverse complement.
CACCAGGCGGTGCAACCGCCCTAGGCAGGGGAGGTACAACCGCCGTGGTTTGTGTCTCCCAGCCGAGGCCGGGCGGTGCAACCGCCCCAGCCAGAGGTGCAACCGCCCAGAGCTCGTCTTCGAGCTAGGCTGGCGGTGCAACCTCCCCGACAGAGAGGTAGCACCGCGAGCTCGGTCTTGGCTTGAAGAGAGGTGCAACCGCCTCGATCAAGAGGTCGACCGCCTAGGGCTCGATCTTGAGCGGACTCAGGTGGTGCAACTGCCCCCGACGAGAGAGGTGCAACCGCTTTGGGCTCGATCTCGAAGCTCTGCCGGCGGTGCAACCTCTCGATCAAGAGGTGCAATCACTGATCCCGGAATTCGGGATTTGATCGATTTGATCGTTTTGAGCTCCAAATTTGAACTGGGTTGGGGCCTATAAATACCCCACCCAATCAGCACTGAAGAGATACAGATCCACACCGAATTCTTGATCTTTTCAGTAATTCTAAGAGCTCAAATTTGTGTAAAGTCCTAAAGTTCTCCTCTTTCTATTCTTCAAGTCTTGAGTTGTAAAGAGAGGAGAGAAAGGATCTGTAAAGGTTGTCTCCTGAGCCTGTCAAAAGGACAGAAACTGTAAAAGGGCAGTTGGCCTTCGCCCATTGAAGGAAGGCAGCTAGTTGACGTCGGTAACCTCGTCGGAGGAGGAAGCCAAAAGTGGAGTAGTTCAAGACTGACCGAACCACTCTAAATCTCTGGTTTGCTTTTACTTGAGCACTTTATCATTACTGCAAACCTCCTACATAGCTACTGCCCTCTGCGCTTTTACAAACGAGTCTCTTGTTGGGAAATCAAGGGGGCGACATCATATGCGCAGCAGAAGAACAAGAAAACAAAAATCCCCGATTCCCAAAAAGATGTTCGTCGTCGTGCGAAGATTGGTGCGCAAAAATCCACAAAACACAAAACTGCGTATAGAGATTGTGTTACCTAGGGAGATCGTATATCCCTGTTTCCTTACAGATCCTTAGGAGAGGGTGAAGGAGGTCAAGCATCCTCCTCTCTAGCGGTGATCCACACAGTAGGGTTGCGACGACCCTCCTCAAAACTCCAAGCCTCTGAGGTGGAGAGGGAGAGGAGAATAGGAAGGGCAAGCAAAGACTCTAGCCTATGAGGCTGTGAATCCCTCCTATTTATAGAGATCCCGTGTCAAACCCTAATGGGTCCTTCCCTAGTGGGTATTGGATCTGCATCCAATAAGACAAGGGCTCCGTCGGATATCTCATATCCGAACCTCTACTCATCGCAATGCCTACCATATGTGTGTGACCCTCTAGGCCCCATATCGAAATGGGTGAGTCATACCACGTCGAACTCCTTCTAACTCGGTGAATTATTATCTCTGTAATAATTCACTCGACTCATCGATCACGGACGTTACTAGGCCACTACGCCATAGTCCCCAGGACGATCTGGGGAATCCAATCCATTGGACCCATGTCGTCCTCGTTACCATGTACCTATAGTCCTTCATCCATCTAATATCCCGAGGACCGTATATCGAGCATGGTGTTGTCAGACCCATATGGTTTCTACTCGAGTCTCGCTCTAATCGGATTCTCCCGGAGAACTCTTTCTCTCTCAACCCGAATGACCCTGGCCAGGGATTTGTCTGAGCAAGAACACATGGGATATTCCTCTCATGACGCCGAGAGTGGATGATCCTCTATCGACACTCAATAGCCCTCGTAAGGTCGACTACCACTCCCAATGACTAGCTGTACTAGATCTGGGACAGCCAAACCTATAAGTCTGGTATCAAAGAGTGGAGCACTCATACAGGACATCCTTGGTGTCTCAAGTCTAAGGACCAGATACACCACTAGGACTACGGAATCGTTGTCTGACAATAAGGCATCATCAACCATCCAGCATTCCGTAAGCGGATCAATTAGTGAACTCATTCTCCAATGAGCACATGTACTGTATCCCTAGTGTCCCTACACAAGCAGCTATGAGACCAGCTGCATCCATCATATGGACGGGTATATAGCACACCAGTCTATCTGGTTATCACGATGTCCCTCTCGAGTAACCTATGACCGGGATTATTTAGGATATGTGTTTAAAGGTGAATCGATCTCATTATCGTGATCTCATCATGATCCGATTCCCATTGCACAAATCCAAGGACATCACAATATATATATGCATTTATGCAATAGTTATAAAGTGATATACGCACAAATATAATAAGCAAAAAGATTCTGTATCAAGTCACACGTGCCATCACTCACATGATTGGCTTGCTGGGCACCTATGACTAGCAATCTCCCACTTGACCTAAAGCCAATCACCTATACGTCCGATCCCCATCAGACTCTTGTGACGCTCAAAGACAATCTGAGATAACGGCTTTGTCAGTGGATCTGCAATGTTATCTTCGGATGGAACTCTTTCCACTGCTACATCTCCTCGGGTCACGATCTCTCTTATAAGCTGGAACCTCCTCAGAACACTTCTGATGAGACCCGGGTTCCCTTATTTGAGTAATCACCCCATAGTTGTCGCAATATAAGGAAGTCGACTTGTCGCTATCTGTATCGACTCCCAAATCTGTGATGAACTTCTTCACCTAGACTCCCTCCTTTGCTGCATCTGATGCAGCAATGTACTCCGCCCTCTGTGGTCGAAAGTCGGCAGTGGTATCTTGCTTGGAACTCTTCCAAAGACTTTGCTCCTCCATTCAAGGTGTACACATACCCTGAATTAGACTTGCTATCATCGACATCGACTGAAAACTTGAGTCGGTGTAGCCTTTAACCTTAAGGCTATTACCTCCATATACTAGTAAAAGATCCTTAGTCCTTCTCAAGTACTTAAGGATACACTTTATTGCTTTCAGTGCTCCAAGCACGGATCCACTGATACGCCTTTCGTGACACTTTCAGAGCATGCGCTATATCGGGCCTAGTACATAGCATGGCATACATGATAGACCCTATTGCTGAGGCATAAGGTATCATATCCATGTTAAGCCCTTTCTTCCGGAGTCTTTGGGGACATACTCAGTAGAAAGCGATATCCCATGTCTCATCGGTATGAGACCTCTCTTGGAATTTTTCATGCCAAGCCTTTTGACAATAGTTTCTATGTACACGGACTGGGACAAGCCAAGCATCCTCTTGGATCTATCTCTATAGATTCTAATCCCCAAGATATAAGATGCTTCCCCTAAGTCCTTCATGGAGCAAAGTGTCTAGATAACCAAGCCTTTACTGTGGATAGCATTCCTATGTCATTCCCAATGATGAGGATGTCATCCACATATAACACCAAAAAAGGTGATAGCGCTCCCACTTACCTTTTCGTATACACAAGGCTCATCTTCGTTCTTACTTAAGTCATAAGATCTGATTGCCTCATCAAATCTTATGTTCCAACTTCGGGAAGCTTGCTTTAGTCCATAAATGGATCTAAGCAACCTACACACCTTATCTGGGTAGTTCTTGGACACGAATCCCTCAGGTTGCATCATATATACCTCCTCCTCGAGGTTCCCGTTGAGGAATGCGGTTTTCACATCTATCTGCCAGATCTCATAATCATAGTGTGCTGCAATAGCCAATAGAATTCTGATGGATTTTAGCATTGCTACGGGTGAGAAAGTTTCGTCGTAGTCAACACCTTGCCTTTGACGATACCCCTTAGCCACTAGCCTTGCTTTATAGGTCTCTACCTTTCCATCTACTCCGATCTTTTTCTTAAAGATCCACTTGCAACAGATTTTTACAATACCTTTGGGCGCATCAACTAGGTTCCAAACCTTATTGGAGTACATAGAATCCATCTCAGAATTCATAGCTTCTTTCCACTTCCCGGAGTCTATACTCATAATAGCCTCCTCGTAGGTCTGAGGATCAATATCCTCTACATCCTCTGCTCTAATATGTCCCACATATCTCTTAGGAGGATGGGATACTCTATCAGACCTGCGTAAAGTTGATACTTGTGTATTAGGTACCTGAAACGGACTGGTCAGAGTGGTGCTTGAGCTTGGTTCTCCAACCTCACTCAATTCTATCATTCTCCCCTGTCTCTCCGTCAAGAATGTGTTCCTTCTCAAGGAACACTGCTCTCTTAGCTACAAAGACCTTTTGGTCCTCGAGATGATAGAAATAATACCCACAAGTTTCCTTTGGGGTATCCCACAAATTTGCATCGCTCTGTCCTTGATTCTAACTTATCGGGTTGTGTCTTCTAACATGGGCGAGGGCAGCCCCGGATCTTAACAACCTTAAGATCGGGCTTCTTCCCTTTCCATATCTTATATGGTGTAGACACTACCGACTTAGTTGGAACTCTGTTCAGAAGGTAAGCTGCGGTTTCTAGGGCATATCCCCCGAATGAGATGGGTAGGTCGTAAACTCATCATGGACCGCACCATATCTAATAATGTACGATTTCTCCTTTCAGAGACACCATTGAGCTGAGGTGTATAAGGAGGTGTCCATTGGGATAATATCCCATGGTCCTTGAGGAACTGAGTAAACTCTGTACTTAAGTATTCACCTCCTCGATCTGATCGAAGAGTTTTGATACACTTTCCAGTCTGGTTCTCCACCTCATTCTTATACTCTCTGAATTTCTCAAAGGCCTCCAACTTGTACTTCATTAAGTACACATATCCATACCTTGAGAAATCATCAGTAAATGTAATGAAGTAGGAGTAACCTCCAATGGCATGAGATGACATGGGTCCACATACATCACTATATATGAGTTCCAACAACTCATTGGCTCTCTCTCCAGTTCTACTAAATGGAGATTTGGTCAGTTTTCCACAAATGCAAGGCTCACAAGTTGTATATGACACATAGTCGAATGGATCTAGATATCCATCATTTAGCAACTTTTGAATCCTTCTTTCATGGATGTGACCTAGCCTACAATGCCACAGGTATGCACTGTTCAACTCATCTCGTTTCCTTTTGGACACATTTACATTCATGATATGTGGAGTGGTGTCTAACATAAATAAACCATTATGCAAGGTTCCTTTCGTGATGATCTTATCATCTAATAATATCGAACAACCATTGTTCTCAAAAACAAATTTATATCTGCTAACTGTTAAACATGAAATGGAGATAATGTTTTTGATAATAGAAGGAACAAAATAACATGCATCTAATGCAATAAAAGCTCCACTAGGCAGATGTAGGGCAACCTCGCCAACAGCTAATACAGCAACTTTTGCTCCATTACCCATCTTGAGGTACATCTCGCCTCTTTGTAGTCTCCTAGGTATTGCTAGAACCTGCAACGAATTGCATATATGATAAGCACTACCGGTATCCAATACCCATGTGTTATCATAAGAGTCTGACAAATGGAGACTGATCATGAATGTACCTAAAGCTTCATCAAGCTTTTGTTTCGCCCTTTCTGCAAGGTACTCTTTGCAGTTTCTCTTCCAATGCCCATCTTTACCACAGTGGAAGCACTGGCCTTTGTCCTTTGCTGGGTCTTTCTTAGCAACCTTTGCTTTACCTTGTTTGCCCTTGCCCTTTCCCTTCTTAAGGGACCTTTCTGCTTTCCTTTTCTTTCTGGTCTCACCAGTGTAGAGAACTGGCTTCTCTTTCTTAATAGTACTCTCTGCCTCCCTCAACATATTGAGGAGCTCTAGGAGAGTCACCTCAAGCTTGTTCATATTAAAATTCATTATGAACTGTGAAAAGGAATCTGGTAGGGATGAAGCACAATGTCCACACACAAGTTATCCTCTAGGACCATTCCTAGACCTGTGAGTTTCTCTATCCACTCAATCATCTTTAGGACATGGTTACAACCGGTGTCCCCTCGGTCATCCTAGCGGAAAAGGCTCTTAGATATCTCATATCGTTGAGTCCTTCCCTGTTCCTCAAACAATTTATGGACATGTAGGAGAATGGATCGGCATCCATCTTTTCATGTTGTCTTTGTAACTCGAGTCATAGAGCCCAACATATAGCACCGAGCAAGAGTGGAGTCATCAATGTGCCCGGCGTGGCAGCGATCTCATCTCGCTTGCCCTTCTTCGGGCGTAGGCATCACTGTATCAAGGACGCATACGATTTTTCTCCATTTTGTGAGAACAATTCTCAAGATTTACGGAGCCAATCCGTATAATTTGGACCGATGGGCGGTTGACATCAAGTATGCCACGTAAAGGGATTTGGCGACATTTTCTGAAAATAAAGATGTAGCAGAAATGAATAACATGCAGATTTTGCAAGAAATAAACTATCAAGATATGGACTTCTATCTTAATATGCTCCCACTATTTTACTAACGAGTCGCGACACCCTCAAAGACGCGGAAACGGAAGTCTCCGATGAACTTCTAGTGGGGATCGGGGATCAAATCGTCTTAGTGTAACCTCGAGGGACTCGACCAATCACACTAAGCCTAAAAGGTAGGCAACTCTTGCCGATCCACAACTCCTTGTGATTCCCGTCCTGTTCGCCTCCGAATCACCATGGCCTCGAGGGACTCGACCAACCATGATGCTCGGTTAAGTCAACACCTTCGTTACAAGATGAGTCCGATTTGATGATATACCCCGAGGGACTCGACCAAGCATACCATGTCCTCAAGTCACCGGTGACATCTCTATGTCGTAAGCAAGATAGCGAATCGCGATATAGGTGAGTCTCGAGGGACTCGACCAACTCAACCTACACCGGGAATCGGTTCCTACTCATAACGATGGAAGGCCACGTGGGTCAATCTAATTGCCTCACGTTTACCGACTTAATATTATCGAGAGATGTTTCTATAATTTGGTCTCCTAATATGACATGTCACACATATACATATTTAATATATATCTACATCGCATGCAAATATATATACATATCTAGTATGTGTATAAGCAATCACATTAGATGATCATGGACCACAACCTAATATGATTAGGCCCAAGCCAGTAGGCCTAATCACTCACATCAAGATCTATGTGTGCAACGGTGCATCTCCATGCCCTGTGATCGTTCATCTCGTCCTCGTCGGTTTCGTCGACATCTTGATGCATATCCATGCATCACGATCGTCCGTCTCGTGGGTCCCGCTATCGCATTCACGCTCCCGCTGCGCCTCTTCATGTGATTACAATTTAATCATAGGCACGCAGGCCCGATAATAAACGAGAAATATAATGGAGGTTCGCAGACCTCAATAATAATAATCACAAGTACACACATCACACGGTCCATTATCATCCGTCCACACATCATACATCACATGTATAAATAATCATCATCATGTAGGACTACTAGATAATAAAAAATAATAATCAACTAAACCTTTTAATTAATTAATATTTTTCTGAAATCAGGGACATGTAGGGAATTTTTTAATTCCTAAGGGTATTTTCGTAATTTGGACAAAAGACAGAAACTAGAATTTCTCAAATTCACAAGGGCAAAACTGTCCTTTTGCCCAAAACCCTAATTTCCGCTGCTGCTGCCGCTGCCGCTGCCGCCACTACTTGGCGGCGGCGTGGCGGGCGGGCGAGGGCATCGCCCGCCAAGCGGTAAGACGCCCATTGGGCGACGACGTCGCTGCGGTGGGCTCCCTCAACCGGCGCCGCTGCCCCTCGCGGCGGTGCTGTCCCCGCCAGGCGGCCGCCCTGTGGGGGGGGTTTTCGCCGCTGGGAGCAGCGCCGATGATGGCGTCGCCGCCTGGCGGCAAGCGTCGTTCCCTGCTGGCGGCAGCTTCGCTTCCGGGCGGCGGCGCCGGTACGCCATGGCGCCTCTGCCTGTGGGCTGCCAGCCCCGCCGGCAGCAAGCCTGCTACAGGCAGACCGCCGGCCGGCTGCTGCAGGCACAGCGCTTGCGCTGCACGCACGCAGATCGAGGGCAGCAACTGTTGCTGCCCTTCCTCGCTTTTGCGTCAACTGTTGCGTCAACCAATCATTCGCACGAACAACCTGGCTCTGATACCACTATTGGGAAATCAAGGGGGCGACATCATATGCGCAGCGGAAGAACAAGAAAACAAAAATCCCCGATTCCCAAAAAGATGTTGTTCGTCGTAGATGCGAAGATTGGTGCGCAAAAATCCATCAAAAACACAAAACTGCGTGATAGAGATTGTGTTACCTAGGGAGATCGATATATCCCCTGTTTCCTTGCAGATCCTTAGGAGAGGGTGAAGGAGGTCAAGCGTCCTCCTCTCTGGCGGTGATCCACACAGCAGGTTTTCGACGACCCTCCTCAAAACTCCGTGCCCTCGAGGTGGAGAGGGAGAGGAGAATAGGAAGGGCAAGCAAAGACTCTAGCCTATGAGGTCGCGTGAATCCCTCCTATTTATAGAGATCCCGTGTCAAACCCTAATGGGTCCTTCCCTAGTGGGTATTGGATCTGCATCCAATAAGACAAGGGCTCCGTCGGATATCTCATATCCGAACCTCTACTCATCGCAATGCCTACCATATGTGTGTGACCCTTTAGGCCCAATATCGAGCTGGCCGTGAGTCATACACCGCCGAGAACTCCTTCTAACTCGGTGAATTATTATCTCTGTAATAATTCACTCGACTCATCGACTATGGACGTATTACTAGGCCACTACGCCATAGTCCCCGGACGATCTGGGGAATCCAATCCATTGGACCTGTTTGTCCTCGTTACCATGTACCTATAGTCCCTCATCCATCTAATATCCCATAGACCGTATATCGAGCATGGTGTTGTCGACCCATACGGTTTCTACCGAAGTCTCGCTCTAATCGGATTCTCCGGAGAACTCTTTTCTCTCAACCCGAATGACCTGGCCAGGATTTGTCCGAGAAAGAACACATGGGATATTCCTCTCATGACGCCGAGAGTGGATGATCCTCTATCGACACTCAATAGCCCTCGTAAGGTCGACTACCACTCCTAATGACCAGCTGTACTAGATCTGGGACAGCAAAACCTATAAGTCTGGTATCAAAGAGTGGAGCACTCATACAGGACATCCTTGGTGTCTCAAGTCTAAGGACCAGATACACCACTAGGACTACGGAATCGCTGTCTGACAATATGGCATCATCAACCATCCAGCATTCCGTAAGCGGATCAATCAGTGAACTCATTCTCCAAAGAGCACTTGTACTGTATCCCTAGTGTCCCTACACAAGCAGCTATGAGACCAGCTGCATCCATCATATGGACGGGTATACAGCACACCAGTCTATCCGGTTATCACGATGTCCCTCTCGAGTAACCTATGACCGGGATTATTTAGGATATGTGTTTAAAGGTGAATCGATCTCATTATCGTGATCTCATCACGATCCGATTCCCATTGCACAAATCCAAGGACATCACAATATATATATGCATTTATGCAATAGTTATAAAGTGATATACGCCAAAATATAATAAGCAAAAAGATTCTGTATCAAGTCACACGTGCCATCACTCACATGATTGGCTTGCTGGGCACCTATGACTAGCATCTCAAAACTCTTATCTTTCCGAATTTGCATTCAGACGTAAATCGGTGTCTTCGTACGATCTTTACGCTGTAGTTTATGTTTACGTTTTGATTTTATTTATAACTGCAAATTGCCTTCTGCGTATTCATAAAACGCTTTTCAAAGTTCAAAACTGCGTTTAGACGTAAAATTATGTTTTGACGTAAAAACTGCGTTTAGACGTAAAACAGCGTTTAGACGCAAAACTGCGTTTAGACGTAAAACTACGTTTAGACGTAAAATAGCGTTTAGACGCAAAACTGCGTTTAGACGCAAAACTGCGTTTAGACGTAAAACTGCGTTTAGACGTAAAACTACGTTTAGATGCAAAACTGCATTTAGACGTAAATCGGCTTTTCTCGTACAATCATCAGATTTCAATTTACATTTACATCTTGATTTCAACTGCATACTGCCTTCTACGATTTTACAAACGAGTTTCAAAGTTTAGACGTAAATCTGTGTTTAGACGTAAATTTGCGTTTAGACGTAAATCTGCATTTAGACGTAAATCTGCCTTTTGCAGATTACTTTTTTAGCTATACAATAGTAGCACACTGTCTTTATATTCCTGTCTAAACAAGTGATTTACGAATCGACACTTAGACATTAATCTGTTTCTTCGTACGAACATCGGATTTCAGTTTGCGCCGATATTCTGGTTTTCATCATTGCTGCAAACTGCCTGCATAGATTGACTGAAACCTTGCTTAGTTGTCCTTATCATTCAAATGCAGCTTTCAGTTTTAATCGCAGAAAGTTTTCCGCTGCACTAATTCACCCCCCCCTCTTAGTGCTCTCGATCCTAACACAATGCCCTCGCACCTCACCTCACTTGTATACTATTGGGTTTGGGTTCAGACAATACAATGACCCCAGCCAAGGCTCCTGACTTGTCTGTATACTTCGTTCGATGACAAAATGTCTTGTTTTGGCCTATTTCTCCCTTTTCGCTTGCTGGATGGGGCCTTCAGATAACAATGTAGGGCTGGATGGGGATTTCGTATAGCAGGGACTGTGCTGCCTCTCGCTTCGCTCGATGTCCGTCGCTCGCTCGCATAGCCAAAAATGGCCAGTTTTGGCCCGTTCTTGCCCCGTTTTTGGCCTGTTCTTGTGTGTCGCGACGACCGTCGTGAGCAGAGGAGCAAAACATCAGCCAGAACCAACACCAGAGAACCCCCCTGGTGGCACAAGGTTGGATGGGGCTTTCGTATAGCAGGGAAGGTGCTGCCTCTCGCTTCGTTCGCTGTCCGCCGCTCGCCACTCGCCGCTCTCTCGCACAGACAAAAATGGCCAGTTTTGGCCCCTTTTTGGGCCATTTTGGTTGTTTTTGAGCTGTTCTTGCATGTCGTAGCGACTGTCATAAGCGGAGCAAAACGTAATCCATCTTAGTGCCCTGGAACCTCCCGGGTGGCACACGACTAGATGGGGCTTTCGTATAGCAGGGACGGTGTTGCCTCTCGCTTTGCTCGCTCTCCGCCGCTCGTATGCGCAGCCAAAAAAGGCCAGTTTTAGCCTGTTTTTGGGCTGTTTTGGCCTGTTTTTTGGCAGTTCTTGCGTGCCGCGGTGACCGTCGTGAGTGGAGCAAAACATCAGACATATTAGCACCCTGGAACCCCCCGGGTGGCACAGGATTGGATGGGTCTCTCGTATAGTAGGGATGGTGCTGCCCCTTGCTTTGCTAGCTATCCGCCGCTCATCGCTCGCTCGCGTAGCCAAAATAGGCAAATTTTGGCCCTTTTTGGGCTGTTTTGGCCTGTTTTTAGGCTGTTCTTGCATGCCGCGGCGACCGTAATGAGCCGAGCAAAACGCCAACCATCTCAGCGCCCTAGAATGTTGAATCTCGGATTTTGATGATGAAACTAATTGATTGTGTTTAGATGTTTAACTGTATTTTAAGTGATGCAGGTCTACTTGATCAGGATTAGACAATTGACGTAGGAGGAATTGATGTTGCGCCGGAGGAGATCACGTTAGGATATTGGACGGTAGAAGGCTTCGGAGGTCGGGCATCGGGTCAAGGAGAGCGAAATTGCGCTAAGGATATCGGGGTTGCGGAGGTCAACCACCGATTGGGCAACAAGCTGCAAGAGAGGACGATGCGCTGAAGAATCGGACGAAGTGCCAACCAATGACGTGCCGGGCAATAGAATGTCAATTCGCGTTGTAATAATTGTCTAGATTGGAGTAGAGTTTTAGTTTGTGTGTGCAGGAATAACTACGATAATGACAAAGACATAAAGTGAAACAAGTGTCGAAGTCAAGCGCGAAGGATTTGTTGGGAGTTCGAGAGTTCGACGGAAGTTCGAAGGTTCGTTGGGAATGCTGCCGGAACTAGCCAAGAATGAGTAGGGAGCTTGCCGAAGGGTTTTTCGGAAGCTCGCCGGAAGGTTCATTGGATGTTCATGGAGCTCGCCAAGAAAGATCGAAGCTTGCCGAAGAAGCTCGTTGGAACTCACCAAGATCAAATCAAGAAGTCTAGGAGCTTGCCGGGAGTTTGTAGAATGGTTTCCGAGAGTTTATCGGAAGACCGCCGAAACTTCGCCGGAAGCTCGTCGGAAGAAGTCTTGACTTATGGACTTTGTAATAGCTTAGAAAATATCTTTAAATTCATAGTTAGCATGTTAATTTGGGTTAGGATTAGGTGTTAATCCTATAACCCAAGTAGGGGCCAATTGGGCCCGAGTTCGGACTGGTTTGGGCCAAGTTTGGAGCCCAACTAATGAGCCGAAACACTATAGGCAGTGGCACCGTCAGATTAGGCGATGGCATCGCCTAGAACCCGAGAACTGGGTGGTGGCACCGTTGGACAGAGCGGTGGCACAATCTGGCAGTGCCACCGCCCAGAACCCGAGAACTAGGCGGTGGCACCGCTGGACTGTGCGGTGGCACCACCCAGCACCCGAGAGATCGGGCGGTGGCTTCGCCGGCCTCAGAAACCCAAGAGAATTCAAATTTTGGAGCCCAAATTTGAATCCTCTTGGGGCCTATAAATACCCCTCAATTCTCAGCTGAGAACACAACCTTTGAGAAGTAAGAGAGTGAGCCAAAAGTCTTAGCAAAGTCTTTAGCAAGTTTTTGTCTTCAATTGCTTTGAGTGTTCACCTCCTTCTTTCTATTCAAAAATTTGTAAGAGTGTGAATCACTTGTAAAAGGTTGTAAGAGGGGTATTAGTCCTTCCCCTATAAAATATTTGCTAGTGGAAGTTGGGAGCCTCTTCGAAGAAGGCTTCGCAAGTGGATGTAGGTCATTTTGACCGAACCACTTTAAAACTACTGTGTTATCTAGTTTGCATCTTAATCTTGCTATTTACATACTACAAATTTCTTTACTTAGTCATTACGCTTCCATATGTCTCTAAGTTATCAAGCTTCCAAATTGGTTCTCATTGATATTGTTTGTTATCATGCGAAAGATTTTTTCGAAACCAAAGTTTTAATCCGCTGCACTAATTCACCCCCCCCTCTTAGTGCCACTCTGATCCTAACAATTGGTATCAGAGTCCGGTATTTCTCATTTCGGATTTACACTCGAGAGAAATGACTTTTCATGGCTTTCAAGAGGGCTTTTCAATTGTTCGTCCACCGTTGTTTAATGGATTGGACTACACTTATTGGGAAACTCGAATGAGAGTTTTCTTGATTTCTATGAATTTGGATTTATGGAATATTGTTGAAAACGGTTTTCAACTTCCCTTTAAACCGATGAACGAATGGTCGAATTTGGAGAAGAAGTATTTTTCTTTAAACGCAAAGGCTATGAATGCCTTATTTTGTGCTTTCGACAAAAATGAGTTCAATCAGATTTCTATGTGCGAAACGGCTTTTGATATTTGGAGAACCCTTGAAATCTCACACGATGGAACTAGTAGAGTCAAAGACTCAAAAGTTAACATTTTATTCTACGATTTTGAGCTTTTTCAAATGCAACCAAGCGAGACTATAGGCGACATGTACACCCGTTTCACGGATGTCGTTAATAATCTAAGAGTTCTTGGTAAATATTTTTCGAATTTTGATCTCGTAAGCAAGATCTTAAGATCCCTTCCAAAAAGGTGGGATCCTAAAATAACCGCAATACAAGAAACAAAAGATTTAAATATTTTTCCACTTGAAGAACTAATTGGCTCATTGATGACATATGAAATGGTGCGCAATGCACATGATGAACATGATGAACACTTGAACCACCTTCCAAAGAATAGGAAGGATTTGGAACTCCGGACAAATGAATACCACTTGAGCGATGACTCAAGTGATGAGGACAATGATGAACTTGAACTTCGAACACTAAATCTTAATAAGTTTATTAAACAAAAATCTAAAATAAATAATGAACTTGGACGGAGGGAGAGGCCAAAGAAAAGGAAGGCAACCAAGGATGAATCAAGAACTTCTAAAGGTGAAACGGCAAATTGGGCTTTGACGAGTTTCGACTACAAGGTAACTCAACTCTCTTGAATTATTTTGAAATTACTTGAAGTCTTTAACGAGTGCTTAATTTAGATAAAAGGAATAAGAAATGAAAAATTATTTTTCAAAAATTATATCATGTTTTTTCTTTTTAGTATCTTTGATAAATTAAAAAATTGATCATGACAAGTATATTGCTAAGGTTTCATGCATGTTATGTTTTGAAATGTTGAATGATATATGCAACATTAGAGATGATAATTATGTGATAGTGCTTAGGATTAATCCATGCATGTGTCTCTTGATGATTTTACACTATTACATACATTAATAACATGTTGGAAATTATGTGTTTTGGATACAAAAATTTCCATGATCATGAGCATGTTTTAACTTCACGATTGAATTTGAAAATCTATAGCAAAACCATGTCCGAATACATAATGATCATGCTTAATAAATTTCAAAATTATGCATGATGAATCTTGTGATTTATGGATTATTGATTTTTACCATAATGAAAGTGCCTTATTAATTTTTGTTGTAACAAATCTTACACTTTCAGTTTTAAACATGATATATATTTTTATTTGGCATAAATAAAACAAAATTATATGTTTTGAAACAACCAAAAAGAGGAAAACATTCTTGAAAATTATTTTGATGAATCTTATTGATTTTGATGAATCCATTTGTATTATATTTGTGAATCTCTTGGATTTTGATAATGATTTTGATGATTTAAATTTGAATAAATTTTTATCGAAATCATGAGCTTGATCTATTGAAATTTATAACATGAAATCCTTTATGAATCAAGATTTCTTACTCTTTATTCTCTTACATTTTGAGAAAATTTTCAATATGAATTATAAGTGTTCTTATGCATGAATTGAAATCTTTTTCTCTTATGTTTCCTTTTGTGACTTACTAAAGAGAATATCCTTTTTAAAAACTCTTAACTTAAAATTTTATTTTAAAATCTCTTATTATTTGATCTCCTAAGATTTTCCTTTGATTATTTATGAGGAGGCTTTTCAAAAATAAATCATATCTTTTGGCATTCACATATTCTAATATTTTATGGTATAATTTTTATGTAATTCCTTGTATTCATGAAATGTTTATCTCATCACCCAATTATTTTCTGCTTGATATTCCTTATGTGATAATATGAATACATGAAATATTCATTAATTTTTTTTGG
Source organism: Musa schizocarpa (assembly GCA_900464855.2). Taxonomy (NCBI): domain Eukaryota; kingdom Viridiplantae; phylum Streptophyta; class Magnoliopsida; order Zingiberales; family Musaceae; genus Musa; species Musa schizocarpa. Next base: position 25,042,804 of record LS990919.1, on the reverse strand, counting down.
TGAAAAGTTATGATCATGGTAGGTTGAAATTTGACAAGTTAATACCATCATGATTTGAAACATTTATGATTTGAAATTATGCATGCAATTACTTTTTATTGTGATGATATATGCATATAATGTTTATCATGAATACTTTATTATCATACATGAAAATAGTGATAAATATTTTGAAAATAAATGTTTGTATCATGTTAGATGATTTTACATTTTGTGCATGATGAGTTATAGTGATGATTGAAACAATGATTGAAATAATATGAATGATGATTTAGAATCATGCATATAATGATGAGTTTATATGTTTTAAAAATATATATGACGATTTGGTATTATGTATGCATTACTTTAACGTATGATAATGATGCACGCAATGATGAAATATTCATGATAAAATTATTATTTTGATATTCATGACTTGAATCTTCCTTTCCTTTTGCCACAAAGGGAGAGAGAGAGTTGCTAATGTGCTATCTTGAATTGATGTAAAGGGTTATCTCAAAAAGAAATTAGCTAGCTTGCACAAGTCAAGAAAATGCAAAAACTTGCTTACTTTCTTGCACATCTAAAGAGAAGATACAAATGTAACACTTGCCAAATTGTTTGCTTGCCTCATGTAAAATATTGTCCCTTGCTAGGTTGGCATTTTGCTAAGGAAGCAAAAATGACACTTCTCAAAAGAGAAGAAAGAGCTTGCTTTCTTAAACATCTTTAATTTGCTAGCTAGCATGATGTACAATTTGCTATCTTGAACATTACAAAGAAATACTATCATGCACATTGCAAAGAAAAGCAAATATGACAACTTGCACATCTTCAAATTTGCTAGCTTGTATGTAGTAAAACTTGCATATCGTAAAAGTTGCTAGCTTATAGAGAAGTAAAGAATTGCTATCTCGAAAGAAGCAAAAAATGCAAAACTTAGAAAACTTGCAATATAATTGCTCTTGCCATGCTTTGTATCAAAAATAGGTTGATATCCTTAAAAGCATCACATTAAAGGTTTTTAGTATTACAATGTATCACATGTATCGCAAATTGAAATTTTTGAGACTATTATCATATCGTGTTTAACAATTGATGTCTTTCATGACAAGATTTCTTTGCATTTTTGTCTTGTATGTATCATGTGATGATTGAAATATTGATTGATACAAATTCATAATTTATGTAAAAGTCTAAATCATTGGTTCCTCTCCTTCTTTTCGGCAATGACATAGGGGGAGAAAGATTGCTAGCTCAAGGCAAATGTTGGCTAGCTTGTACTCTTCCCTTCTTTTCGACAAAAATAAAGGGGAGAAAGCTTTTGCTAGTTAGAACATGTAAAGAAAAGCAAAGTGCAATCTTGCACAAGTAGCACGTGTTGCATTGCCATAATTAAACTTAAGAATCTTGTTATGCTTTTGTGCTTATATGTTGTGATGAAAATCTAGCTTCATGTTGCAAAAACTTGCATATCTTTTAAAATAGCTAGAACTACTTCTCCTTTTTGTTGATGACAAAGGGAGAGAAGTATATTGATAACTTCATGCATTGAATTGAATATTTTTCATAATATGTGATGAATGTTACTTGGATTTGGGATAATCCAAGTGTTCTATCAATGGCATATTGATAGGGGGAGTTTGGTCAAACTACGGGGAGTTAAGGTTAACTCCGTTAGTCATCAATTAGTTGTCATCATAAAAAAAGGGGGAGATTGTTGAATCTCAGATTTTGGTGATGAAACTAATTGATTGTGTTTAGATGTTTAACTGTATTTTGAGTGATGCAGGTCTACTCGATCAGGATTAGACAGTTGACGTAGGAGAAATTGACGTTGCGCCGGAGGAGATCATGTCAGGATATTGGACGGCAGAAGGCTTCGGACGTCGGGCATCGGGTCAAGAAGAGCAGAATTGCGCCATGGATATCGGGGTTGCGGAGGTCAACCACCGATTGGGCAACAAGCCGCAAGAGAGGACGATGCGCTGAAGAATCGGACGAAGCGCCAACCAATGACGTGCCGGGCATCAGAATGTCAATTCGCGTTGTAATAGTTGTCTAGATCGGATTAGAGTTTTAGTTTATGTGTGCAGGAATAACTACGATAATGACAAAGACATAAAGTGAAACAAGTGTCGAAGTTAAGCACGAAGGATTTGTTGGGAGTTTGAGAGTTCGACGGTGTTAGGACCGGAGCGGCACTAAGAGGGGGGGATGAATTAGTGCAGCGGATTAAAACATTGATTTCGAGAAATCTTTCATGCGATAAAAATCGGAGTCGGAAGTCCTTAACTTGAAAACATATTCGCAAAGTTGTGCAGCAAAGGTAATGATGAAATAAAGCAAGTAAGAAGGTTTGCAGTAATGTAAATAGCAGTAATGAAATGCAAACCAGAGATTACGTCGTTTTTGAAGTGGTTCGGTCAAGTGACCTACAACCACTTGCGAGGCCCCTCTTCGATGAGGCTCCCACCTTCCACTAGCAAATCTCTTGATGGGGAAGGGTGAATACCCCTCTTACAACTCTTTTACAAGCGGTTCACTCTCTTACAGATTTTCAGCAAGAAAGAAAGAGGTGAACACTAGCAAATTGAAAACAAGACTAGCTAAGACTTTTCTAAGGCCTTTCTCTTAAATAATTGCTGCTCAAAAAGTTGTTATCTCAGCTGAGATTTGAGGGCTATTTATAGGCCTCAAGAGAATTTAAATTTGGGCACCAAAATTTGAATTCTCTTGGAGTTCCCGATGCTGGCGGTGCCACCGCCTGTCAATGGTGGTGCCACCGCCTGTCAGTTTCTGACCCTGACAGTGGGCGGTGCCACCGCCCAGCCCAGCCGGTGCCACCGCCTATAGTGTTTCAGCCCACTAGTTGGGCTTCAATCTTGGCCCAAACTAGTCCGAACTCGGGCCCAATTGGCCCCTACTTGGGTTATAGGATTAATACCTAATCCTAACCCTAATTAACATGCTAACTATGAATTTAAAGACATTTTATAAGCCTTTACAAAGTCCATAAGTCAAGACTTCTTATGGCGAGCTTCCGGCGAACTTTCGGTGGTCTTCCGATAAACTCTCGGAAACCATTCTACGGACTCCCGGCAAGCTCTTAAACTTCACGATTTGATCTTGGCGAGTTCCAACGAGCTTCTTCGGCAAGCTCCGATCTCTCTCGGCGAGCTCCGCGAACTTCCCACGAACCTTTCTGTGAGCTTCCAAAAAACCCTTCGGCAAGCTCCCTACTCATTCTTGGCTAGTTCCGACAGCATTCCCGACGAACCTTCGGACTTCCGTCGAACTCTCGAACTCCCAATGAATCCTTCGCGCTTGACTCCGCACTTTGTTTCACTTTATGTCTTTCTCATTATCATAGTTATTCCTGCACATACAAACTAAAACTCTACTCCGATCTAAACAATTATTGCAACGCGAATCGACATTCCGTTGCCCGGCACGTCATTGGTTGGCGCTTCGTCCGATTCTTCAGCGCATCGTCCTCTCTTGCGGCTTGTTGCCCAATCGGCGGTTGACCTCCACAACCCCGATATCCTTGGCGCAATTCCGCTCTCCTTGGCCTGATGCCCGACGTCCGAAGTCTTCTGCCGTCCAATATCCTGACGTGATCTCCTTCGGCGCAACATCAATTCCTCCTGCGTCAACTGTCTAATCCTGATCGAGTAGACCTGCATCACTCAAAATACAGTTAAACATCTAAATACAATCAATTAGTTTCATCATCAAAATCCGAGATTCAACAATCTCCCCCTTTTTGATGATGACAACTAATTAATGACTAACGGAGTTAACCTTAACTCCCCCTATCAATATGCCATATTGATAGAACCTTGAATTCAAGCAGAATTCTAGTCATTGCAATATTCATCATGAATACTTGCAACACATCATCATGAACATATGCATAAAACTTATGCATCACATGTCGTGTCATCAACATACTTCTTCCCCTTTGTCATCAACAAAAAGGAGAAGTACCACAATCAAGTATTTGTTATATGGGTTCAACTCATTGCATGAAAAACATAATATCAAGTTTTATCGTCATGTAATCTAATGATTAAAGATGTGTAAGTTTAGCATGTTTGGTCTTCTTGAGATAGCTATTGATTGTTTCTCTTTAGACTATAAGCTAGCAATTTTTACGATATGCAAGTTTTACTACATACATGCTAGCAAAAAATTACTAAAGCAAATACAAGATAGCTTTCTTGTGTAAGCTCACGATTCTTGGTTCCTATTGCAATGTGCAAGTTGCAAGTTTTGCTTCTTTTGCATTGTGCAAGTTTTCAAATTTTGCATCTTGAGCGAGCAATATTTCTCCCCCTTTGTCATTGTCAAAAAGAAGGAAAGACCCTTTACATCAATTATGACAAAGGTAATGTTAGGATCGGAGCAGCACTAAGAGGGGGGGGTGAATTAGTGCAGCGGATTGAAACTTCGATTTTTAAAAAATCTTTCGTATAATAAGAGCGGAACTTGACAAGCATAATCTTGAAAGCGTATTCTTAAATATGCGCAGCAAAAGTAATAAGGAACTAAAGCATATAAGAAGGTTTGCAATAATGTAAATAGCAATAATGAAATGCAAACCAAGGATCACGCCGATTTTAGAGTGGTTCAGTCAAATGACCTACTCCACTTGCGAGGCCCCTCTTCGATGAGGCTCCCACCTTCCACTAGCAAGTCTCTTGAAATAGAAGGGTAAATACCCCTCTTACAACTCTTTACAAGCGGTTCACTCTCTTTCAGACTTTCGAGAAGAGATGAGGTGAACACTAGCAAATTGAAAAGAAGACAAGCTAACACTTTTCTAAGACCTTTCTCTCAAACTCTTGCTGCTCAAAAAGTTGTGTTCTCAGCTGAGATTTGAGGGGTATTTATAGGCCTCAAGAGGATTCAAATTTGGGCTCCAAAATTTGGGCTCCAAAATTCAAATTCTCTTTGGGTTCCGATCTTGGCGGTGCCACCTTGGCCTTCGAGTCTTTGGGCGCAAACCGCCAGCCCAGCCCAGAGGTGTCACCGCTTGACCAGCGGTGCCACCGTTTCTCTCTCCATTCACTTGGTTTGGCTTACTTTTTAGCCCAAAACCAAATCTGACTTTGGCCCTAGTTGGCCCCTAACCAGGATATAGGATTATCTTCTTAATCCTAATCCTAATTACAAGTGAACTACATAACAAAACACATCCGAAGCAATTTATTAACCCATGAACGTCAAGTCTTGTTCGGTGAGCTTTCAAACGAACTTCCTTCGACGGGGTCCAAGCACGCTCTCGAACTTGTGATGACTTTAATGAGTAGCTGAGACTTCTCGGTGATCTCTCGAATCTCCGACGATCTCTTTGGCGAACTTCCAATAGGTTCCGATTTCTTCTCGGTTGGTTCCTGACAGCATCTCCGGCGATTCTTTGGACTCTTAAACGTTCATCAAACTCGACTCCGTTATACTTGCTTTGTGTTTTCTGTTTATCGTAGTTAATCCTGCACACTTAACTCAATAATATGGATTAGATCAAATAACCCATCAATTGATTTTATCATCAAAATCCGAGATTCAACAATCTCCCCCTTTTTGATGATGACAATCAATTGATGACGGAGTTAAACATAACTCCCCCTATCTATATGCCATATTATGAGAAGATAAAAAACACTTGAATTCCATCCCATTGGTTTCAAGCATAACCCGATAAGTTCTAACCGTAGAGCTTATCGTGATCCTCATTAAACAATAGTGAGTACAAAACTTCTATGAAAATCATAAGTTAAATGAAAAGGGACGAATTTTACTACGACAGAAGATAAAGATTTTCAATATAAATTTTATGATTTAGATGTAAGGCATGCTTTCAATATGATCAATCAATCTTGTGATATTTTCAAGGATTTTGCAAGGCATATAAGTCATTCATATCAATCACTTTTCTAAAAGATTTTGCAATTCATATTTTGTCATGCTATTAAGAATGATATAAGTCATCACTTTTCTCCCCCTTTGTCATTAACAAAAAGGGAAATGAGACTTGAAGCACATATTTTGTCATACAATGATTTTATCATTGAAAATTAAGTATGCAAAAAATATTTACATTAGAGTTCATTTTAGAGGAAAATTCAGCATGCATTCATATTATCTAATCTCTTCTTTCTATAAATAATAGAAATTGTAGATGTACAAAGAGAGATTGGGATAAAAAAAAATTCAAGTAGTAATTTCACAAAGTCAAGATCATAATTCGAATACAAACTCATTCAAATCGTTAAATTCATTAAAATCTCAACATTACTTTTCAATCATCATATAAGGCATTTAAAGAATTTTGAAACATAGGAGAATGATTAATTTAAGCATACAATGTTTCAAGTCATGAATGCCAATACTTTCATATTTGTAAGTATCAATTCATGAATGCCAAAAGATATTATTTGTGATTCCAATTTTGCAAGATCAAGATTATGATTTAGATAAAACTTATTTAAATCAAATCGGTAACTTGAAATTCATAATCAAGTCATCAAAATCGATTTTGAGATTTCACAACATGTCATATGGAATTTGAAGGAGAATGATTAGATTCACCGAGAGATGGAAAGAAGATGAAAGACTTTACGGAAAATCCAATCAAACAAGTTTATTGTTTAGGGACAATTTAACATACCTAATTCCCTTCTAATGAATTCAAATTGGTCTTCATTCAAGGCTTTTGTGAATATATCTGCTAATTGATGCTTTGTGTCAATAAATTCTAGAACAACATTATTGTTAAGGACATGATCGCATATGAAATGATGCATAACGTCGATGTGCTTAGTTCTAGAATGCTGAATTGGATTTTTAGTAAGACATATGGCACTAGTATTATCACATTTTATGGGAATATTTTTAAAGTGAATTCCATAGTCTTCCAATGTATTTTTCATCCAAACAACTTGTGCACAGTATGCACTCGCAGCAATGTATTCGGCTTCCGCCGTAGATAGAGCTACTGAATTTTGTTTCTTGGAAGTCGAAGAAACAAGTGCATGTCCTAAAAATTGGCATATTCCGGATGTACTTTTTCTATCTATCCTACATCCGCCAAAATCGACATCCGCGTAAGCCATTAAATCAAATTTTTTAGATTTTGGATACCATAAACCTAAATTTGGAGTTCCTTTAAGATACCTAAATATTCTTTTAACACTTTTAAGATGGAGATAGTTTAGGATTTGATTGAAACCTAGCACAAAGTCCTACAATAAACATGATATCTGGTCTAGTAGCGGTAAGGTAGAGTAGACTACCTATCATTGCCCTATATGTTTTTTGATCAAAATTTTCACTATTTTCATCCATATCTAACTTAGTCGAAGTACTCATATTCAAATTGTTTATTGCTTTTGAATTATCCATGTTAAATTGTTTTAACAATTCTAACGTATATTTAGATTGGTTAAGAAATATACCATCCTTAAGTTGTTTGATTTGTAATCCTAAAAAGAAAGTTAATTCCCCCATTAAACTCATTTCAAATTCATGACTCAAAGATTTGGGAAATGATTCACATAGTGATTCATCCGAAGAGCCAAAAATAATATCGTCAACATAAATTTGCACAATAAGAAAATTATTTTCAAAATGTTTAATAAGCAATGTAGTATCAACCTTGCCTTTGGTAAAATTATTTAAAATAAGAAAAGAACTAAGCCTTTCATACCAAGCTCTAGGAGCTTGTTTCAAGCCATAGAGAGCCTTAGTCAATTTGAATACATGATTAGGAAGAAGAGAATTTTCAAATCCGGGAGGTTGTTCGACATATACTTCTTCGAAAATAACACCATTCAAGAAGGCACTTTTGACATCCATTTGAAATAGTTTAAAATTATAACTACTAGCATAGGCAAGGAGCATCCTTATGGCTTCTAATTGAGCCACGGGAGCGAAGGTTTCTTTGTAATCGATACCTTCTTCTTGGTTGAAACCTTTGGCCACTAATCTAGCCTTGTTTCTAACCACGATACCATTTTCGTCTTGCTTGTTTCTAAAGACCCACTTAGTACCAATGACTAAATGGTCACTAGGTCTAGGAACAAGCTCCCATACCTTGTTTCTCTCAAATTGATTCAGTTCTTCTTGCATTGCAATAATCCAAAAATCATCTTTTATGGTCTCGTCAATGCACTTAGGTTCGATTTGAGAGAGGAAGGCGGCATTAGCACAAAAATTCTTTAAAGAGGAACGAGTTTGAACCCCTTTAGATGTATCCTCTATAATTAGCTCCTTTGGATGAGCATCTATATACTTCCATTCCTTATGTAAGGAAATTTCAGAAGAAGGTACATCCAAGTTGATATTTTGAGGAGGGGGTTCATTTAAATTCAAATTTTCAAAACCAAGATCATCATCAAAATCATTTTTCTTAAAATTTGAGACTTCATTAAAAACTACATGAATAGATTCTTCAATTACTAAGGTTCTTTTATTAAAAACCCGAAAAGCTTTCGAAACGGAAGAGTAACCAAGAAAGATGCCTTCATCGGATTTTGCATCAAATTTTCCTAAGGCATCCCTTTCATTTAAAATAAAGCAATTACAACCGAAACTTTAAAATAGGAAATATTTGGTTTTTTGTTATTCCATATTTCATAGGGAGTTTTTGATAAGGAAGGTCTTATTAGGACTCTATTCATGATGTAGCAAGCCATATTTACAGCTTCGGCCCAAAAATACTTAGGTAAACTATGTTCATTTAATATAGTTCTTGCCATTTCTTGTAAGTTTCTATGTTTTCTTTCAACTACTCCATTTTGTTGGGGATTTCTCGGAGTGGAGAAGTTATGGTTGTATCCATTAACTTCATAAAAATTTTGAAAGTCATGGTTTTGAAATTCGCCACCATGATCACTCCGAATTGATGAAATCATGAACCCTTTTTCGTTTTGAGTGAGTTTACAAAATTTAGAGAAACACTTGAAACAATCACTTTTGTGAGCTAAGAAATAGGTCCAAGTGTATCTAGAGTAGTCATCCACAATCACAAAAGCATATTTGCTTCCACCTAGACTTGTTGTATCAATTGGTCCAAATAAGTCCAAATGGATCAATTGTAACGGTCTAGTGGTGCTAATTTGATTTTTTGGTTTGAAGCTTGTTTTTATTTGTTTCCCTAGTTGACATGCATCGCATACCTTATCTTTAAAAAACTTCATATTCGGAATCCCTCGTACTAATTCTTGAGATGAGATTTTAGATATTGTTTTCATGCTTGCATGGACTAATCTCCTATGCCAAAGCCAAGCATCATCATTTATGGCGGAGAAACACATTTCATTACTTAGTTCATCAAGATTGATGGTATAGACATTATTTTGTTTTAAAGCAATCATAGTCATGTTATGATTTGGTTTTTCAATAATGCACATATTTGATTCAAATCTAACGATATAACCTTTATCGCATAATTGACTAATGCTCAATAGATTATGTTTTAATCCATCAACTAGTAAAACATCATTGATGGTTCCCTTGCCAATGATTTTGCCTTTGTTCTTGTCTCCGAAGGTGACATAGCCTTCGTCCATGCTAGTGAGCTTGGTGAATTGGGATGGATCTCCGGTCATATGCCTTGAGCATCCACTATCAAGATACCATCTCTTGCTCCTAGCATGTGATGGTGTATGTTTCTACAAGAAGGAATTATTTTTAGGTACCCATTTACTTTTGGGTGCCTCAAAAACTAATCTAACTTGTTTATCATGTTGCATAGACTTGATCATGGTTCCTTTAGGAACCCAAATCAATTTGTTCGGACTAATTTTCTTGAATGGACATTGGTAAGTTATATGTCCATATTTGCAACAAAAGTTGCAATTGCTTTGATGTTGAACATGTAAGATAGGACCTTTAACGAAGGTGGTTGGATTTTGGTGAGTACTTCTCACAAATCCGATTCCACTCCTTTTAGGAACGTGACCCTTATTTGTAAGGATCATGTTTAAGGACTTGCTACTGACCTCGAATTTCTTCAAGGTGTCCTTAAGTACTAAGTTCTCATTTTGGAGAGTTTCTAAATCATGGCATTTAACACATGGAGCTAGACAATCATGATATTCAGTTTTTAATTTATCAAAAGCACAAGTAAGACTATCATGCTCCTTTCTTAGCAATTTGTATTTTCTACTAATTGCCTTACATTCATCAAATAACTCATGGAAGGCATTTAATAAATCATGATAAGGTAAATCTACATTAATTAAATCCGTTACCTCTTCTTCGAAGGCCATTAGGGCGTAGTGAGCAACTTGCTCGGTGTTGGACTCCTCTTCTTCGGATGTGCTTGAGTCATCCCATGTTGCCTTGAGCGCCTTCTTCTTTGGTGTTCTCTTTTTGGCTTGAGGGCAATCGTTCTTGTAGTGTCCCGGTTTTTTGCATTCATAGCAAATCACTTGGTCCTTCTTTTGTTCAAATTTATTTTTTGTATTATTTTTAAATTTGTTCTTCCTTAAATATTTTTTGAATTTTTGAGTCAAAAGTGCAATGTCATTGTCACTGTCCTCATCACTTGATGTTCCTTTCAAGTGGTCTTCTTGTGATTTGAGTGCCATATACTTCCTGTTCTTTGGAAGGGGGTTCTCGAGCTCGTCATGAGCTTGACATGTCATTTCATAGGTCATTAGTGACCCAATGAGTTCTTCAAGAGGGAATGTTTTAAGGTCTTTGGCCTCTTGAATGGCCGTAACTTTTGGATCACAACTTTTAGGGAGGGATCTTAAGATTTTAGTGACTAGTTCAAAGTTAGTAAAATCTTTACCAAGACCTTTGAGTCCATTGATGACATCCGTAAACCGGGTGTACATGTCTCCGATGGACTCACTTGGTTTCATTCGGAAAAGTTCGTAAGAGTGCACAAGAATGTTGATTTTGGACTCTTTCACTCGGCTAGTGCCTTCATGAGTGACCTCAAGAGTTCTCCAAATATCAAAAGCTGAATCACAAATTGAAACACGATTAAATTCGTTTTTGTCTAGTGCACAAAACAAGGCATTCATAGCCTTTGCATTTAAAGCAAAAACCTTCTTCTCCGATTCATTCCATTCGCTTATCGGAAGAGAAGATTTTTGAAATCCGTTTTCAACAACAGTCCAAAGCTCGAAATCCATAGAAATGAGGAAGATCCTCATCTGAGTCTTCCAATATGTGTAATCTGACCCATTAAACATAGGTGGACGAGTGATAGAATGGCCCTCTTGTATGCCGGAGTAAGCCATCTCTCTTGGGTATTAAACCAAATATGAGAGATAACCTCGCTCTGATAACAACTGTTAGGATCGGAGCAGCACTAAGAGGGGGGGGGTGAATTAGTGCAGTGGATTAAAACATCGGTTTTTAAAAAATCTTTCGTATGATAAGAGCGGAAATTGACAAGCTTAATCTTGAAAGTGTATTCTTAAATATGCGCAGCAAAAGTAATAAGGAACTAAAGCATATAAGAAGGTTTGCAATAATGTAAATAGCAATAATGAAATGCAAACCAAAGATCATGCCGATTTTAGAGTGGTTCGGTCAAATGACATACTCCACTTCCGAGGCCCCTCTTCGATGAGGCTCCCACCTTCCACTAGTAAGTCTCTTGAAATGGAAGGGTAAATACCCCTCTTACAACTCTTTACAAGCGATTCACTCTCTTACAGACTTTCGAGAAGAGATGAGGTGAACACTAGCAAATTGAAAAGAAGACAAGCTAACACTTTTCTAAGACATTTCTCTCAAACTCTTGCTGCTCAAAAAGTTGTGTTCTCAGCTGAGATTTGAGGGGTATTTATAGGCCTCAAGAGGATTCAAATTTGGGCTCCAAAATTTGGGCTCCAAAATTCAAATTCTCTTTGGGTTCCCGATCTTTGGCGGTGCCACCGCCCAGCCTTCAGTGTTGGACGGTACAACCGCCTTGACCTAGGAGGTGTCACCGCCTAGCACTTTCGGTCTTTGGCGGTGCCACCGCCGGGCTCTCAGTTCACTTGGTTTGGCTTACTTTTAGCCCAAACCAAATCGACTTTTGGCCCCGAGTTGGCCCCTAAACAGGATATAGGATTATCTTCTTAATCCTAATCCTAATTACAAGTGAACTACATAACAAAACACATCCTAAGCAATTTATTAACCGCGAACGTCAAGTCTTGTTCCGGCGAGCTTTCTGACGAACTTCCTTCGACGGGGTCCAAGCACGCTCCCGAACTTGTGATGACTTTAATGAGTAGTTGAGACTTCTCGGTGATCTCTACGAACCTCCGACGATCTCTTCGGCGAACTTCCAACAGGTTCCCGATTTCTTCTCGGTTGGTTCCGGTAGTATCTCTGACGATTCTTCGGACTCTTAAACGTTCATCGAACTCGACTCCGGTATACTTGCTTTGTGTTTTCTGTTTATCGTAGTTAATCCTGCACACTTAACTCAATAATATGGATTAGATCAAATAACCCATCAATTGATTTTATCATCAAAATCCGAGATTCAACAACAATTGCTTCTCAAAAAGTTGTTATCTCAGTTGAGATTTGAGGGGTATTTATAGGCCTCAAGAGGATTCAAATTTGGGCTCCAAAATTTGAATTCTCTTGAGTTTCAATCTTTGGCGGTGCCACCGTCGATGTGGCGGTGCCACCGCTTGTCGGATTCGACCCGGCGGTCTGGCGGTGCCACCGCCCAATCAAGTCGGTGCTACCGCCCAGCTCTCGAGCACTGGGCGGTGCCACCGCCTACAGTGTTTCAGCCCACTAGTTGGGCTTCAATCTTGGCCCAAACTAGTCCGAACTCGGGCCCAATTGGCCTCTACTTGGGTTATAGGATTAATACCTAATCCTAACCCCAATTAACATGCTAACTATGAATTTAAAGACATTTTATAAGCTATTACAAAGTCCATAAGTCAAGACTTCTTCCGGCGAACTTTCGGCGGTCTTTCGATAAACTCTCGGAAATCATTCTGCGGACTCCCGGCAAGCTCTTAAACTTCACGATTTGATCTTGGTGAGTTCCAATGAGCTTCTTCGGCAAGCTTTGATATCTCTCGGCGAGCTCCGCGGACTTCCCACGAAACTTTCGGTGAGCTTCCAAAAAACCCTTCGGCAAGCTCCCTACTCATTCTCGGCTAGTTCCGGTAGCATTCCCGACGAACTTTCGGACTTCCGTCGAACTCTCGAACTCCCAATGAATCCTTTGCGCTTGACTCCGCACATTGTTTCACTTTATGTCTTTCTCATTATCATAGTTATTCCTGCACATACAAACTAAAACTCTACTCCGATCTAGACAATTATTACAACGCGAATCGACATTCCGTTGCCCGGCATGTCATTGGTTGGCGCTTCGTCCGATTCTTCAGCACATAGTCCTCTCTTGCGGCTTGTTGCCTAATCGGCGGTTGACCTCCGCAACCCCGATATCCTTGGTGCAATTCCGCTCTCCTTGGCCTGATGCACGACGTCGGAAGCCTTCTGCCGTCCAATATCCTAACGTGATCTCCTCCGGCACAACGTCAATTCCTCCTGCGTCAACTGTCTAATCCTGATCGAGTAGACCTGCATCACTCAAAATGCAGTTAAACATCTAAATACAATCAATTAGTTTCATCATCAAAATCCGAGATTCAACAGACGAAAGTTCGAAGGTTCGTCGGGAATGCTGTCGGAACTAGCCAAGAATGAGTAGGGAGCTTGCCGAAGGGTTTTTCGGAAGCTCGCCGGAAGGTTCGTTGGAAGTTCGCAGAACTCACCGAGAAAGATTGAAGCTTGCCAAAGAAGCTTGTTGGAACTCACCAAGATCAAACGTGAAGTCTAGGAGCTTGCCGGGAGTCTGTAGAATGGTTTCCGAGAGTTTATCGGAAGACCGCCAAAAGTTCGCCGGAAGCTCGTCGGAAGAAGTCTTGAATTATGGACTTTGTAATAGCTTAGAAAATATCTTTAAATTCAAAGTTAGCATGTTAATTAGTGTTAGGATTATGTGTTAATCCTATAACCCAAGTAGGGGCCAATTGGGCCCGAGTTCGGACTGGTTTGGGCCAAGTTTGGAGCCCAACTAGTGAGCCGAAACACTGTAGGCGGTGGCACTGCCAGATTAGGCGGTGGCACCGCCCAGAACCCGAGAACTGGGCGATGGCACCGTTGGAATGAGCAGTGGCACCGCCCAGCACCCGAGAGATCGGGCGTTGGCACCGCCACCGACAGGCAGTGGCACCGCCGGCCTCGGAAACCCAAGATAATTCAAATTTTGGAGCCCAAATTTGAATCCTCTTGAGGCCTATAAATACCCCTCAATTCTCAGCTGAGAACACAACCTTTGAGAAGCAAGAGAGTGAGCCAAAAGTCTTAGCAAAGTCTTTAGCAAGTTTTTGTCTTCAATTGCTTTGAGTGTTCACCTCCTTCTTTCTATTCAAAATTTTGTAAGAGTATGAACCACTTGTAAAAGGTTGTAAGAGGGGTATTAGTCCTTCCCCTACAAGAGATTTGCTAGTGGAAGTTGGGAGCATCTTCGAAGATGGCTTCGCAAGTGGATGTAGGTCATTTTGACCGAACCACTTTAAAACTACTGTGTTATCTAGTTTGCATCCTAATCTTGCCATTTAAATACTGCAAATTTCATTACTTAGTCATTACGCTTCCATACGTCTCTAAGTTATCAAGCTTTCAAATTGGTTCTCATTGATATTGTTTGTTATCATGCGAAAGATTTTTTCGACACCGAAGTTTTAATCCGTTGCACAAATTCACCCCCCCCCTCTTAGTGCCACTCTGATCCAAACATAGAACCCCCCGGGTGGCACAGGGCTGGATGGGGCTTTCGTGTTTCAGGGACGGTGCCGCCTCTCGCTTCGCTTGCTGTCCGCCACCCGCAGTTCGCTCGTGCAGCCAAAAATAGCCAGATTTGGCCCATTTCTGGGCCATTTTGGCCCTTTTTTGGGCTAGTCTTGCGTGCCGCGGCGACCGTCATGAGCGGAGCAAAACGTTAGCCATCTGAGCACCCTGGAACCCCCTGGTTGGCACAGGGCTGGATGGGGCTTTCGTATAGCAGGGACGGTGCCGCCTCTCACTTCGCTCGCAATCCGCCACTCACCGTTCGCACGCGCAACCAAAAATGGCCAGTTTAGCTCGTTTTTGGGCCGTTTTGGCCTGTTTTTAGGCTGTTCGTGCGTGCCGCGGCGACCGTCGTGAGCGGAGCAAAACGTAAGCCATCTCAGCACCCTGGAACCCCCCGGGTGGCACAGGGCTGGATGGGGCTCTCGTGTAGCAGGGATGGTGTGCCCTTTGCTTCGTTTGCTATCCGCTGCTCGCTCACGCAACCAAAATAGGCCCGTTTTGGCCCATTTTTGGGCTGTTTTGGCCTGTTTTTGGGCTGTTCTTGCGTGCTGCGGTGACCGTCGTGTGCGGAGCAAATCATCAGCCATCTCAGCACCCTGGAACCCCTCGGGTGGCACAAGGCTGGATGGGGCTTTCGTATAGCAGGGACGGTGCCGCCTCTCGCTTCGCTCGCTGTCCGCCGCTCGCCGCTCGCTCGCGCAGCCAAAAATGGCTAGTTTTGGTCCGTTTCGGGGTCGTTTTTGCCTGTTTTTGGGCTGTTCTTTCGGTCCGTGGCGACCATCGTGAGAGGAGCAAAACGTCAGCCATCTCAACACCCTAGAATCCCCCGAGTGGCACAGGTCTTAATGGGGCTTTTGTATAGCCTGGATGGTGCTACCCCTTGCTTCGCTCGCTGTCCGCCGCTCGCCGCTCGCTCGCGCAGCCATAAAAGGCCAGCTTTGGCCTGTTTTTGGACTGTTTTGGCCTTTTTTTGGGCTATTTTAGCCCATTTTTGGGCTGTTCTTGCGTGCCACGGCGACCGTCGTGAGCAGAGCAAAACGTTAGCCATCTTAGCACCCTAGAACCCCCCGGGTGGCATAGGGCCGGATGGGGCTTTCGTGTATCAGGGATGGTGCTGCCTCTCGCTTCGCTTGATGTCCACCGCTTGCTGCTCGCTCGCGCAGCCAAAAATGGCTAGTGTTGGCCCGTTTCTGAGTCATTTTGGCCTGTTTTTGGGCTGTTATTGCATGCCGCGGCGACCGTCGTGAGCAGAGCAAAACGTCAGCCATCTCCGCACCCTGGAACCCCCCGGGTGGCACAGGACTGGACGGGGCTTTTGTGTAGCAGGGATGGGGCTGCCCCTTGCTTCGCTCGCTGTCCGCCGCTCGCCGCTAGCTCGCGCAGCCAAAATAGGCCAGTTTTGGCCCATTTTTGAGCTGTTTGGCCTGTTTTTGGGCTGTTCTTGCATGCTGCAGCGACCGTCGTGTTTGGAGCAAAACGTCAGCCATCTCAGCACCCTGGAACCCCCCGGGTGGCACAGGGCTGGATGGGGCTTTCGTATAGCAGGGACGGTGCCGCCTCTCGCTTCGCTCGCCATCCGCCGCTCGCCGCTCGCTCGCGCAGCCAAAAATGGCCAGTTTTGGACCGTTTCTGGGTCGTTTTTGCCTGTTTTTTGGCTGTTCTTTCTTGCCGTGGCGACCATCGTGAGCGGAGCAAAACGTCAGCCATCTCAACACCCTGGAACCTCCCGAGTGGCACAGGTCTTAATGGGTCTTTTCTATAGTAGGGATGGTGCTGCCCCTTGCTTCGCTCGCTGTCCGCCGCTCGCCGCTCACTCGCGCAGCCATAAAAGGCCAGCTTTGGCCTGTTTTTGGGTTCTTTTGGCCTATTTTTGGGTTGTTCTTGCATGCCGCGTCCACCGTCGTGAGCGGAGCAAAACGTCAGCCATCTCAGCGTCCTGGAACCCCCCGGGAGGCACAGGGCTGGATGGGGCTTTCGTATAGCAGGAACGGTGTTGCCTTTCGCTTTGCTCGCTGTCCGCCGCTCGCCGCTCGCTCGCGCAGCAAAAAATAGCTAGTTTTGACCCGTTTTGGCCTGTTTTTGGGATGTTCTTGCATGCCGCGGTGACCATCATGAGCGAAGCAAAACGTCAGCCATCTCAGCACCCTAGAACCCCTCGGGTGGCACAAGGCTAGATGGGGCTTTCGTATATCAGGGACGGTGCTGCCTTTTGCTTTGCTCGCTGTCTACCTCTCGCAACTCGCTCGTACAGCCAAAAATGGCCAGTTTTTGCCATTGTTGGGCCGTTTTGGCCTATTTTTGGGTTGTTCTTGCGTGCCACGGCAACTATCGTGAGCGGAGCAAAACGTCAGCCATCTCAGCACCCTGGAACCCGCCGGTTGGCACAGGGCTAGATGGGGCTTTCATATAGTAAGGACGGTGCTGCCTCTTACTTCGCTCGCTGCTCGCTCGCACAGCCAAAAATGGTCAGTTTTGGCCCCTTTTTGGGCTGTTTTGGCTTGTTTTCGGGCCGTTCTTGTGTGCCACGGCGACCGTCTTGAGCGGAGCAAAATGTCAGCCATCTCAACACCCTGGAACCCCCCGGGTGGCACAGGGCTGGATGAGGCTTTCATATAGTTGGGAAGGTGCTGCCTCTAGCTTCGCTCGCTGTCAACCACTCAATGCTCGCTCGCGTAGCCAAAAATGGCCAGTTTTGGCCCGTTTTTGGGTTGTTTTGGCCTGTCTTTGGTCTATTCTTGTGTGTCGCAGTGACCGCCATGAGCAGAGCAAAACGTCAGCTATCTCAGCACCCTGGAATACCCCGGGTGGCACAGGGCTGGATGGGGCTTTCGTATAGCAGGGACGGTGCAGCCTCTCGCTTCGCTCGCTGTCCGCCGCTCGCCATTATCTCGCGCAACAAAAAATGGCCAATTTTGGCCCATTTTTGGGTTGTTTTGTCCTATTTTTGTGTTGTTCTTGCATGTCGCGGCGACCACCGTGAGCGAAGCAAAATGTCAACCATCTAAGCACCCTGGAACCCCCTGGGTGGCACAGGTCTGGATGGGGCTTTCGTATAGCAGGGAAGGTGCTGCCCCTTTCTTCGCTCACTGTGCGCCGCTCACCGCTCGCTCGCGCAGCCAAAAATGGTCAGTTTTGGCATGTTTTTCAACTATTTTGGCCTATTTTTGGGCTGTTCTTGTGTGCCGCGGTGACTACCATGAGCGAAGAAAAACGTCAGCCATCTCAGCACCCTGGAATACCCCGGGTGGTACAAGGCTGGATGAGGCTTTCGTATAGCAGTGAAGGTGCTACCTCTTTCTTCACTCGCTGTCTGCTACTTGCCGCTCGCTCGCGCAGCCAAAAATGGCCAAGTTTGGCCCGTTTTTGAGCTCTTTGGGCCTGTTTTTGGGCTATTCTTGTGTGCCGCGGCGACCGTCGTGAGCGGAGTAAAACGTTAGACATCTCAGCACACTGGAACGTCCTGGGTGGCATAGGGCTGGATGAGGCTTTCATATAGCAGGGAAGGTGCTGCCCGTCGCTTGTCGCTCTCTCGTGTAGCCAAAAATGGCCAGTTCTGGCCCTTTTTTTGGGTCGTTTTGGTATGTTTCTGGGCCATTTTTTCTTCGCTTGCAATCTTCTTCTTCCTTGTGTGGCCAAAAATGCCTTGCTCTATACTTCTTCATGCACGGTGGTGTCTTATTGTCGATTGCCTTGTTTGATCGGCCACTTGTGTCTTTGTTACTCGTGGTTGGCGACGGACTGTCCGATGGGGTGACTGTGTCAGCATGTGAGCAGTGATTGATTTGTATGCCGCGGTGGGCTCCCTACTATTGTGCAGTTGACCACCGACGCTGCAAGTCTCTTCAATGACACTCTGTTTGAACGGAGATGTGTGTGTTGCCTATACAATCTACCTAGTTCCTTTGGAAAGCAGAACTAGCGATGCGGGATGAACCGGAAGCCGGGTTATGGTGCCCAACTACATGCTAACCCAGACACCACAAAGGGTGTTGGTCGATTAAGACAGCAGGATGGTTGTCATGGAAGTCGAAATCCGCTAAGGAGTGCATAACAACTCACCTACCGACTCAACAAGCCCCAAAAATGGATGGCGCTGAAGCGTGCGACCCACACCCGGCCATCGAGGCAAGCGCCAAGCCCCGATGAGTAGGAGGGCATGACGGTCGCTGCAAAACCCAGGGCGGGAGCTCGGGCGGAGCGACCGTCGGTGTAGATCTCGGTGGTAGTAGCAAATATTCAAATGAGAACTTTGAAGGCCGAAAAGGGGAAAGGTTACTTGTGAATGGCACTTGCACATGGGTTAGTCGATCCTAAGGGATAGGGGAAGCCCGTCCGAGAGTGTGTCTCCAAGCGAGCTCTGATAGGGAATCGGGTTAAAATTCCCGAGCCGGGACGCGACGGCGGACGGCAACGTTAGGATGTCTGGAGACGCCGGCGGGGGCCCCAGGAAGAGTTATCTTTTTTGTTTAACGGCCCGCACACCCTAGAAACGGCTCAGCCGGAGGTAGGGTCTAGTGGTCGGAAGAGCACCGCACGTCGTGCAACTTCCAGTGCCACCCCGGCTGTCACGGACAAACTTCTAAACAGGATGTTTGATGTAATGCTTATGTATGTCTGTGTCTTTTGGTATGTTCATGCTTTGTACAGCATGTAGAGGGATGCCCGAAGGCTTAATAGTCCCATTTTAGTTAGGTTGGTGCCACTTTAGGCTTGTAAATAAAGGTTGTGTCATGTGGACACGTGTGAGAGATTTTCGATCTATAATAGACCATTTTACCCTTTGTTGTGCAAATGTTCAAAGCTTGTAAAGTCTGTTTGTAATTTGCATTGTCTATAAAGTGTTTTCGGAGATGTTTACTTGTGGATCCCAAATGAGGCGTTTTCTCTATCCTGTTCTCTCTTTTGTGGGTCCTAAGGGACCATGGGAGGCATCGGGGAGGCTGACCTTTGCGGACGGACACGCAAGCGTGCTGCACGTCTTAGGCAAAACCAGCTAAGTCCGTGACATATGGTATCAGAGCGGGACAAATACTCATAGAAACACTTAGCATGCAAACGTGGGGTACCTAGCGGGGCTGCGTTGAGGGCAGTTAGCACACGCGCGACCGTTTGGGGGAAAACGGGCATGGAGATATAGGGAAAAGGAGTCGCTCGGAGGAGCGGGCATTTGAGATTGGCATTCAGAGTAATGGTCAACTCTTCGCGCAAGAGGTACCACGAGAATAGACAAGCTTGGAAGAATATGGAGCGCACAAAGGTTGTGATTGTTGAGTTTGAGCTACGGCTAAACGTTGACAACTATACTTGATGGTACTCAAGGCAAGCGAGGCGCTTGGAAAAGGATGAGACCATCCAAGGTGGAATGAGTTGCTTAGCGACCGAAAGAGTTGTGCAAAGCTCATAGAGGTGAGGAGAATTGCTAACTCAAAGAATTTGATACTCATGCATGGGCTTGTATGCGGACGATGGAATGTTCGTGGCCATCCCAAGGCGACCGAAACTCGACGCCATGGAGCATTGAAACTTTCTCTTCGGCATGTGAAGGATACGTCCGTAGGAGGCTGAAGTGTGCAACGAGTTCAGCATGTTGCTAGGCCTTGAGTGGTGCAGCGGGGGCTGTATTGACGTGGAGTCGCAATCTAGCAAGTGTGTTTGCAGGAGGCAGAACAATGCACAGTTTGTTCAGCAGATCAGAGTAGTCCAAGGGGATGGTGGTCTCCGAAACGAAGAGAGATGTTGCTCCAACGGGACAGTTATCTAGGAGGGATAAGTCCCGGCCCTCTAGAGGGAGAATCATGTGGGATGGACCTCACAAGTTGAGGAGGAGTACCTCAACAAACAACAACTCCACGAAGCTCAATGGACTGAGCAAGCGGCGAGGAGTCGTCGCATGATCTCGCTTGAGAGAATGCATTGGTGGATGCATTGCAAGATCAAGTGGGGGAGCGACCCAAAGCAACACAAATGAAGGCACACTTGGAGTCGATATGGAGATCAGACTCAAGGGAGGGCTGACTCGTGGAATGGTGGGCACGAGGGCCACCATCGACTCAATGCAAAAACGAGGAGCGGAGCAACTTGGGTGTAACTTGGCGAAGTACCCAAGCCGCATGAAGGGAGCCAGCATAGAAGATGGAACATGGACCAGAGGCATAGTGCTTTCCTTGGACAGAGGTCAAGGACATGAACTATTGCAGAGGCAAGAGCAGGATCATGTTGTTCCATGGGTCATTCAATCTGTCAGAGCGGACTCATGCATGGTGCCAAAGACGAAGGGAGCTTCTGGGCACATGCACTTTATCTCGGAGGAGCATTTGATGGAGGAACTAAGGTGACTCAATTTGCGGAGGCGAAGTTGGGATCAGAAGGCCTTAGCACGGGGCAAGAGGACGCAGAGGCGGGTACTCTTGAAGAATATGCCACAGTGTTGTCATTCAAGTTGCTATAAAGGAGGCGGTGCGCAGCGAAGATTGTGCTGGTAGGGGTAGAGGCCCAGGATCCATACAGTGGTGCACTAATTGCAGTGAAGTCGGGGGACTTTGGGAGCTACTAGGCGACGGATTGTCCTAGAGCGGTGCTTCATCGTGGTGTGACCCAAGAGTGGGTGGATGAAGGTCGATTGCCAAAAGAGCAAACAAAATCGAAGGTGGAAGAGACCCTACGATGTATTGGTAGAGGCCACACATGAAGGGTTCACAATTCGAGCTAATCCCACAAGGATCATAATGTAATAGAGATGTCATCAGGAGGTGACATGGTGCAGCGGATCGTGGTGGAACAGTTCGTGGTAATGCGATTCACACAACCTAGCCCCGTGAGAGACTAGATCATACGGAGGTATGATCGGGAGCTACTGGAAGCTCCACTTTGGTGAACAATACAACAGTAAGAAGGGCTATGGATTCAAGGAGTGAAGGCCATGGTACCGCAGAGGCAGGTCTTCCGTGCATGCATCAAATTTTATATCGGATGAAAGCCTTGGTCATCAGCATATGGTGGTTGTGTTCCACCAATAGAAAAAGTTCAAATGCAAGTACCAGTAAGTCCCATGGGAGGGACTTGATTATGTAGAGGTATGATCGAAGTAGTTGGAGAGTTGGACTACTCCAGAGCCCATATTCACTTTAGGGAGCTCGACAAGTCAGAGGACAAGGTCGAGTAAGCGAACGTTGCTATCAAGGAAGCTAAGAAGAATAGAATCGGTGCAAACCCTACAACGTGATGGCAGAGGCCATGCATGGGAGTTGCAGTCTATCTTTCCATCGACCAAAGGGAGCTACTTGGAGAACACAAAGGTGTTGAAGCTGCTAGTCATAGGTGCCCAGCAAGCCAATCACGTGAGTGATGGCACGTGTGACTTGATACAGAATCTTTTTGCTTATTATATTTTGGCGTATATCACTTTATAACTATTGCATAAATGCATATATATATTGTGATGTCCTTGGATTTGTGCAATGGGAATCGGATCGTGATGAGATCACGATAATGAGATCGATTCACCTTTAAACACATATCCTAAATAATCCCGGTCATAGGTTTCGAGAGGGATATCGTGATAACCGGATAGGACCGGTGTCTTTTGTATACCGTCCATATGATGGATGCAGGTGGTCTCATAGTCGCTCGTGTAGGGACACTAGGGATACAAAGTACAAGTGCTCATTGGAGAATGAGTTCACTGATTGATCCGCTTAACGGAATGCTTTGGATGGTTGATGATGCCTTATTGTCGGACGGCGATTCCGTAGTCCTAGTGGTGTATCTGGTCCTTAGACTTGAGACACCAAGGATGTCCCTGTATGAGTGCTCCACTCTTTGATACTAGACTTATAGGTTTGGCTCGTCCCGGATCTAGAACAACTGGTTATTGGGAGTAGTAGTCGACCTTACGAGGGCTATTGAGTGTCGATAGAGGATCATCCACTCTCGGCGTCATGAGAGGAATATCCCATGTGTTCTTGCTCGACAACAAATCCCTGGCCAGGGTCATTCGGGTTGAGAGAAAGAGTTCTAAAGGAGAATCTGGATTAGAGCGAGACTTCAGTAGAAACCGTATGGGTCCGACAACACCATGCTCGATATACGGTCTCGGGATATTAGATGGATGAGGGACTATAGGTACATGGTAAGCGAGGACGACAGGTCCAATGGATTGGATTCCCCAGATTTTGGGGACTACGGCGTAGTGGCCTAATGCGTCCGTGAGTCGATGAGTCGAAAGTGAATTATTACAGAGATAATAATTCACCGAGGTAGAAGGAGTTCGACAGGTATGACTCACGGCCACTTCGATATTGGGCCTAGAGGGTCACACACATATGGTAGGCATTGCGATGAGTAGAGGTTGGATATGAGATATCCGACGGAGCCCTTGTCTTATTGGATGCAGATCCAATACCCACTAGGGAAGGACCCATTAGGGTTTGACACGGGATCTCTATAAATACGAGGGATTCACAGCCTCATAGGCTAGAGTCTTTGCTTGCCTTTCCTATTCTCCTCTCCTTCTCCACCTCAGAGGCCTGGAGTTTTTGAGGAGGGTCATCGCAACCCTACTGTGTGGATCACCGCTAGAGAGGAGGACGCTTGACCTCCTTCACCCTCTCCTAAGGATCTGCAAGGAAACAGGGATATACGATCTCCCTAGGTAACACAATCTCTATACACTTTTTTTGTGTTTTTTGGATTTTGCGCACCAATCTTCGCGCAAATAACGGCGAACATCTTTTTGGGAATCGGGATTTTTGTTTTCTTGTTCTTCCATTGCGCGATATGATGTCGCCCCGTGATTTCCCCAACGGTGGTATCGAGCCAGTTGTTCGTGCGAATGATTGGTTTTGAACTGCGTGTGTGTTGTGTTTAGGAAGAATATTGATGTCAAAATCGTTGACGCAAAAAGCGAGGAAGGGCAGCAACAGTTGCTGCCCTCGATCTGCATGCCTGCGACCACTGCCCGGAAGAATTGAAACCCGTAAAGCAAAGATAGCCGGCCAAGATGCGCCGCTGTGCCTGTAAGCAAGCCGGCCGGGCGGTCTGTTTGCAGCAGACTTATGACGCCGGGCGGGGCTGGCAGCCCGGTAGGTAGGTAGAGGCACCTATGACACGACCCATGGCGGGGACAGGGCCCATGGCTGTATGCAGCGAAGAGGTGCCATGAGGCGGGGCGGCGCCGCCGCCCATGAGGCAGCGATCGCTGACGCTGCGCCGCCCGCTGTTCTCCTGGCGAAACCCCCGCCATTGGGGCGGCCCGCCGGTGATAAAGATCGCCATGGGCGGCGGCCGGCGTGCGAAGAAGCGCCACCGGCAGCGGCGCCCAAATGGGCGCCGCGCCGCAGGGCAGGGCCCTCGCCCGCGCCTACGACAGCCCCGCTTGAAGGGTGGGTGGCGGCAAAAAAAAAAATTAGGGTTTTGGGCAAAATGACAATTTTGCCCCTGTGAATTTGAGAAATTCTAGTTTCTGTCTTTAGTCAAAATAACGAAAATACCCTTAGGAATTGAAAAATTCCCTACATGTCCCTGATTTCAGAAAAATATTAATTAATTAAAAGGTTTAGTTGATTATTATTTTTTATTATTATCTAGTAGTCCTACATGATGATGATTATTTATACATGTGATGTATGATGTGTGGACGGATGATCATAGACCGTGTGATGTGTGTACTTGTGATTATTATTATTGAGGTCTGCATGAACCTCCATTATATTTTCTTTTTATTGTCCGGGCCTGCGTGCCTATGATTAAGTTGTAATCACATGAGGAGGCGCAATGAGCGTGGATGCGATAAGCGGGACCCACGAGACGGACGATCGCGGATGCATGGAGATGCATCAAGATGTCGACGGCGGAACCAACGAGGACGAGATGGACAATCACAAGGGCATGGAGATGCACCGTTGCACACATAGATCTTGATGTGAGTGATTAGGCCTACTGGCTCGGGCCTAATCATATTAGGTTGTGGTCCATGATCATCCGATGTGATTGCTTATACACATACTAGATATGTATATATATTTGCATGCGATGTAGATATATATTAAATATGTATATGTGTGACATGTCATATTAGGAGACCAAATTATAGAAACATCTCTCGATAATATTAAGTCGGTAAACGTGAGGCAATTAGATTGACCCACGTGGCCTTCCATCGTTATGAGTAGGAACCGATTCCCGGTGTAGGTTGAGTTGGTCGAGTCCCTCGAGACTCACCTATATCGCGATTCGCTATCTTGCTTACGACATAGAGATGTCACCGGTGACCTGAGGACATGGTATGCTTGGTCGAGTCCCTCGAGGGTATATCATCAAATCAGACTCATCTTGTAACGAAGGTGTTGACTTAACCGAGCATCATGGTTGGTCGAGTCCCTCGAGGCCATGGTGATTCGGAGGCCGAACAGGACGGGAATCATAAGGAGTTGTGATCGGCATGAGTTGCCTACCTTTTAGGCTTAGTGTGATTGGTCGAGTCCCTCGAGGTTACACTAAGACGTTGATTGGATCCTGATCCCCACTAGAAGTCTGCTGGAGACTTCCGTTTCACGTGCTGAGGGTGTCGCGTGACTCGTTAGTAAAATAGTGGGAGCATATTAAGATAGAAGTCCATATCTTGATAGATTATTTCTTGCAAAATCTGCATGTTATTCATTTCTGCTACATCTTTATTTTCAGAAAATGTCGCTTTCAAATCCCTTACGTGGCATACTTGATGTCAACCGCCTTACTGGTCCAAATTATACGGATTGGCTCCGTAACTTGAGAATTGTTCTCACAAATGAGAAAATCGTATGCGTCCTTGATACTGATGATGCCTACGCCGAAGAAGAAGGGTAAGCGAGGATGAGATCGCTCGCTACGTGAAGTACATTGATGACTCCACTCTTGCTCAGTGCTATATGTTGGGCTCTATGACTCTAGAGTTACAGAGACAACATGAAAAGATGGATGCCAGATCCATTCTCCTACATGTCCGCAAATTGTTTGAGGAACAGAGAAGGACTCAACGATATGAGATATCCAAGAGCCTTTTCCGCGCTAGGATGACTGAGGGGACACCGATTCAGAACCATGTCCTAAAGATGATTGAGTGGATAGAGAAACTCACAGGTCTAGGAATGGTTCTAGAGGATAACTTGTGTGTGGACATTGTGCTTCAGTCCCTACCAGATTCCTTTTCACAGTTCATAATGAATTTTAATATGAACAAGCTTGAGGTGACTCTCAGAGAGCTCCTCAATATGTTGAGGGAGGTAGAGAGTACTATTAAGAAAGAGAAGCCAGTTCTCTACACGGGTGAGACCAGAAAAGAAAAGGAAAGCGAAAGGTCCCTTAAGAAGGGAAAGGGCAAGGGCAAACAAGGTAAAGCAAAGGTTGCTAAGAAAGACCCAAAGCAAAGGACAAAGGCCAGTGCTTCCAATTGTGGTAAAGATGGGCATTGGAAGAGAAACTGCAAAGAGTACCTTGCAAAAAAGGGCTTAAACAAAAGCTTGATGAAGCTTCAGGTACATTCATGATCAGTCTCCATTTGTCAGACTCTTATGATAACACATGGGTATTGGATACCGGTAGTGCTTATCATATATGCAATTTGTTGCAGGTTCTGGCAAGGCCTAGGAGACTACAGAGAGGCGAGATGGACCTCAAGATGGGTAATGGAGCAAAAGTTGTTGTATTAGCTATTGGCGAGGTCGCCCTACATCTACCTAGTGGAGCTTTTATTGCATTAGATGCATGTTATTTTGTTCCTTCTATTATCAAAAACATTATCTCCATTTCATGTTTAACAGTTAGTGGATATAAATTTGTTTTTGAGAACAATGGTTATTCGATATTATTAGATGATAAGATCATCAATTTAAAGGAACATTGCATAATGGTTTATTTATGTTAGACACCACTCCACATATCATGAATGTAAATGTGTCCAAAAGGAAACGAGATGAGTTGAACAATGCATACCGGTGGCATTGTAGGGCTAGGTCACATCCATGAAAGAAGGATTCAAAAGTTATTAAATGATGGATATCTAGATCCATTCGACTATGTGTCATATACAACTTGTGAGCCTTGCATTGGTGGAAAACCCGACCAAATCTCCATTTAGTAGAATCGGAGAGAGAGCCAATGAGTTGTTGGAACTCATACATAGTGATGTATGTGGACCCATGTCAACTCATGCCATTGGAGGTTACTCCTACTTCATTACATTTTCTTGATGATTTCTCAAGGTATGGATATGTGTACTTAATGAAGTACAAGTCCCAGGCCTTTGAGAAATTGAGAGAGTATAAGAATGAGGTGGAGAACAGACTGGAAAGAGTATCAAAACTCTTCAATCAGATCGAGGAGGTGAATACTTAAGTACAGAGTTTCGGTTCCTCAAGGACCATGGGATATTATCCCAATGGACACCTCCTTATACACCTCACTCAATGGTGTCTCCGAAAAGGAGAAATCGTACATTATTAGATATGGTACGGTCCATGATGAGTTTATTGACCTACCCATCTCATTCTCGGGGATATGCCCTAGAAACCAGAAGCTTACCTTCTGAACAGCGTTCCAACTAAGTCGGTAGTGTCTACACCATATGAGATATGGAAAGGGAAGAAGCCTGATCTTAAGGTTGTTATGATCTGGGGCTGCCTTGCCCATGTTAGAAGACACAACCCCGATAAGTTAGAATTAAGGACAGAGCGATGCAAATTTGTGGGATACCCCAAGGAAACTTGTGGGTATTATTTCTATCATCTCGAGGACCAAAAGGTCTTTATAGCTAAGAGAGTAGTGTTCCTTGAGAAGGAACACATTCTGGACGGAGACAGTGGGAGAATGATAGAATTGAGCGAGGTTGGAGAACCAAGCTCAAGCACTACTCTACAGCCCGATTCTGTTCAGGTACCTAATACACAAGTATCAACTTTACGCAGGTCTGATAGAGTATCCCATCCTCCTGAGAGATATGTAGGACATATTAGAGCAGAGGATGTAGAGGATATTGATCCTCAGACCTACGAGGAGGCTATTATGAGTATAGACTCCGGGAAGTGGAAAGAAGCCATGAATTCGAGATGGATTCTATGTACTCCAATAAGGTTTGGAACCTAGTTGATACCGGAAGGTATTGTACCCATCGGTTGCAAGTGGATCTTTAAGAAAAAGATCGGAGTAGATGGAAAGGTAGAGACCTATAAAGCAAGGCTAGTGGCTAAGGGGTATCGTCCAAAGGCAAGGTGTTGACTACGATTGAAACTTTCTCACCCGTAGCAATGCTAAAATCCATCAGAATTCTATTGGCTATTGCAAAGCACACTATGATTATGAGATCTGGCGATGGATGTGAAAACCGCATTCTTTAACCGGAACCTCGAGGAGGAGGTGTATATGATGCAACCGAGGGATTCGTGTCCAAGAAGCCTTGAGATAAGGTGTGTAGGTTGCTTAGATCCATTTATGGACTAAAGCAAGCTTCAAGTTGGAACATAAGATTTGATGAGGCAATCAGATCTTATGACTTCAATTAAGAACGAAGATGAGCCTTGTGTATACAGAAAGGTAAGTGGGGAGCCATCACCTTTTTTTGGTGTTATATGTGGATGACATCCTCATCATTGGGAATGACATAGGAATGCTATCCACAAGTAAAGGCTTGGTTATCTAGACACTTCTCCATGAAGGACTTAGGGGAAGCATCTTATATCTTGGGGATTAGAATCTATAGAGATAGATCCAAGAGGATGCTTGGTTTGTCCCAAATCAGTACATAGAAACTATTGTCAAAAAGGTTTGGCATGGAAAATTCCAAGAGAGGTCTCATACCGATGAGACATGGGATATCGCTTTCACAGTATGTCCCTAAAGACTCGGAAGAAAGGGCGAACATGGATATGATACCTTATGTCTCAAACAATAGGGTCTATCATGTATGTCATGTTATGTACTAGGCACGATATAGCGCATGCTCGAGTGTCATGAGCGGTATCAAAGCGGATCCGTGCTTGGAGACCGAAAGCGAAGAAAGTGTATCCTTAAGTACTTGAGAAGGATTAAGGATCTTTTACTAGTATATGGAGGTAATAGCCTTAGGTTTGAAGGCTACATGACTCAAGTTTTCAGTCCCGATGTCGATGATAGCAAGTCGAATTCAGGGTATGTGTACACCATGAATGGAGGAGCAAAGTGTTTGGATGAGTTCCAAGCAAGATACCACCGCTAACTCGACCATAGAGGCGGAGTACATTGCTGCATCAGATGCAGCAAAAGAGGGAGTCTGGGTGAAGAAGTTCATCACAGATTTGGGAGTCGATACAAATAGCGACAAGTCGACTTCCTTATATTGCGACAACTATGGGGTGATTACTCAAATAAGGGAACCCGGGTCTCATCAGAAGTGTTCTGAGGAGGTTCCAGCTTATAAGAGAGATCGTGACCCGAGGAGATGTAGTAGTGGAAAGAGTTCCATCCGAAGATAACATTGCAGATCCACTGACAAAGCCGTTGTCTCAGATTGTCTTTGAGCGTCACAGGGGTCTGATGGGGATCAGACACATAGGTGATCGGCTTTAGGTCAAGTGGGAGATTGCTAGTCATAGGTGCCTAGCAAGCCAATCACGTGAGTGATGGCACGTGTGACTTGATACAGAATCTTTTTGCTTATTATATTTTGGCGTATATCACTTTATAACTATTGCATAAATGCATATATATATATTGTGATGTCCTTGGATTTGTGCAATGGGAATCGGATCGTGATGAGATCACGATAATGAGATCGATTCACCTTTAAACACATATCTTAAATAATCCCGGTCATAGGTTACTCGAGAGGGATATCGTGATAACCGGATAGACTGGTGTGCTGTATACCCGTCCATATGATGGATGCAGCTGGTCTCATAGCTGCCTGTGTAGGGACACTAGGGATACAGTACAAGTGCTCATTGGAGAATGAGTTCACTGATTGATCCGCTTATGGAATTCTGGATGGTTGATGATGCCTTATTGTCGACAAAGCGATTCCGTCCAGTAGTCCTAGTGGTGTATATCTGCTCCTTAGACTTGAGACACCAAGGATGTCCTGTATGAGTGCTCCACTCTTTGATCCCAGACTTATAGGTTTGGCTGTCCCGCATCTAGTACGCCTGGTTATTGGGAGTAGTAGTCGACCTTACGAGGGCTATTGAGTGTCGATAGAGGATCATCCACTCTCGGCGTCATGAGAGGAATATCCCATGTGTTCTTGCTCAAACAAATCCCTGGCCAGGGTCATTGGGTTGAGAGAGAAAGAGTTCTCGGGAGAATCCGATTAGAGCGAGACTCTAGTAGAAACCGTATGGGTCCGATAAACACCATGCTCGATATACTGGTCTATGGGATATTAGATGGATGAGGGACTATAGGTACATAATGGCGAGGACGCAGACAGGTCCAATGGATTGGATTCCCCAGATTCGTCTCGGGGACTACTGGCGTAGTGGCCTAGCACGTCCGTGAGTCGATGAGTCGAGTGAATTATTACAGAGATAATAATTCACCGAGGTAGGAGTTTCGACAGTATGACTCACGGCCAGCCGATATTGGGCCTAGAGGGTCACACACATATGGTAGGCATTGCGATGAGTAGAGGTTCGGATATGAGATATCCGACGGAGCCCTTGTCTTATTGGATGCAGATCCAATACCCACTAGGGAAGGACCCATTAGGGTTTGACACGGGATCTCTATAAATAGGAGGGATTCACAGCCTCATAGGCTAGAGTCTTTGCTTGCCTTTCCTATTCTCCTCTCCTTCTCCACCTCAGAGGCCTGGAGTTTTTGAGGAGGGTCGTCGCAACCCTACTGTGTGGATCACCGCTAGAGAGGAGGACGCTTGACCTCCTTCACCTTCTCCTAAGGATCTGCAAGGAAACAGGGATATACGATCTCCCTAGGTAACACAATCTCTATACGCAGTTTTGTGTTTTGCGGATTTTGCGCACCAATCTTCGCACAACGACGAACATCTTTTTGAGAATCGGGGATTTTTGTTTTCTTGTTCTTCCGTTGCGCATATGATGTCGCCCCCGCTGATTTCCCAACAGAAGCAAGGGGTCGAAAGGGGCGAGGAAGCAACAACAAGTCCAGAGGGACTTAGCTACCCAAAATCAAGCATCAGTTAGAATGAAGGTGGACTAAGAGGAGTGCCACAGAGACATATTTATTGATCATGAAGAAAAGGGATGCAGATGTGAGGCGACGGATAGTAGGGCCATGGGCATGGTAGCACCATGGTACCGTAGAGGCGGGACTTCCACGAAAGTCATTGATCCCATGCTCTCATGGAGGGAGAGCGATTGGTCGTGAAAGGGGCCGAGGAGGCAGAGCATGTAGAGGCAAACTGCAAGTACCGTGACAAGGCTAAAGGGCAGAGGCCAAGGAACTTTATAAGACCGGTGTCAACGAGTTTCTCATCAAGATAGCCGAAAGTGAAGGACTTCGGGTCATGCAAGAGTGCACGACCGAGGAACGAAGCAGGCAGTACATGGTGATGTTCCTTCGCTACTCAAGGGAATAGGCGGCAGGGTTGATGGAGAAGATGGTACAATCCCATAGGCGACCACATCTATTAGAGAATTACTCCAAGTTGGGGTGAAAACTTCCTGCATTCTGGAAGTTCGATGGCATTGAGAAGGTGAATCACAGTAGCTAACTCAACGCAAGGAGTGCAAATACTTCAAGTACTTCAGAAGTGTGAGCAAAGAGCAAGCGAAGGCTAGTAACCAGCTCGATGCATGGACTACAACCTCGAGGAGGTGGGCGAAGTCAAGTAACCTTTGCCTTCTCAACTCTTAAGAGAATGGGCGAAACCGAGTACCCCAATTCTCTTATCTATCCAGTAGAGGAACTCTGCACAGATTCAAAAACTCTTCGAAGATATTAGAAAACAATAGTTGTCAAATCCTCATCAATGGTGATCAGTGCTACAATAGTTCGGCTAGGGCGGCACATCTGTTAAAAGATAACGTAGGTGTCCTAAGATGAGCTCAACGAGAATAGAAATCTCATGTGGAACAAAACGATAAAAGCTCATTTGATTCTGATTTACAATACGAATACGAACCGTGAAAGCGTGGCCTATCGATCATTTAAACCTTCGAAATTTGAAGCTAGAGGTGTCAGAAAAGTTACCACAGGGATAACTAGCTTGTGGCAACCAAGCGTTCATAATGACGTTGCTTTTTGATCCTTCGATGTCGGCTCTTCCTATCATTATGAAGCAGAATTCACCATGTGTTGGATTGTTCACCCACCAATAGGGAACGTGAGCTGGGTTTAGACCGTCATAAGAAAGGTTAGTTTTACCCTACTGATGATCGTGCCACGATATAAATTCAACCTAGTATGAGAGGAAACATTGATTCACACAATTGGTCATCGTGCTTGGTTGAAAAGCCAATGGCACGAAGCTACCGTGTGTCGGATTATGACTGAACACCTCTAAGTTAGAATCGTAGCTAGCAACCAGCGCTCTCGCCCATCGTTCGCCTCCCGACCCACAGTAGGGGCCTTTGGCTGCCATGGGCTCATGTCGCCGGTGTAGCCGCCGCGGTGGTACAGCCATGGGTGGCCATCGGGAAGTGAAATTCTGCACGGATGACGGGCCGAATCCTTTGTAGACGACTTAAATACGCGATGGGGCATTGTAAGTGGTAGAGTGGCCTTGCTGCCATGATCCACTGAGATCCAGCCCTGCGTCGCACGGATTTGTCCCCCCTCCCCCCAAATTCACTGCCCTCCACGCTGACGAGGTTGAAAGCGATAGTCAAGCGATTGAAATATCGGACGAGATGCATTGAAATTAGGGCTGAGCTGAGGTGTCCAAGTGCAGCAGCGCACAGCAATGTAGGAGCCACCGCACGTGGCGACCGAGTGCCTTTGATTTGATGAGGCACAAGCAATGACGGAGTGGTCACGACAGGATTCAATGAGGTGCTAGCAATGACGGAGTGGTCACTGCAGGATTCGATGAGGCATAAGCTATGCAGGTCGATGGATGCACATGTCGTTGCTATTGTGCAGGCGCGAGCACCAACCAACCAATGTGCTACGGTGCCAGTGGCCCGTCCGCAGAATCGGACTAGATGACAAGCACGGCAGTATCCCCACTGTCATATCATACTGTTGTTGCTTGCAGCTGCAAGCACCAACCATTAACCTTGGCCTCAATGCCCTCTCTTGCTTCTTCGCCCGCCTCGCACCTCACCCCACATGTATACTGTTGGGTTTGGGTTCAGACAATACAATGACCCCAGTCAAGGCTCCTCGGGCCGACGGATCGGTCGACGTATCGATTGAAGGCTTCGAGTCGTGGACTCGGGCATCAGGCCAAGAAGAGTGGGTATTACGCCAAGGATATCGGAGTTGTGGAGTCACCTGGCCGATTGGGCAATAGGCTGCAAGAGAGGATGATGCACCGAAGAATCGGACGAAGTGTCGAGGGACCAATGACATACCGGACAACTTGGTTAATTGCTTAGGAATAATTGTCTCGATCGAAGTTTTGTTTTAAGTGTGCAGGATTAACTACGATAAAAGTAAGACATGCAGCAGGAGTTACGCCAGAGTCAAGACTATGATCGTGTTGGGAGTTCGAGAGTTTGACGGAAGTCCGGACGGTCGTCAGAGGTTCTGCGGGAACAAATCCGAGAAGTCTAGGAGCTTGCCAAAGAAGCTTGTCGGAACTCGCCAAGTGGATCGTCGCAAGTCCAGGAGATTGCCGGAAGTCTACAGGAGCATCTCCGAGGGTTCATCGGATGATCGACGGAAGTTCGCCGGAAGCTCACCGGAAGAAGCGATTGATGCACCGGAGCAAGTTACAGTAAATGCCTTAAGAAATTCGTAGTTAGCACGATGATTAAGATAGAAATGGGAGGTGATCTCATTAACTTAATCTTGGGGCAATTGGGCCCTTGAAAGACCCAAATTGGGCCGAATGGATCAGCCCATTCGAACCCAAATTACTTGGCCAAAAGTGGCACCGCCAGGGTCAGCGGTGGCACCGCCTGGGTTGGTAGTGGCACCGCCCAAGGCTCAATCTCTGAGCTCTGGCTGGGACGTGCAACCGCCTCTAACAGAGGTGCAACAGCTTGAGCTCTATCTCTGAGCTCTAGCTAGGCGGTGCAACCGCCCCAGTCAGGTAGTGGCACCGCCTGAGCTCGGTCTCCAAGCTCTGGTAGGTGGTGCAACCGCCCCTGACAATCGGTGGCACTGCCCAGAAGCTCAGTCTCTGAGCTCTGCCAGGCAGTGCAACCGCCCAAGTCAGGCGGTGCAATTGCCAAACCCCAGAATTCCGGGAGATGACAGTTTTGAGCTCGAAATTCAAACTGGTTTAGGGCCTATAAATACCCCACTCTTTCAGCAATGAAGGAGCAACCAAAAACCACCAAAATCCTGATCTTACTCTGTGATTTTTAGAGCTCAAAAGTGTTGTATGAGTTAAAAGTTTTCCTTCCTCTTTTCTTCCAAGTTTTGATCTGTCAAGAGAGGAAAGAAAATTCTATAAGGGTTGTCTCCTAAGCCCGTCAAAAGGAGTGAAACTGTAAAAAGGTGGTTGGCCTTCGCCTATTGAAGGAACGCCTCTAGTGGACATCGGTGACCTCGTCGGTGGAGGAAGCCAAAAGTGGATCTAGGTCAAGATTGACCGAACCACTCTAAATCTCTGTTTGCATTTATTTTGAGCATATTACCTTTACTACAAACCTCCTCAATAGCTTACTGCCTTATGCGCATTTACGATCGTGTTTCAAAGTTCAGTATTTTCTAAATCGGTGTTTAGACGTAAATCAGTTTTATCATACGAACATCATATTTTAGATTACGCTTACATTCTAATTTCCATCATAATTGCAAACTACCTTCATCGACTTGCTTTAACTACATCTTGCTTGATCACAAGTTAAAGTGATTTACAAATCGGCTTTTCTACCGAAATCACTCTTATCGTCCGAATGCAGTTTTAATCGTCGAAAGTTTTCCACTACCACTAATTCACCCCTCCCCCCTCCCCCCCCCCTCTTAGTGCTCTTGATCCTATCAATTGGTATCAAAGCCCAGTATTTCTCATTTTGGATATACACCCGAGAGAAATGACTCTTCATGGCTTTCAAGATGGTTTTTCGGTTGTTCGTCCACCGTTGTTTAACGGATTGGACTACACTTATTGGAAAACTCGAATGAGAGTTTTCTGTATTTCTATGAATTTGGATTTATGGAATATTATTGAAAACAGTTTTCAACTTCCCTCTAAACTGATGAACGAATGGTCGGATTTGAAGAAGAAGTATTTTTCTTTAAACGCAAAGGCTATGAATGCCTTGTTTTTTGCACTTAACAAAAATGAATTTAATCGTGTTTCGATGTGTGAAACGGCTTTTGATATTTGGCAAACACTTGAAACCATGAACGAGGGAACTAGTAGAGTCAAAGACTCGAAAGTTAATATTTTATTGCATCATTTTGAGCTTTTTCGAATGCAACCAAGCGAGACTATAGGCGACATGTATACCCGTTTCATGGATGTCGTCGATAATCTAAGAGTTCTTGGTAAATCTTTTTCGAATTTTGATCTCGTAAGCTGTTAGGATCGAGAGCACTAAGAGGGGGGGGGGTGAATTAGTGCAGCGGATATCTTTCAGCGATTTAAAAACAAAAGCTGCGTTCGTCCGATAAAAATGATTTCGATGTAAAAGCCGATTCACAGTTTGTATCTAAGTGCAGTTTACGCAGTTTGCATCTCAATGCAGTTTTGCGTCTAAATGTAGTTTGCGTCTAAATGCAGATTGCGTCTAAGCGCAGTTTGCATTTAAGCACAGTTTGCGTCTAAGCGCAGATTGCGTCTAAGCGTAGTTTGCGTCTAAACACAGTTTGCGTCTAAACACAGTTTGCGTCTAAGCGCAGTTTGCGTCTAAGCACAGTTTGCGTCTAAACACAGTTTGCGTCTGAGCGCAGTTTGCGTCTAAATGCAGTTTTACGTCTAAGTGCAGTTTTACGTCTAAACGTAGTTTTGCGTCTAGACGCAGTTTTACGTCTAAACGCAGTTTTACGTCTAAATGCAGTTTTACGTCTAAACGCAGTTTTGCGTCAAAGCGTAATTTTATGTCTAAACGCAGTTTTGCATCTAAACGCAGTTTTGAACTTTGAAAAGCGTTTTATAAATACGCAGAAAGCAATTTGCAGTTATAAATGGAATCAAAACGTAAGCGTAAACTGCTGTGTAAAGATAGTACGAAAACACCGATTTACGTTTGAATGCAGATTCGTAAAGATCAAAACTTAGAGACTCGTTCGTAAAAGCGCAGAGGGCAGTAGCTATGTAGGAGGTTTGGAGTAATGATAAAGTGCTCAAAGTAAAAGCAAACCAGAGATTTAGAGTGGTTCGGTCAGTCTTGACCTACTCCACTTTTGGCTTCCTCCTCCGACGAGGTCACCGACGTCAACTAGCTGCCTTCCTTCAATGGGCGAAGGCCAACTGCCCTTTTATAGTTTCACTCCTTTTGAGGGGCTCAGGAGACAACCCTTACAGAACCTTTCTCTCCTCACTTTTACAATTCAGAAACTTAAAGAACAGAAGGAGGAGACTTAAAGGCTTTACAACAATTTTGAGCTCAAGAATCACAGAGAAGATCAAGATTTCAGTGCAGGACTCTTGCTCTTTCTGTGCTGAATGGGTGGGATATTTATAGGCCCCAACACAATTCAAATTTGGAGCTCAAAACGATCAAATCCCGGAATTCCGGGATCAGGCGGTTGCACCTCCTGACTGGAGAGGTTGCACCGCTTGGCAGAGCTCGGAGACTGAGCCCAAGCGGTTGCACCTCTTGTTGGGGCGGTTGCACCGCCTCGAAGTCTGGCTCGGAGATCGAGCCCCGGGGCGGTGCCACCTTCCGACCGGAGGCGGTTGCACCTCTCGCTCGAGCTCAAGACCGAGCTCAGCGGTGCTACCTCTCTGTCAGGGGAGGTTGCACCGCCTACGATCTAGCTCGAAGACTGAGCTCTGGGCGGTTGCACCCCTGGCTGGGGCGGTTGCACCGCCCAGTCTTGTTGGAGACATAGCCCAGGCGGTGCCACCTCCTGGCCTAGGGCGGTTGCACCTCCGGTGCAATCGTGGTCCGAATGGTTAGCTCCATTCGGCCCAATTTCAATCTTTTCAGGGGCCCAATTTCCCCAAGATTAAGCTAATGGGATCACCTCCCATTTTCCAACTTAATCAACATGCTAACGACGATTAAATCTAAGACAATTTCT
Organism: Musa schizocarpa; assembly: GCA_900464855.2. Taxonomy (NCBI): domain Eukaryota; kingdom Viridiplantae; phylum Streptophyta; class Magnoliopsida; order Zingiberales; family Musaceae; genus Musa; species Musa schizocarpa. The sequence goes on along the minus strand of LS990919.1, from coordinate 25,005,685 downwards.
GCAGCTTTGCTCCGATGCGTCAATCGCTTCTTCCGACGAGTTTCCGGCGAACTTCCGTCGATCATCCGATGAACCCTCGGTGATTCTTCTGCGGACTTCCGGCAAACTTCTGGACTTTGCGACGATCCACTTGGCAAGTTCCGACGAGCTTTGCTTGGCAAGCTTTTGGACTTCTCGGATTTGTTCTCGCAGAACCTCCGACGACCGTCCAAACTTCCGTTGAACTCTCGAACTCCCAACGTGATCATGATCTTGACTCCGGCGCAACTCCTGCTGCTTGTCTAACTTTCATCGTAGTTAATCCTGCACAACAAAACTTCGATCGAGACAATTAATCTTAAGCAATTTCACCAAGTTGTCCGGCATGTCATTGATCCCTCGACGCTTCATCCGATTCTTCGGCGCATCGTCCTCTCCTACAGCCTATTGCCCAATCGGCCAGTTGACTCTGCAACTCCGATATCCTTGGCACAATACCCACTCTTCTTGGCCCGATGCCCGAGTCCATGGCCCGAAGCCTTCTGTCGATACGTCGACCGATCCACCGGCCCGACGTCCAATCTTCTGACATGTTCCTTTGGCACAACATGATTTTTCTGCTTTAATTGTCTCATCCTGATCGAAGCATCCTGCGTCACTCAAAACACAGATTAAATCATAAACATATATCAAGTAGTTTCATCATCAAAATATGAGATTCAACAATCTCCCCCTTTTTGATGATGACAACTACTTGATGACGGAGTTAAACTTAACTCCCGGAGTTCAAACAAACTCCCCCTATCAATATGCCATATTGATAGAAACTCTTAGATTCAAAAATCTAAGCAACATGTCATCATAAACGGAGTTAACCTTAACTCCCAGAGTTTAAACAAACTCCCTCTATCAATATGCCATATTGATAGAACCTTGAATTCAAACTGAATTCATGTCATTGCAATATTCATCATGAATACTTGCAACACGTCAACATGAACATATGCATAAACTTATGCATCACATGTCATGTCATCAACATACTTCTCCCCCTTTGTCATCAACAAAAAGGAGAAGTATCACAATCAATCGTTTGTGATATTGATTCAACTCATTGCATGAAAAACATAATATCAAGTTTTATTATCATGCAGTTTTGAAGCCAGAAAATTTAGCAAATGTTACATCGTGCTTAGAACATTCAAGCTACCAAGTTTTAGATATGCAAGTTTTACGGCATACAAGATAGCACATGCAAGCTAGCAATGTTACAACATTTTAGAACTTGCAAGCTAACAGTTTAGAGATATTCAAGAAGGCAACTCTTGCTTCTTGAAATATGCAAGTTGCAAGCTAGCAAATATTTGCTTCCTTTGCAGTGTTAGCTTTTGATATCGTAACGCAACTATTTCAAGTGTTTATCAATTATAGCATTTCATCATATGGCATGATATCGACATGTAAAGCTGTGAAGCAAGATTTTGATATCATTTCATGATGTACACATTTCGAATATTTTAGCAAGCATTGCATCACATGGTAAGATATCAACTCGTGCAATGCAAATTCTTGTTTGATATCTTGATACAGGGCATATAGCAATGATAGCAATCATATATTTCTTGGTGATGCTAGTATGGCCTAATCATAGCATCAGTGATAGCAACCATTAGTAATAGCAAACATATCAATTCATATATTTCTCCCCCTTTGTCATCAACAACAAGGAGAACGATATAAGCAAATTTTAAATATAAGTGCGATGCCATAAGTTGGTTCATGTCATTTTCCAACAGTGAGTGATAGGATACTAGTAATGCAAACATCTCGAGGAAAACATGACATGGAGATAGCTTTTATTGCTTCTTCCTTTTTATTTGTTATCTTTTTACATGAAGGAGGAAAGCCATATGTGAAGTTCAAATCGATAAGATATTAAAGCACACTTCATTTTTGCAAGGATTAAGATATGTAAGTGAGTCAAATCTTTGTATGTAAAAATATCTTCCTTTTATAAGAGGGAATCATCAAATATGTTTTTCGAAAAATATTTTTCACATGATAAGTGCATTTGCTAGATGATTCCATATGTCAAAAATCAATGATGTGAATTAAACTTGATATGACATATGCTTGTTAAATTCGGAAGAGGATAATGTATCAAGAAAATCCAATTGTTAGGATCAAGAAAATCCAAAAATGAAATTTGACACTTTCATACATTCGGACAGGGTTTTACTAGAGATATTCAATTACAATCATGAAGGTAAAACATGCTTATTATCATGAAAATTTTTGTATTCAAACACATAATTTCCAAAATGGCAAGTAATTGTGTAAAGTCATTATGGCAATCAAGTGATTTGATCATTTAATCAAAAAAGTCCTAAAAATAATTTTAACACGTTTAATCATTCGGACATATTTTTGCCATAGTTTTTCAAATATAATCATGAAGATAAGGCATGCTCATCATCATGGTGGTATGATAGCAAGTTTACCATATACAGGCTAGCAAAAAATTTCTACATTTTAAGGCCCACAAGCTAGCAATTTTGAGATGTTCAAGAAAGCAACTCTTGCTTCTTGAAATATAAGTTTTGCTAGATGTGCAAGTTAACTTTTTGCTTCTTGAGATAGTTAAGATAGCATTCCTTGGTGATGTTCAATATAGCTAAGTTCTACATCATGGAAGCTAGTGAATTTTATAATATTTTAGAACATGCATAATCACCAAAGCATCATAAATTTTAATGATGTGCAAAATTACAAATTTTGCATGATTGCATTTGTGTGTCTTGAGATATGCAAGATAGCACTTCTTAGTGATGTTCAAAATAGCAATTTCTTCTCTTTTGAGAAGTGCAATTTTTGCTTTCTTCTTGAATTGTGCAAGCTAGCTATCTCCCCTTTTGTCATTGTCAAAAAGAAGAGAAAAACCCTTTACATCAATTTTTAAATCATGACAATGGTTAGTATCAATCTTATTTGTGCATCATTATATTTTCAAATTAAAACATGCACATTTTCAAAACAAATAAACTCATTATTATATGTATGATTCCAAATCATCATTCATATTATTTCAATCATTGTTTCAATCACCACTTATAGCTTATCATGCACAATATATAAAATCATCTAACATGATACAATCATTTATTTTCAAAATATTTATCACTATTTGTATGATAATGAAGTATTCATGATACCGAACATTAAATCAGTATTTATCACTTCATTTTAATCATGATTCCAAACATTTATCATTTAAAGAATTCATGATACAAAAAAAAAAAAAAAACATGTGCATCATTCCAAATCATAAATATTTTAAATCATCATGATATTAATTTATCACATTGCATCCTACCATGCATGATCGAAACTTCTCATTTGCATACATCAAAATAAATTCATGAATATCTCATGCATTCATATCATCACTTGAGGAGTATTGAAAAGGAATAATTGGGTGATGAGATAAATATTTCATGAGTACAAAGAATTGCATAAAAATCATATCATGAATACAAGGAATACAAGTCACAATCATTCAAGAGAAAATTCATTATTCATTTTCAATTCATTCAATTTGATAAATCAAGATCATGATTTTGATAAAACTTATTTCAATTTTAAATTATCAAAATCATTTTTATGGCTCACAAAATTTATAAATAGATTCATGATTTATCGAGAAATAACAATGGAAATTAACATGATACACATTATTACTTCTCAACCACATAGCATGATTTCATAAGGTATTTTTAATCAAAATCATTTTGTTTATCATAAACATGCAATTTTCATGATTATTTTCAAAATTACTAGCATGATTCCTAATTGTTTGTATTTTCATTATAAGATTATTAAACATGCAATTTTCAAGAAAATTAAAAAAAATGCTTTATGAAAAGCATCCTGTTATTTCAAAGTAAATTAAAGGCATTTTGATTACCTCAGCGTCGAAAGGCGTAAAGGCGTAGTTTGCCACCTCGCCTTTGTTGATTTTCTCCTCGTCTTCGGAGGAGCTCGATTCATCCCAATTTTTGTTCTTCTTCTTGCGTTCAAAGCAAGTAGTTCCATTCTCTTTGCTTTTTAATTTTCGTTTCAATTGTAGTTTAAGTTCACCATCACTTGAGCTTATGCTCGAGTGGTCTTCAAATGTTCTATGTCCCAAATCCTTCCTGTTCTTTGGAAGGTTGTTTTTTTCATCATTGTCCTCATCACTTGAGTCATCGCTCAAGTGGCATTCATTTGTCCAGAGTTCCAAATCCTTCCTGTTCTTTGGAAGGCGGTTCTCAAGTTCTTCACGTGCATTGCACGTCATTTCATATGTGATCAATGAACCAATTAGTTCTTCAAGTGGAAATTGGTTCAAGTTTTTCGATTCTTGAATAGTAGTTACTTTTGAATCCCAAGTTTTAGAAAGTGAGCGCAAAACTTTGTTAATGAGTTCAAAATCCGAAAAGCTTTTACCAAGTGATTTTAAACCATTGATGACATCCGTAAAACGGGTGTACATGTCAACAACGGTTTCGCTTGGTTTCATATGAAAAAGCTCGAAATCATGTAGTAAAATATTAACTTTCGAGTCTTTGACTCTACTAGTTCCCTCGTGCGTGATTTCAAGAGTGCGCCAGATATCGAAAGTCGTTTCGCACAAAGAAACCCGATTGAACTCATTTTTGTCCAAAGCGCAAAATAAGGCATTCATAGCCTTTGCGTTTAAAGAAAAATACTTCTTCTCTAAATCCGACCATTCGTTCATCGGTTTAGAGGGAAGTTGAAAACCGTTTTCAACGATATTCCATAAATCCAGATTTAGAGAAATCAAGAAAACTCTCATTCGAGTTTTCCAATAAGTGTAGTCCAATCCGTTAAAGAACGGTGGACGAAAGATCGAAAAGCCCTCTTGAAGAGCCATTTCTCTCGGGTGTAAATCCGAAATGAGAAATACCCCGCTCTGATACCAATTGTTAGGATCGAGAGCACTAAGAGGGGGGGGGGTGAATTAGTGCAGCGGATATCTTTCAGCGATTTAAAAACAAAAGCTGCGTTCGTCCGATAAAAACGATTTCGATGTAAAAGCCGATTCATAGTTTGTATCTAAGTGCAGTTTACGCAGTTTGCGTCTCAATGCAGTTTTGCGTCTAAATGTAGTTTGCGTCTAAATGCATATTGCATCTAAGCGCAGTTTGCATTTAAGCGCAGTTTGCGTCTAAGCGCAGATTGCGTCTAAGCGCAGTTTGCGTCTAAACACAGTTTGCGTCTAAGCGCAGTTTGCGTCTAAACACAGTTTGCGTCTAAACACAGTTTGCGTCTGAGCACAGTTTGCGTCTAAACGCAGTTTTACGTCTAAGTACAGTTTTACGTCTAAACGCAGTTTTGCGTCTAGACGCAGTTTTACGTCTAAACACAGTTTTACGTCTAAATGCAGTTTTACGTCTAAATGCAGTTTTACGTCTAAACGCAGTTTGCGTCAAAGCGTAATTTTATGTCTAAACGAAGTTTTGAACTTTGAAAAGCGTTTTATGAATACGCAGAAAGCAATTTGCAGTTATAAATGGAATCAAAACGTAAGCGTAAACTGCAGTGTAAAGATAGTACGAAAACACCGATTTACGTCTGAATGCAGATTCGTAAAGATTAAAACTTAGAGACTCGTTCGTAAAAGTGCAGAGGGCAGTAGCTATGTAGGAGGTTTGCAGTAATGATAAAGTGCTCAAAGTAAAAGCAAACCAGAGATTTAGAGTGGTTCGGTCAGTCTTGACCTACTCGACTTTTGGCTTCATCCTCCGACGAGGTCACCGACGTCAACTAGCTGCCTTCCTTCAATGGGCGAAGGCCAACTGCCCTTTTACAGTTTCACTCCTTTTGATGGGCACAGGAGACAACCCTTACAGAACCTTTCTCTCCTCACTTTTACAATTCAGAAACTTAAAGAACAGAAGGAGGAGACTTAAAGGCTTTACAACAATTTTGAGCTCAAGAATCACAGAGAAGATCAAGATTTCGGTGCAGGACTCTTGCTCTTTCTATGCTGAATGGGTGGGGTATTTATAGGCCCCAACCCAGTTCAAATTTGGAGCTCAAAACGATCAAATCCCGGAATTCCGGGATCAGGCGGTTGCACCTCCTGACTGGATAGGTTGCACCGCCTGGCAGAGCTCGGAGACTGAGCCCATGTGGTTGCACCTCTGGGCGGTTGCACCGCCTGAGTCTGGCTCGGAGACTGAGCCCCAGGCGGTGCCACCTCCTGACTGAGGCGGTTGCACCTCTCTGCCTGAGCTCGAAGACCGAGCTCAAGCGGTGCTACCTCTCTGTCAGGGAGGTTGCACTGCCCAGTCTAGCTCGAAGGCTGAGCTCTGGGCGGGTGCACCTCCTGGTTGGGGCGGTTGCACCGCCCAGTCTCGCTGGGAGACATAGCCCAGGCGATGCCACCTCTTGGCCTAGGCGGTTCAACCTCCTGGTGCAATCAGGGTCCGAATGGTTAGCTCCATTCGGCCCAATTTCAATCTTTTCAGGGGCCCAATTGCCCCAAGATTAAGCTAATGGGATCACCTCCCATTTTCCAACTTAATCAATGTGCTAACTACGATTAAATCTAAGACAATTTCTGTAGCTTTGCTCCGATGCGTCAATCGCTTCTTCCGGCGAGTTTCCGGCGAACTTCCGTCGATCATCCGATGAACCCTCGGTGATTCTTCTGCGGACTTCCGGCAAACTTCTGGACTTTGCGACGATCCACTTGGCGAGTTCCAACGAGCTTCGCTTGGCAAGCTTCTGGACTTCTCGGATCTGTTCTCGCAGAACCTCCGACGACCGTCCGAACTTTCGTCGAACTCTCGAACTCTCAACGTGATCATGATCTTGACTCCGGCGCAACTCCTGCTGCTTGTCTAACTTTCATCGTAGTTAATCCTGCACAACAAAACTTCGATCGAGACAATTAATCTTAAGCAATTTAACCAAGTTGTCCGGCATGTCATTGGTCCCTCGACGCTTCGTCTGATTCTTCAGCGCATCGTCCTCTCCTGCAGCCTATTGCCCAATCGGCCAGTTGACTCTGCAACTCCGATATCCGTGGCACAATACCCGCTCTTCTTGGCCCGATGCCCGAGTCCACGGCCCGAAGCCTTCTGTCGATACGTCGACCGATCCACCAGTCCGACGTCCAATCTTCTGACATGTTCCTTTGGCACAACATGATTTTCCTGCTTTAATTGTCTCATCCTGATCGAAGCATCCTGCGTCACTCAAAACACAGATTAAATCAGAAACATATATCAAGTAGTTTCATCATCAAAATATGAGATTCAACATAAGCAAGATCTTAAGATCCCTTCCAAAAAGGTGGGATCGTAAAATAACCGCAATACAAGAAACAAAATATTTAAATATTTTTCCACTTGAAGAACTAATTGGTTCATTGATGACATATGAAATGGTGCATAATGCACATGATGAACATGATGAACAAAATCACCTTCCAAAGAACAGGAAGGATTTGGAACTCTGGACAAATGAATACCACTAGAGTAATGACTCAAGTGATGAGGACAATGATGAACTTGAACTTCAAACACTAAATCTTAATAAGTTTATTAAACAAAAATCTAAAATAAACAATGAACTCGAACGAAGGAAGAGGCCAAAGAAGAAGAACATAAAGTGGGATAAATCGAGCTCCTCCGAAGACGAGGAGAAAATCAAGAAAGACGAGGTGGCAAACTACGCCTTAACCGCTTTCAATGATAAGGTAATCGAAATCCCCCTAATTTATTTTGAAATCACTTAATGATTTCATGATGTATTTTCTTTTTTAGTTTAGAATTAATTTTCTTAAAAATTACATGTTTAAAAATAAAAATACAAAAATTATGATCATGCTAGTAATTTCAAAAATGATAATATTACATATTTTATGATAAACAAACAAAATGATTTTGATTGAAAATATGAAATCATGGTTAAGAAGTAATAATGCTTATCATGTTGATTTCCATTGTTATTTCTTGATTTTTAATGAAATCATGTTTGATTTGAAGAAATGCATAATGATGTAATATTAAATATTTTGATTGATAATTTTATGCATGAGATTTTAAGCTATACATGATGATAAGCATGTGTTATTTTCATGAGTGTATTTGAAAAACCATGGCAAAAATATTCCCGAATGCATGAACTTGTTAAAATTATTTTTCGGACTTTCTTGATTCAATGATCAAATCACAAATTGCCATGATGATTTTACACTATTACATGCCTTAATAACATGTTGGAAATTATGTGTTTTGGAAACAAAAATTTCCATGATCATGAGCATGCTTTATCTTCATGATTGAACTTGAAAATCTATAGCCAAACCTTGTCCGAATGCATGAAAGTGTTAAATTTTATTTTCGGATTTTCTTGATCATAACAATTCATTTTTGAGAATCTATTGATCTTGATGGTTTTATGATAAAATTCATTTTTCGATCCTAAACGTTGATGCATGTTTTTATTTAACATAAATAAAAAAGCATGCTAACATGAAATCAATCACTTAAAATAAAATACTTTAAAAAAAGGAGGAAAATATATTATCAATGAAATCATGAATCTACCTATGTTATGAATTTTGTGAACCATAAAAGTGAGTTTGATAATTTAAATTTGAAATGAGTTTTATCAAAATCATGATATTGATTTCTTGAGATTACCTTTTATGATCATTTTGATTCATGGAATTTTGGATTCATGACTTGGTCTTACATTTGTTTATGAGATAATTGAAATCTTTGTACCTTTGAATTATTCCCTTCTCCTTTTAATTTTTGAATTTATGCATGTTATATGTCAAACATTTGAAACCATGTTTTGGTATCATGCATATCTAAGAAATATTGATTTGACAAATTGAATGAGTTGAAAATTAATGATGATTTTTCTCTTGAATATAACTTGTGATATTTTTTATATAAATCATCATTTCGGTTTCTCAACATTCAATACATGAGATTTTATTATGAATCAAAATTTCTCATTAATCGAACTCCTACTATTCTACTTGATATTTTCATAAGAGGAGATTTTCTAAATAAATCATGATTTTTCCTTGTGAGTTCTTAGATTTATTACTTGATTTTCTTTTAAAACAAGATCTCTTCTTTGTACTTCTATGATTTTTCTTGATATTTTATTTAAAGAATATATTTACTATATGAATCATGTCTTTTGGTATTCAAATGATTTTATCCTTCATGACACGATTTCTTTGTATTTATGGCTTGCATGGCTTGCAATGTTTTGGAATAATGCATGCAACACTATGATTTTTCCCTTAGATAAAAAGGCATGCAACACTTTGATTTTTTTTGAAATAATGTGAAAATCAATATTTATCATTTTCTAATAGAATGATGATTTGGAATCATGCATGTAATGATGATGTTATGTTTTATATACATGATTATTTGGCATTATGCATGAAATACTTATGCCTTTTATTATGATGTATGTGATGTATTGCATATGATGTGAATCATGATTAAAATTACCTTAATTTGAATTCAAGGTTTATTTCAATTATGGAATTTTGAAATAAGAATGATTACTCACCTTTGTCATGATTTAGAAATTGACGCAAAGGATCTTTCCTTCTTGTTGACATTGACAAAGGGGGAGAAATATCGCTAGCTTGTGATCTAAAGAGAAGCAAATGAAGCAAAATTTAGAAACATGCACTTTGCAAAGTAAGCAAATATTTGCTAGCTTACATATTGCAAGGAAAAGAACTTGATATCTTGAACATCACAAAAATTTGCTACCTTGCATGATGTAAAATTTGCTAGAATTGCTAGCTTGTGATCTAAAGAGAAGCAAAAAGTTGCTATCTCAAAAAAGGCAAACTAGCTAGCTTGCACAATTCAAGACGAAAGCAAAAATTGCACTTCTCAAAAGAGAAGAAATTGCTATCTTGAACATCACCGATAATTGCTAGCTTGAAATCTCAAGAAAATGCAAAAATGTTCTATCTTGCCTATCTCAAGATGCTAAACATGCTAAACTTGCACTTTGCAACGGAAACAAAATTGCGAGCTCAAACATTGCAAAGGAAGCAAAAATTTGCTAGCTTGCAAACTTGTGTATTTCAAGAAGCAAGAGTTGCTTTCTTGAACATCTCTAAATTGCTAGCTTGCATGTTTTAAAATGTTATAACATTGCTAGCTTGCATGATGTAGAACTTGCTATCATGAACATTACCAAAAGTGCTATCTTGTATGCTGTAAAACTTGCATATCTAAAACTTGATAGCTTGAATGTTCTAAGCATGATGTAACACCTGCTAAATTTTCTAGCTTCAAAATTGCATGATGATAAAACTTGATATTATGTTTTTCATGCAATGAGTTGATCTTATATTACAAACACAAGAATAGTTATACTTTTCCTTTTTGTTGATGACAAAGGGGGAGAAGTATGTTGATGACATGACATGTTAATGCATAAGTCTATGCATAAGTTCATGATGATGTGTTGCAAGTATTCATGATGAATATTGCAATAACTTGAATTCAGTTTGAATTCAAGGTTCTATTAATATGGCATATTAATAGGGGGAGTTTGTTTAAACTCCGGGAATTAAGTTTAACTCTGTCATTAATTGGTTGTCATCATAAAAAAGGGGGAGATTGTTGAATCTCGTATTTTGATGATGAAACCGATTGATAATTGTGTTTATGTTTTAATCTACGTTTTGAGTGACGTAGGATGCTTCGATCAGGATGAGATAATTAAAGCAGGATAAATCATGTTGTGCCGGAGGAATATGTCAGAAGATTGGACATCGGGCCGATGGATTGGTCGACGTATCGACAGAAGGCTTCGAGTCGTGGACTCGGGCATCGGGCCAAGAAGAGTTAAGGAATCAATGACATGCCGGACAACTTGGTTAATTGCTTAGGAATAATTGTCTCGATCGAAGTTTTGTTTTAAGTGTGCAGGATTAACTACGATGAAAGTAAGACATGCAGCAAGAGTTGCGCCAAAGTCAAGACTATGATCACGTTAGGAGTTCGAGAGTTCGACGGAAGTCCGGATGGTCGTCGAAGGTTTTGTGGGAACAAATCCAAGAAGTCCAGGAGCTTGCCAAAGAAGCTCGTCGGAACTCACCAAGTGGATCGTCGCAAGTCCAGGAGTTTTCCGGAAGTCCGCAGGAGCATCACCGAGGGTTCATCGGATGATCGACGGAAGTTCGCCGAAAGCTCACCGGAAGAAACGATTGATGCACCGGAGCAAGTTGTAGTAAATGTCTTAAGAAATTCATAGTTAGCACGAGGATTAAGTTAGAAATGGGAGGTGATCCCATTAACTTAATCTTGGGGCAATTGGGCCCTTGAAAGACCCAAATTGGGCTGAATGGATCAGCCTATTCGGACCCAGATTACTTGGCCAGAGGTGGCACCGCCTGGGTCGACGATGGCACCGCCTAGGGCTCAGTCTCCGAGCTCTGGTTGGGCGGTGCAACCTCCTCTGACAGAGGTGCAATTGCCCCAGTCAGGCGGTGGCACTGCCTGAGCTCGGTCTCCGAGCTCTGGCAGGAGGTGCAACCACCCTTGACAAGCGGTGGCACCGCCCAGAGGCTCAGTCTCCGAGCTATGCCAGGCGGTGCAACTGCCCCAATTAGGCGGTGCAACCGCCAGACCCCGGAAATTCGGGAGATGATAGTTTTGAGCTCGGAATTCAAACTGGTTTTGGGCCTATAAATACCCCACTCTTTCAGCAATGAAAGAGCAACCAAAAACCACCAAAATCCTGATCTTACTCTATGAGTTTTAGAGCTCAAAAGTGTTGTATGAGTTAAAAGTTCTCCTTTCTCTTTTCTTCCAAGTTTTGATCTATCAAGAGAGGAAAGAAAATTCTGTAAGGGATGTCTCCTAAGCCCGACAAAAGGAGTAAAACTATAAAAAGGTGGTTGGCTTTCGCCTATTGAAGGAAGGCCTCTAGTGGATGTTGGTGACCTCGTCGATGAAGGAAGCCAAAAGTGGATGTAGGTCAAGATTGACCGAACCACTCTAAATCTCGGTTTGCATTTACTTTGAGCATATTATCTTTACTACAAACCTCCTCAATAGCTTACTGCATTCTGCGCATTTATGATAGTCTTTCAAAGTTCAGTATTTTCCGAATCGGTGTTTAGACGTAAATTAGATTTATTGTACGAACATCATATTTCAGTTTAAGTGTACATTCTAATTTCCATCATAACTGCAAACTGCCTTCATAGACTTGCTTTAATTGCATCTTGCTTGATCACAAGTTAAAATGATTTACGAATCAGCTTTTCTACCGAAATCGCTCTTATCGTATGAACGCAGTTTTAATCGTCGAAAGATTTTCGCTGTACTAATTCAACCCCCCTCTTAGTGCTCTTGATCCTAACACTTGCTTCGCTCGCTGTCCGCCGCTCGCTCACGCAGCCAAAATAGGCCAGTTTTGGCCCCTTTTTGGGCTGTTTTGGCCTATTTTTGGGTTGTTCTTGCGTGCCATGGTGACCAACATGACGGAGCAAAACGTCAGCCATCTTAGCACCCTAGAACCCCCCGGGTGGCACAGGGCAGGATGGGGCTTTCGTATAGCATGGACAGTGCTGCCTCTCGCTTCACTCACTGTCTGCCACTCGTCGCTCGCTCACGCAGCCAAAACTGGCCAGTTTTGGCCTGTTTCTGGGCCATTTTGGCCTGTTCTTACGTGCCTCGGCGATCGTCGTGAGCGGATCAAAACATCAACCATCTTAGCACCTTGGAAGCCCCCGGGTGGCACAGGGCTAGATGGGGCTTTCGTATAGCGGGGATGGTGCTGCCCCTTGCTTCGCTCGCTGTCCGTCACTCGCCGCTCGCTCGCGCAGCCAAAAAAGGCCAGTTTTGGCCCATTTTTGGGTTGTTTTGGCCTGTTTTTGGGCTGTTCTTGCATGCCGCGGTGACCGTCGTGAGTGGAGCAAAACGTCAGCCATCTCAGCGCCCTGGAACCCCTCGGGTGGCATAGGGCTGGATGGAGCTTTCATAGAGAAGTGACGGTGCTGCCTCTCGCTTCGCTCGCGGTCCGTCGCTCGCCGCTCGCTCGCGCAGCCAAAAATGGCCAATTTTGGCCCTTTTTGGACTGTTCTTGCGTGCTGCGGTGACCGTCGTGAGCTGAGCAAAACGTCAGCCATCTCAGCACCCTAGAACCCCCCCGGTGGCACAGCGCTGGGTGGGGCTTTCATATAGCAGTGAAGGTGTTGCCTCTCGCTTCGCTCACTGTCCGTCGCTAGCCGCTCGCTCGTGTAGCCAAAAATGGCTAGTTTTGGCCAGTTTTTGGGCCGTTTTGGCATGTTTTTGGGCTATTCTTGCGTGTCGCGGTGACCGTCATGAGTGGAGCAAAACGTCAGCCATCTCAGCACCCTGGAACCCCCCGGGTGGCACAGGGATGGATGGGGCTTTCGTATAGCAGGGACGGTGCTGCCTTTCGCTTCGCTCGATATCTGCCGCTCGCCACTCGCTCGCGCAGTAAAAAATGGCCTGTTTTGGCCTGTTTTTGGGCCGTTTTGGCCTGTTTTTGAGCTGTTTTTGCGTGCCGTGGTGACCGTCATGAGAGGACCAAAACGTCAGTCATCTCAGCACCCTGGAACCCCCCGGGTGGCACAGGGCTGGAAGGGGCTTTCGTATTCCAAGGACGGTGCTGTCTTACGCTTCGCTCACTGTCTACCTCTCGCAAATCGCTCGCACAGTCAAAAATGGCCAGTTTTGGCCTATTTTTGGGCCGTTTGGGCCTGTTTTTGGGCTGTTCTTGCATGCCGCGGTAACCGTCATAAGCAGAGCAAAACGTTAGCCATCTCAACACCTTTGAACATCCCGGGTGGCACAGGGCTGGATGGGGCTTTTGTATAGTAGTGACGGTGATGCCTCTTACTTGGCTCGCTGTCCGCCGCTCGCTCTTGCAGCCAAAAATGGCTAGTTCTGACCCTTTTTGGGCTGTTTTGGCCTGTTTTTGGGTTGTTCTTGTGTGCCACGATGACCATCGTGAGCGGAGCAAAACGTCAGCCATCTCAACACCTTGGAACCCCCCGAGTGTCACATGGCTAGATGGGGCTTTCGTATAGTAGGGAAGGTGCTGCCTCTTGCTTCGCTCGTTGTCTGCCGCTCGTTGCTCGCTCGCGTGGCAAAAAATGGCCAGTTTTGGCCCGTTTTTAGGCTGTTTTGGCTTGTTTTTGGGTTGTTCTTGTGTGCCGCGATGACCTCCATGAGTGGAGCAAAACGTCAACAATCTCAGCACCCTGGAAACCCCAGATGGCATAGAGCCAGATGGGGCTTTTGTATAACAGCGAAGGTGTTGCCTATTTCTTTGCTTGCTGTCCGCTGCTTGCATAATGGTTTATTTATGTTAGACACCACTCCACATATCATGAATGTAAATGTGTCCAAAAGGAAACGTGATGAGTTGAACAGTGCATACCTGTGGCATTGTAGGCTAGGTCACATCCATGAAAGAAGGATTCAAAAGTTGCTAAATGATGGATATCTAGATCCATTGGACTATGTGTCATATGCGACTTGTGAGCCTTGCATTCGTATCTCCATTTAGTAGAACTGGAGAGAGAGCCAACGAGTTGTTGGAACTCATACATAGTGATGTATGTGGACCCATGTCAACTCATGCCATTGGAGGTTACCCCTACTTCATTACATTTACTAATGATTTCTCGAGGTATGGATATGTGTACTTAATGAAGTACAAGTCTGAGGCCTTTGAGAAATTCAGAGAGTATAAGAATGAGGTGGAGAACCAGATTGGAAAGAGTATTCAAACTCTTCGATCAGATCGAGGAGGTGAATACTTAAGTACAGAGTTTACTCAGTTCCTCAAGGACCATGGGATATTATCCCAATGGACACCTCCTTATACACCTCAGCTCAATGGTGTCTCTGAAAGGAGAAATCGTACATTATTAGATATGGTACGGTCCATGATGAGTTTCGCTGACCTACCCATCTCATTCGGGGATATGCCCTAGAAACCGCAGCTTACCTTTCTGAACAGAGTTTCAACTAAGTCGGTAGTATCTACACCATATGAGATATGGAAAGGGAAGAAGCCCGATCTTAAGGTTGTTAAGATGGGGCTGCCCTGCCCATGTTAGAAGACACAACCCCGATAAGTTAGAATCAAGGACGAGCGATGTAAATTTGTGGGATACCCCAAGGAAACTTGTGGGTATTATTTCTATCATCTCGAGGACCAAAAGGTCTTTTGTAGCTAAGAGAGCAGTGTTCCTTGAGAAGGAACACATTCTTGACGGAGACAAGTGGGAGAATGATAGAATTGAGCGAGGTTGGAGAACCAAGCTCAAGCACCACTCTGACCTCGAAGTCCTGTTCGGTACCTAATACACAAGTATCAACTTTACGCAGGTCTGATAGAGTATCCCATCCTCCTGAGAGATATGTGGGACATATTAGAGCAGAGGATGTAGAGGATATTGATCCTCAGACCTACGAGGAGGCTATTATGAGTATAGACTCCGGGAAGTGGAAAGAAGCCATGAATTCTGAGATGGATTCTATGTACTCCAATAAGGTTTGGAACCTAGTTGATGCGCCCGAAGGTATTATACCCATCGGTTGCAAGTGGATCTTTAAGAAAAAGATCGGAGTAGATGGAAAGGTAGAGACCTATAAAACAAGGCTAGTGGCTAAGGGGTATAGTCAAAGGCAAGGTGTTGACTACGACGAAACTTTCTCACCCGTGGCAATGCTAAAATCCATCAGAATTCTATTGGCTATTGCAGCACACTATGATTATGAGATCTGGCAGATGGATGTGAAAACCGCATTCCTCAACGGGAAACTCGAGGAGGAGGTGTATATGATGCAACCTGAGGGATTCGTGTCCGAGAACTGCCAAGATAAGGTGTGTAGGTTGCTTAGATCCATTTATGGACTAAAGCAAGCTTCCCGAAGTTGGAACATAAGATTTGATGAGGCAATCAGATCTTATGACTTCGTTAAGAACGAAGATGAGCCTTGTGTATACAGAAAGGTATGTGGGAGCGCTATCACCTTTTTGTGTTATATGTGGATGACATCCTCATCATTGGGAATGACATAGGAATGCTATCCATAGTAAAGACTTGGTTATCTAGACACTTCTCCATGAAGGACTTAGGGGAAGCATCTTATCTCTTGAGGATTATAATCTACAAAGATAGATCCAAGAGGATGCTTGGCTTGTCCTAGTCCAGGTACATAGAAACTATTGTCAAAAGGTTTGGCATGGAAAATTCCAAGAGAGGTCTCATACCGATGAGACATGGGATATCGCTTTCTACGAGTATGTCCCCAAAGACTCCAAAGAAAGGGCGAACATGGATATGATACCTTATGCCTCAGCAAGAATAGGGTCTATCATGTATGCCATGCTATGTCTTGGGCCCGATATAGCGCATGCTCCGAGTGTCACGAAAGGGTATCAAAGGCGGATCCGTGCTTGGAGCACTGGAAAGCAGTAAAGTGTATCCTTAAGTACTTGAGAAGGACTATGGATCTTTTACTAGTATATGGAGGTAATAGCCTTAAGGTTGAAGGCTACTGGCCGACTCAAGTTTTCAGTCGATGTCGATGATAGTAAGTCAAATTCGGGGTATATGTATACCTTGAATGGAGGAGCATGTCTTTGGAAGAGTTCCAAACAAGATACCACTACCATTTCGACCACAAAGGCATGGAGTACATTGCTGTGTCGATGCAAGCAAAGGAGGGAGTCCGGGTGAAGAAGTTCATCACAGATTTGGGAGTCGATATATATAGCGACAATTTGACTTCCTTATATTGCGACAACTATGGGGTGATAACTCAAATAAGGAACCCGGGTCTCATCGAAGTGTTTCGAGGAGGTTCCAGCTTATAAGAGATTGTGACCCGAGGAGATGTAGCAAAGGGAAAGAGTTCCATCCGAAGATAACATTGCAGATCCACCGACAAAGCCATTGTCTCATTTTGTCTTTGAAGCGTCACAGGGGTCCGATGGGGATCGGACACATAGGTGATTGGCTTTAGGTCAAGGGGAGATTGCTAGTCATAGGTGCCCAAACAAGCCAATCCGGAGTGATGGCACGCGTGTGACTTGATACATAATCTTTTGCTTATTATATTTTGGCGTATATCACTTTATAACTATTGCATAAATGCATATATATATTGTGATGTCCTTGGATTTGTGCAATGGGAATCGGATCGTGATGAGATCACGATAATGAGATCGATTCACCTTTTAAACACATATCCTAAATAATCCCGGTCATAGGTTACTCGAGAGGGACATCGTGATAATCGGATAGACTAGTGTACTGTATACCCATCCATATGATGGATGCAGCTAGTCTCATAGCTGCTCGTGTAGGGACACTAGGGATACAGTACAGGTGCTCATTGGAGAATGAGTTCACTGATTGACCCGCTTACGGAATACTGGATGGTTGATGATGCCTTATTGTCAGACAGCGATTCCGTAGTCCTAGTGGTGTATCTGGTCCTTAGACTTGAGACACCAAGGATGTCCTGTATGAGTGCTCCACTCTTTGATACCGACACTTATAGGTTTGGCTGTCCCGCATCTAGTACTGGTGGTCATTGGGAGTGGTAGTCGACCTTTACGAGGGCTATTGAGTGTCGATAGAGGATCATCCACTGGCGTCATGAGAGAAATATCCCATGTGTTCTTGCTCGGACAAATCCCTAGCTAGGGTCATTCGGGTTGAGAGAGAAAGAGTTCTCCGGGAGAATCCGATTAGAGCGAGACTTCGAGTAGAAACCGTATGGGTCCGACAACACCATGCTCGATATACCGGTCTACGGGATATTAGATGGATGAGGGACTATAGGTACATGGTGGCGAGGACGCAGACAGGTCCAATGGATTGGATTCCCCTCAGATTATGCGGGGACTTCTGGCGTAGTGGCCTAGTACGTCCATAGTCGATGAGTCGAAAGTGAATTATTACAGAGATAATAATTCCTTTGAAGTTAGAAGGAGTTTCGGCAGGTATGACTCACGGCCATTTCGATATTGGGCCTAGAGGGTCACACACATATGGTAGGCATTGCGATGAGTAGAGGTTCGGATATGAGATATCCGACGGAGCCCTTGTCTTATTGGATGCAGATCCAATACCCACTTGGGAAGGACCCATTAGGGTTTGACACGGGATCTCTATAAATAGGAGGGATTCACAGCCTCATAGGCTAGAGTCTTTGCTTGCCTTTCCTATTGTCCTCTCCCTCTCCACCTCAGAGGCCTGGAGTTTTGAGGAGGGTCATCGCAACCCTCTGTGTCGATCACCGCTAGAGAGGAGGACGCTTGACCTCCTTCACCCTCTCCTAAGGATCTGCAAGGAAACAGGGATATACGATCTCCCTAGGTAACACAATCTCTATACGCAATTTTGTGTTTTGCGGATTTTTACGCACCAATCTTCGCACGACGATGAACATCTTTTTGGGAATCAGAGATTTTTGTTTTCTTGTTCTTCCGCTGCGCGTATGATGTCGCCCCCCATGATTTCCCAACAGGACATACCAAAAGACACGGACATACATAAGCATTACATCGAACACCCTATTTAGAAGTTTGTCCGTGATAGCCTGTTAGTGTCAGACGCTGACAGTGCTAAGCGGTGCCACCGCCCAGCCCAAGTAGTGCCACCGCTGAGCTCTCGGGTGCTAGGCGATGCAACCGCCCAGTCTGGCAGTGCCACCGCCAGACCCTTCGGTTCACTTGTTTGGGCTTCAAATTTTGCCCAAACCAAGTCTAATTTTGGGCCCAGTTGGTCCCTAACCAGGATATAGGATTATTTCTTAATCCTAATCCTAATTACAAGTGAACTACATAACAAAACACATCCTAAGCAATTTTTCATCTGTGAACGTCGAGTCTTGTTCCGGCGAGCTTTCCGACGAACTTCTTCCGACGGGCTACCATCAAGCTCCCGAACTTGTGATGACTTTAATGAGTAGCCGAGCCTTCTCGGTGATCTCCGTGAACCTCCGACGATCTCTTCGGCAAACTTCCGAATAATTCCGACAGGTTCCCGATTTCTTCTCGGTTGGTTCCGGCAGCATCTCCGACGATTCTTCGGACTCTGAAACGTCCATCGAACTTGACTCCGGTATCCTTGCTTTGTATTTTCTGGTTATCGTAGTTAATCATGCAAACTTAACTCAATAATATGGATTAAATCAATTAACCCATCAATTGATTTTATCATCAAAATCCAAGATTCAATAATCTTAATCTTACTCTGTGATTTTTAGAGCTCAAAAGTGTTGTATGAGTTAAAAGTTCTTCTCCTTCTCTTCTTCCAAGTTCATATCTTTCAAGAGAGGAGAGAAAAGTTTGTAAGGGTTGTCTCCTACGCCTATTAAAAGGAGTGAATCTGTAAAAAGGTGATTGGCCTTCGCCTATTGAAGGAAGGCCTCTAGTGGACGTCGGCAACCTCATTGGTGGAGGAAGCCAGAAGTGGATGTAGGTCAAGACTGACCGAACCACTCTAAATCGCACAGCTCTCTGGTTTGCATTTACTTTGAGTTCATTATCTTTACTGCAAACCTCCTTCATAGCCTACTGTGTTCTGCGCTTTTACGTCTGAGTTTTCAAGCTCAATACTTTTTTAATCGTGTTTAGACGTAAATCGATTTTTTCGCAAATCACTCTAAATCGAGCTGCTCTCTGGTTTGCATTTACTTTGAGCTTATTATCCTTACTGCAAACCTTCTTCATAGCTTACTGTCTTCTGTGCTTTTACGTTTGCGTTTCCAAGCTCAATACTTTTCGAATCGTGTTTAGACGTAAATCGGTTTTCTCGTACGAACATCGTATTTCAGTTTGCGCTTACATTCTGATTTCTATCACAATAGCAAACTGCCTTATCAGATTCGTTTTTAACTGTCTCTTGCCTAATCACAAGTTAAAGTGATTTACGAATCGAAGTTTCTGCTGAAATCAGCTTTGTCGTACGAACTCGGTTTTAAAACGCAAAAAGTTTTCCGCTGTACTAATTCACCCCCCCCCCCCTCTTAGTGCTCTTGATCCTAACAATTGGTATCAGATCACGATTTTTCTGATTTACACCCGAGAGAAATGGCTCTTCATAGCTTTCAAGAGGGTTTTTCGGTTTTTCGTCCATCATTGTTTAACGGATTGGACTTCACTTATTGGAAAACTCGAATGAAAGTTTTCTTAATTTCTATGAATTTAGATTTATGAAATATTATTGAAAATAGTTTTCAACTTCCCTATAAACCGATGAACGAATGGTCGGATTTTTAGAAGGAGTATTTTTCTTTAAACACAAAGGCTATGAATGCTTTATTTTGCCCTTTGGACAAAAATGAATTCAATCGGATTTCTATGTGCGAAACGGCTTTTGATATTTGGCCAACACTTGAAATCACGCACGAGGGAACTAGTAGAGTCAAAGACTCGAAAGTTAATTTTTTATTGCATGATTTTGAGCTTTTTCAAATGCAACCAAGCGAGACTATAGGCGACATGTACACCCGTTTCACGGATGTCGTCAATAATCTAAGAGTTCTTGGTAAATCTTTTTCGAATTTTGATCTCGTAAGCAAGATCTTAAGATCCTTTTCAAAAAGGTGAGATCCTAAAATAACGGCAATATAAGAAACAAAAGATTTAAATATTTTTCCACTTGAAGAACTTATCGGTTCATTGATGACATATGAAATGGTGCACAATGCACATGATGAACATGATGAACAAAACTACATTCCAAAGAATAGGAAGGATTTAGAACTCCGGACGAATGAATACCACTTGAGTGATGACTCAAGTGATGAGGATAATGATGAACTTGAACTTCGAACACTAAATCTTAATAAGTTTATTAAACAAAAATCTAAAATAAACAATGAACTTGAACGAAGGAAGAGGCCAAAGAAGAAGAACAAAAAATGGGATGAATCGAGCTCCTCCGAAGACGAGGAGAAAATCAAGAAAGGCGAGGTGGCAAACTACGCCTTAACCGCCTTCAATGAAAAGGTAATCAAAATCCCCCTGATTTATTTTGAAATTACTTGATGCTTTCATGATGTATTTTCTTTTTTTCTGAATTAATTTTCTTAAAAATTACATGTTTAAAAATAAAAATACAAAAATTATGATCATGCTAGTAATTTCGAAAATGATAACATTGCATATTTTATGATAAACAAACAAAATGATTTTGATTGAAAATATGAAATCATAATGTGTATCATGTTTGATTAACATTGCTGAATGAAATCATGTTTGATTTGAAGTAATGCATAATGATGTAATGAAAATATTAAATGTTTTCGATACAATGATTGATAATTTTATGCATGAGATTTTAAGTTATACATGATGATAAGCATGTGTTATTCTCATGAATATATATGGTAAAACCATATCCGAATGCATGAAAGTGTTAAATTTCATTTTCGGATTTTCTTGACCATAACAATTCATTTTTGAAAATCTATTGATCTTGATGGTTCTATAATGAAATTCATTTTTCGATCCTAAATGTTGATGTATGTTGTTGTTTAACATAAAGGTAAAGGCATGCTTATAAGAAGCAAATCATATGAATAAAAATTTATAAATGCGATCCTCTATCTTATCGACTTTTCAATAAATCTATGTTTGTCATATATGAATTTATTGAATGTGACTTTGAGGATGATTTCAGATTTCACAAATGCTTGATTCATACTTATGACATGAGATAATTGAATCCTTGACTTACTCTTTATATGGCTTGAAAATAGATGTTTAAAATCTTTCTTGATGAGTTGTTTTATAAGATTTTGCCTTTACATCTTGAACTTTCATGCTTATCTTGATTTGGCTTATAATGCTTAGATGAAAAAGAATCATTTAAAAAAAAAATACTTTTCCCATCTGATCGAGATTAATGATTTCATGATATTTTGTGAATCTCGAAATTGATTTAGATGACTTGATTATGAATTTTAAGTTAATGATTTGATTTGAATAAGTTTTATCTAAATCATAATCTTGATCTTGCAAAATTGAAGTCGCAAATAATATCTTGTGGTATTCATGAATTGATACTCACAATATAAAAGCATTGGTATTCATGACTTGAATTGGATTAAAACATTGCATGCTTAAATTAATAATTCTCCAATGTTTCAAAAATTCTTTAAATGCCTTATGTGATGATTGAAAACTAACTTGTTTTATGATAAATCTATATATACAATTTTGATGATGAGATTTTTTATGAATTTGACGATTTGAATTTGAATGAGTTTGTGTTCAAATTATGATCTTGATTTCTTGGATATACTACTTGAGATTTTTTTTAATCACAATCTCTTCTTTGTACACCTACAATTTTTGTTATTTATAAAAGGAAGAGATTTGATAAAATGAATCATGTCTTTTGGCATTCAAATGGTCTTATCTTTGATGATATGATTTCTTTGTATCTATGATATAAATGCCTTGAAATGATTTAAATATTTTACACTTTTATGCACTTCCCTACTTCTTTCTTGTTTTCAATGATAAAATGGGGAGAAGTTTTGATCATGCATGGTAGGATATAATTTGACAAAATTGATACCATCATGATATGAAACATTTATGATGTGCAATTATGCATGCAATACTTGTGCTTTCTAATTATGATGTGATGTAAATCATGATTTAAAATGCAATGAGTGCTAAGTTACACATTTTGAGAAGAAATTGCTATATTGAAACATTAATGTAATTATGAATGGTGATATGATATTATGCATGTAATACTTCAACTTATGATAATGATGCATGCAATGATAAAATATTCATAATGAAAAATTGTCTTGACATTCATAACTTGATTATTCATCCTTTGTCATGATTTTGAAATCGTTGTAAAAGGAAAAAGAACTACAAAACTGTATTCTTCCTTTCTTTTTGACAATGACAAAGGGAGAGATAGCTGGCTTGCACAAGTCAAGAAGATGCAAAATCTTGATTGCTAGCTTGCCTATCTTAAGTAGCAATGATTGCTAACTTGCTTATTTCAAGAAGCAAAAATTGTCTTCTTGAACATCACTATCTTGAATATCTCAAGAAGCAAAACTTGCAACTTGCACTTTGCAAAGAAAGCAAAAATGACACTTCTCAAAAGAGAAGAAATAGCTTGTTATCTTGAACATCACAAGCTTGCCTATCTCACAAGAGGCAAAAATGCTAACTTGCACATCTAGCAAAACTTGACAAATTTGCATATCTCAAGAAGCAAGAGTTGCTTTCTTGAATATCTCAAAACTGCTAGCTTGCATGCATAATGTAGAACTTGCTATCTTGAATACTACCAAAAGTGCTATCTTGTTATGCTGTAAAACTTGCATATCTGAAACTGGATAGCTTAAATGTTCTACGCATGATGTAATACTTGCTAAATTTTCTGGCTTCAAAACTGCATGATGATAAAACTTGATATTATGTTTTTCATGCAATGAGTTGAACTTATATTCCAAACACTTGATTGTGGTACTTCTCCTTTTTGTTGATGACAAAGGGGGAGAAGTATGTTGATGAAAGTATGTTGATGACATGATATGTTATGCATAAGTTTATGCATAAGTTCATGATGTAGTGTTGCAAGTATTCATGATGAATATTGTAATGACTTGAATTTAGTTTGAATTCAAGATTCTATCAATATGGCATATTGATAGGGGGAGTTTGTCTAAACTCCGGGAGTTAAGTTTAACTCTGTCATCAATTGGTTGTCATCATCAAAAAGGGGGAGATTGTTGAATCTCGTATTTTGATGATGAAACCAATTGATAATTGTGTTTATGTTTTAATCTGCATTTTGAGTGAAGCAGGATGCTTCAATCAGGATGAGAAAATTAAAGCAGAAAAAATTATGTTGTGCCGGAGAAACATGTCAGAAGATTGGACGTCGGGCCGATGGATCGGTCGACGTATCGACAGAAGGCTTCGGGCCATGGACTTGGGCATCAGGCCAAGAAGAGCTGGTATTAAGCCAAGGATATCGGAGTTGCGAAGTCAACTGGCCGATTGGGCAATAGGCCGCAGGAGAGGACGATGCGCCGAAGAATCGGACGAAGCGTCGAGGGACCAATGACATGCCGGACAACTTAGTTAATTACTTAGGATTAATTGTCTCGATCGAAGTTTTGTTTAAGTGTGCAGGATTAACTACGATGGAAGTAAGACATGCAGCAGGAGTTGCGCCGGAGTCAGGACTATGTTCACGTTGGGAGTTCGAGAGCTCGACGGACGTTCGGACGGTCGTCGGAGGTTCTATAGGAACATATCCGAGAAGTCCAGGAGCTTACCAAAAGAAGCTCGTCGGAACTCGCCAAGTGGATCGTTGCAAGTCCAGGAGTTTGCTGGAAGTCAGCAGGAGCATCACCGAGGGTTCATCGGATGATCGACGGAAGTTCACCGGAAGCTCGCTGGAAGAAGCGATTGACGCACCAGAGCAAGCTGTCCTTCGAATTGTCGTAGTTAGCACGTTGATTAAGTTAGAAATGGGAGGTGATCCCACTAACTTAATCTTGGGGCAATTGGGCCCTTGAAAGACCCAATTGGGACCGAATGGATCAGCCCATTCGGACCCAGATGACTTGGCCAGAGGTGGCACTGCTTGGGTCGGCTGTGGCACCGCCCAGGGCTCGGTCTCCGAGTTCTGGCTGGGCGGTGCAACCGCCCCTGACAGGTGGTGGAACCGCCTGAGCTCGGTCTCCGAGCTCTAGTTGGGCAGTGCAACCGCCCCAGTCAAGCGGTGGCACCGCTTGAGCTCGGTCTCCGAGCTCTGCCAGGCAGTGCAACCGCCCCTGACAAGCGGTGGCACTGCCTAGGAGATCAGTCTCCGAGCTCTGACAGCGGTGCAACCGTCCCTGTCAGGTGGTGCAACCGCCAGACCCCGAAATTCCAGGAATTGATAATTTTGAGCTCTAAATTCAAACTGGTTTGGGGCCTATAAATACCCCACTCTTTCAGCAATGAAAGAGCAACAAAAACCACCGAAATCTTAATCTTACTCTGTGATTTTTAGAGCTCAAAAGTGTTGTATGAGTTAAAAGTTCTTCTCCTTCTCTTCTTCCAAGTTCAGATCTTTCAAGAGAGGAGAGAAAAGTTTGTAAGGGTTGTCTCCTAAGCCCGTCAAAAGGAGTGAATCTGTAAAAAGGTAGTTGGCCTTCGCCTATTGAAGGAAGGCCTCTAGTAGACGTCGGCAACCTCATTAGTGGAGGAAGCCAGAAGTGGATGTAGGTCAAGACTAACCGAACCACTCTAAATCACGCAGCACTCTGGTTTGCATTTACTTTGAGTTCATTATCTTTACTACAAACCTCCTTCATAGCCTACTGTGTTCTGCGCTTTTACGTCTGAGTTTTCAAGCTCAATACTTTTCGAATCGTGTTTAGACATAAATCGGTTTTCTCGCAAATCACTCATAATCGAGCTGCTCTCTGGTTTGCATTTACTTTGAGCTTATTATCCTTACTGCAAACCTTCTTCATAGCTTACTGTCTTCTGCGCATTTACGTTTGCGTTTCCAAGCTCAATACTTTCCGAATCGTGTTTAGACGTAAATCGGTTTTCTCGTACGAACATCGTATTTCAGTTTGTGCTTACATTCTGATTTCTATCACAATAGCAAACTGCCTTATCAGATTTGTTTTTAACTGTCTCTTGCCTAATCACAAGTTAAAGTGATTTACGAATCGAAGTTTCTGCTGAAATCAGCTTTGTCGTACGAACTCAGTTTTAAAACGCAGAAAGTTTTCCGCTGCACTAATTCACCCACCCCCGCCTCTTAGTGCTCTTGATCCTAACACTCTTGATATTTGCAAGCTAGCTAGCAAAATTTGCTCCCCCTATGTCATTGTCAAATAGAGGGGAATAACAATACAATTAGTGTAATTCATTTCCCTTTACTATAATATTCAAATCATGACATGGGTTTAGTGCCAATCTTATTTGTGCATCATTATATTTTTAAATTAAAATATGTATATTTTTAAAAACCTTATATTTCATTCATGCACGATATTGAATAAATCGATCGACATTACGAGGATATCATACATGATACTAATTTTTTTAACTATTTATCAACATTTTGATCATGATACTAAACAATCATCAGTTAGAGCATTCATGATAAAAAAACATTAAATCAACATTTATCATTTTAGCAACAACTCATAGCATTTTAAATCATGATTTCCATCATATGCAATACATCACATCATAATTAGAAAGCACAAGTATTGCATTCATCATTGCAAATCATAAATATTTCATATAATAATGGTATCAATTTTGTCAAATTATATCCTACCATGCATGATCAAAACTTCTCCCCGTTTTATCATTGAAAACAAGAAAGAAGTAGGGAAGTACATAAAAGTATAAAATATTTCAATCATTTCAAGGCATTTATATCATAGATACAAAGAAATCATATCATCAAAGATAAGACCATTTGAATACCCAAAGACAGGATTCATTTTATCAAATCTCTTCCTTTTATAAATAACAAAAATTGTAGGTGTACAAAGAAGTGATTGTGATTAAAAAAGAATCTCAAGTAGTATATCCAAGAAATCAAGATCATAATTTGAATACAAACTCATTCAAATTCAAATCGTCAAATTTATCAAAATCTCAACATTACTTTCAAGAGATTCAAAATGGTATACATAGATTTATCATAATAATCATCAAGATAAATAAGATAGAGAAAAATAATTTTTCAAGGAAAAAATATTTTATCTTTTTAGTTGTTTCAATTCATATGATTTTATTTCATTTATGCCAAATAAAAATATATATCATGTTTAAAACCAAAAGTGTAAGATTTATTACAACAAAGATCAATAAGGCACTTCCATTATAGTAAAAATCAATCATCCATAAATTGCAAGATTCATCATGCATAATTTTAAAATTTATTAAGCATGATCATTATGCATGACACTAAAACATGGTTTCAAAATGTCTAATATTTTCATTACACATTTTCATCATCAAGCATCATCATATTTTCAAATTCGAACATGCACAATTTCAACTATATCTTTCATTTTTCATGCATGATACAAATAACTCAATCATCAATATGGGCATATCATATATGATATTCAAGCATTCATGATATATGATTTTGTCAACATGATCATAACTATTCAAATGATAGTATCTAAATGTCAAAATTCATTACATCCTATCATGCATGATCATTAACTTCTTATTTGTATTTCATGCATTATTTCGTTTCATCACATAAGGAATATCAAGAAGAGTTATTGGGTGATGAGATAAATATTTCATGAGTACAAAGAATTGCATAAAAATCATATCATGAAAAGATAATAATAGAAGACACGTTTTCTTTTGAAAAATCTCCTCTTAAATAATCCAGGGAAAATCTTAGGAGATCATGATATAGATAAAATTCATTCAATCTTATAAGAGAACAAGATATTAATTCAAACATAAAAAGTATCTCAATTCATTATGATTCATAAAAAGAATTATGGTTCCGAAAAATCACGATTCATTTAGGAAAATTTTCTCTTTAGTGCAATGATACCAATTATAATTCATTTGGATAGTAGATGCCAAAAAGGAACATTGAGGATACAAGATCTTGATTTTTATAGAGTAAATCTTAAGTTATAAATATTGAAAAAATCAAGATAAAGCTCATTCAAATTCAAATTATCAAATCAAAATCATTTTTAAGATATTCATAAAAAGATGATAAAATAGATTCATCAAACCAAGAATTTTCAAGAAAAATACTTTTATCTATTTAGTTGTTTCATTTAAGCAGGCCTTTGTCCTTTTTGTGCCAAACAAAAAAAGTATATATATCATCAATCATTTAGGATCGAAAAATAAATTTCTTCATAAAAACCATCAAGATCATTATGTATAACTTTTAAAATCTCATGTATAAAATGGTATCAAAACATTTAATATTTTCATTCCATCATTTTGCATTGGTTTTATTGAACATAATTTTGAATGATTCTTATAGATAACTAAAACTTCTTTAGTTTTAATTTATATGATTGACTTTATCTTAGCATGCTCAAATTTTGTTCATATGTCAAAACCATACATCATGTTTGAAAACCAAAGACAAGGTTAAAAAAAAAAATCATCAAGCCTTCCTTTCAAAAGCCATGCATCGTTATTGAAAATCAATAAGGAAATCGTCAAAATACATATTCTTGCTTCTCAAGCACATACATAAGATTAATCTTACTAGGTGTATAAGCATTAGATTTATATCAAACATTTTATTGCATTAACACAACACATGGAATTTTCAAGAAAATTAATCCTAAACTAAATTAAAAATAACTCATGAAAGTATTATGTAATTTCAAAATAATTCAAGAGAGTTGAGTTACTTAACTTGTAGTTGAAGCTCGTCAAAGCCAATTCATCGTTTCACCTTTGGAAGTTTTTGATTCATCCTTGGTTGCCTTCCTCTTCTTTGGCCTCTTCCTCTGTTCAAGTTAATTGTTTATTTTAGATTTTTGTTTAATAAACTTATTAAGATTTAGTGTTCGAAGTTCAAGTTCATCATTATCCTCATCACTTGAGTCATCGCTCAAGTGGTATTTATTTGTCCGGAGTTCCAAATCCTTCATGTTCTTTGGAAGGTGATTTTGTTCATCATGTTCATCATGTGCATTGTGCACCATTTCATATGTCATCAACGAACCAATTAGTTCTTCAAGTGGAAAACTATTTAAATATTTTGTTTCTTGTATTGTGGTTATTTTAGGATCCCACCTTTTTGGAAGGGATCTTAAGATCTTGCTTACGAGATCAAAATTCAAAAAATATTTACCAAGAACTCTTAGATTATTGACGACATCCATGAAACGGGTGTACATGTCACCTATAGTCTCGCTTGGTTGCATTTGAAAAAGCTCAAAATCGTGCAATAAAATGTTAACTTTTGAGTCTTTGACTCTACTAGTTCCCTCGTGTGTGATTTCAAGTGTTCACCAAATATCAAAAGCCATTTCGCACGTAGAAATCCGATTGAACTCATTTTTGTCCAAAGCGCAAAATAAGGCATTCATAGCCTTTGCGTTTAAAGAAAAATACTTATTCTCCAAATCCGACCATTCGTTCATCGGTTTAGAGGGAAGTTGAAAACCGTTTTCAACGGTATTCCATAAATCCAAATTCATAGAAATCAAGAAAACTCTCATTCGAGTTTTCCAATAAGTGTAGTCCAATCCGTTAAACAACGATGGACGAACAACAGATAAGCCCTCTTAAAAGCCATGAAGAGCCATTTCTCTTGGGTGTAAATCCAAAATGAGAAATACCGAGCTCTGATACCAAATGTTAGGATCGGAGCGGCACTAAGAGGGGGGTCAATTAGTGCAGTGGTAAAATGACATTGGTTTAAAAACTTTCGTACGATAAAAACCAATATCAATGAAAACCGATTTGGAAGCTTGATAACTTAAAAGCGTATGGAAGCGTAGTGACTAAGTAAAGAAGTTTGCAGTATGTAAATGGCAAGAGTAGAATATAAACTAAATAATACAGCAGTTTTAAAGTGGTTCGGTCAAAATGACCTACATCCACTTGCGAAACCTTCTTCGAAGAGGCTCCCAACTTCCACTAGCAAAATCTCTTTATAGGGGAAGGACTAATTCTCCTCTTACAACCTTTACAAGTGGTTCACACTCTTACAATTTGAGAGGAGGTGAACACTCAAGCAATTTGAAAACAAAAACTTGCTAAAGACTTTGCTAAGACTTTTAGCTCACTCTCTTGCTTCTCAAAGGTTGTAATCTCAACTGAGAATTGCGGGATATTTATAGGCCCCAAGAGGATTCAAATTTGGGCTCCAAAATTTGAATTCTCTTGGGTTTCTGAGGCTGGCGGTGCCACCGCCCAATCTCTCGGGTGCTGGGCGGTGCCACCGCTCAGATATCGGGTTCTAGGCGGTGCCACCGCCTACACTATTTCAGCTCACTGGTTGGGCTCAAATCTTGGCCCAAACCAGTCCGAACTCGGGCCCAATTGGCCCCTACTTAGGTTATAGGATTAACACCTAATCCTAACCCTAATTAGCATGCTAACTACAAATTTAAAGATATTTCCTAAGCTATTACAAAGTTCGCAAGTCAAGACTTCTTTCGACGAGCTTTCGGCGAACTTCCAGCGGTCTTCCGATAAACTCTCGGAAACCATTCTGCAGACTCCCGGCAAGCTCCTAGACTTCACGATTTGATCTTGGTGAGTTCCAACGAGCTTCTTTGGCAAGCTTCGATCTTTCTCGGCAAGCTCCGTGAACTTCCAACGAACCTTCCGGTGAGCTCCCGAAAAACCCTTCGGCAAGCTCCCTATTCATTCTTGGCTAGTTCCGACAGCATTCCCGACGAACCTTCAAACTTCCGTCGAACTCTCGAACTCCCAACAAATCCTTCATGCTTGACTCCGACACTTGTTTCGCTTTATGTCTTCATCGTTATCGTAGTTAATCCTGCACACAAAAACTAAAAATCTACTCTGATTTAGACAATTATTACAACATGAATTGACATTCTATTGCCCGGCACGTCATTGGTTGGCGCTTCGTCCGATTCTTCAGCACATCGTCCTCTCTTGCGGCTTGTTGCCCAATTGGCGGTTGACCTCCGCAACCCCGATATCTTTGGTGCAATTCCGCTCTCCTTGGCCCGATTCCCGACATCCGAAGCCTTCTGTCGTCCAATATCCTAACGTGATCTCCTCCGGTGCAACGTCAATTCGTCCTTCGTCAACTGTCTAATCCTGATCGAGTAGACCTGCATCACTCAAAATGCAATTAAACATCTAAACACAATCAATTAGTTTCATCATCAAAATCTGAGATTCAACAGGAAGCCCGTCCGAGAGCGTATCTCCGCGCGAGCTCTGAAAGGAAATCGAGTTAAAATTCCCGAGTCGTGATGCGGCGGCGGACGGCAACATTAGGAAGTCCGGAGACGCCAGCAGGGGCCCAGGGAAGAGTTATCTTTTCTGCTTAACGACCCACCCACCCTGGAAACGGCTCAACCGGAGGTAGGGTCCAGCGGTCGGAAGAGCGCCGCACGTCGCGCGGCGTCCGGTGCGCCCTCGGCATGAGAAATCAAAGTCTTTGGGTTCCACGGGGAGTATGGTCGCAAGGTTGAAACTTAAAGGAATTGACGGAAGTGCACCACCAGGAGTGGAGCTTGCAACTTAATTTGACTCAACACGGGGATAGTTACTAGGTCCAGACATAGCAAGGATTGACAGACTAAGAGCTCTTTCTTGATTCTATGGGTGGTGGTGCATGGTCGTTCTTAGTTGGTGGAGAGATTTGTCTGGTTAATTCCAATAACGAACGAGACCTCAGCCTGCTAACTAGCTATGCGGAGGCATCCCTCCACGGCCAGCTTCTTAGAGGGACTATGGCCATTTAGGCCAGGGAAGTTTTCGGCAATAACAGGTCTGTGATGCCCTTAGATGTTCTGGGCAGCACGCGTGCTACATTTGATGTATTCAACAAGTTTATAGCCTTGGCCGACAGGCCCCGGTAATCTTTGAAAATTTCATCTTGATGGGGATATATCATTGCAATTGTTGGTCTTCAACGAGGAATTCCGAGTAAGCGCGAGTCATCAGCTCGCGTTGACTATGTCCTTGCCCTTTGTACACACTGCCCGTCGCTCCTACCGATTGAATGGTCTGGTGAAGTGTTTGGATTGAGGCGACGGGGGCGGTTCGCTGCCCGCGACGTCCTAAGAAGTACACTGAACCTTATCATTTAGAGGAAGGAGAAGTCGTAACAAGGTTTCCGAAGGTGAACCTGCGGAAGGATCATTGTCGAGACCCACTGACGAGGACGACCGTGAATGCATCAATGATTGCTCGCATCGATGAAGAACGTAGCGAAATGCGATACCTGGTGTGAATTGAAGAATCCCAAGAACTATCGAGTCTTTGAACGCAAGTTGTGCCCGAGGCCATCTGGCTAAGGGCACGCCTGCCTGGGCGTCACGCTTTCGATGCTTCGTCGTTGCCACCTCGGGGGGTGGGAGCGAACGTGGAGGATGGCCCCCCGTGTCGGAAGGTGCGGTTGGCCGAAGAGCGGGCCATCGGTGGTATAGCAGGGAAGGTGCTGCCTATCATTTCGCTCACTGTCCGCTGCTCGCCGCTCCCTCGAGCAGCCAAAAATGGCCAGTTTTGGTCCCTTTTTACGCCATTTTGGCCTATTTTTGGACTGTTCTTGTGTGCCACGGCAACTGTCGTAAGCGGAGCAAAACGTTAGCCATCTTAGCACCTTGGAACCCCCCGGGTGGCACAGGGCTGGATGGGGCTTTCTTATAGTAGGGAAGGTGTTGCCTCTCGCTTCGCTCGCCGTCCGCCGCTCTCCGCTCGCTTGCGCAGCCAAAAATGGCCAGTTTTGGCCCCTTTTTGGGTCGTTTAGGCCTGTTTTTGGGCTATTCTTGCTTGCCGCAGCGAGCGCCGTGACCGGAGCAAAACGTCA
The DNA here is from genome assembly GCA_900464855.2 of Musa schizocarpa. Lineage (NCBI taxonomy): Eukaryota > Viridiplantae > Streptophyta > Magnoliopsida > Zingiberales > Musaceae > Musa > Musa schizocarpa. Next base: position 24,973,098 of record LS990919.1, on the reverse strand, counting down.
ACCATCTCAGCACCCTGGAACCCCCTAGGTGGCACAGGACTGGATGGGGCTTTCGTATAGCAGGGAAGGTGTTGCCTCTCGCTCTGTCAACCGCTCGCCACTCGCACTCGCAGCCAAAAATGTCCAGTTTTGGCCCATTTTTGGGTCGTTTTGGCTTGTTTTTGGTCAGTTCTTGCAAGCCACAGCAATCGTCGTGAGCAGAGCAAAACGTCAGCCATCTTAGCACCCTGGAACCCCCCGGGTGGCAAAGGGCTGGATGGGGCTTTCGTATAGTAGGGACGGTGCTGCCTCTCGCTTCGCTCGCTGTCCGTCGCTCGCTAGTCGCTAGCGCAGCCAAAAATGGCCAGTTTTGGCCTGTTTTTGGGCTGTTCTTGCGTGCCACGGCGACCATCGTGAGCGGAGAAAAATGTCAGCCATCTCAGCACCCTAGTCTCAATACGTGACAAGTCAGCCATCTCAGCCATCTCAGCACCCTATTTTCATTAATCAACAACAAAAGTTGGGGGCTCAAAGACGATCAAATACCGTCCTAGTCTCCACCATATGCTAGTCATAAGTGCCCAGCAAGCCAATCACGTGAGTGATACCACGTGTGACTTAATATAGAATCTTTTTGCTTATTATATTTCGGCATATATCACTTTATAACTATTGCATAAATGCATACATATATTGTGATGTCCTTGGATTTGTGCAACGGGAATCAAATCGTGATGAGATCACGATAGTGAGATCGATTCACCTTTAAACACATATCCTAAATAATCCCGGTCATAGGTTACTCGAGAGGGATATCGTGATAACCGGACAGACTAGTGTGCTATATACTCGTCCATTTGATGGATGCAGCTGGTCTCTTAGCTGCTTGTGTAGGGACACTAGGGATACAGTACAGGTGCTCATTGGAGAATGAGTTCACTGATTGATCCGCTTACGAAATGTTGGATGGTTGATGATGCCTTATTGTCAAACAGCGATTCCGTAGTCCTAGTGGTGTATCTGGTCCTTAGACTTAAGATACCAAGGATGTCCTATATGAGTGCTCCACTCTTTGATACCAGACTTATAGGTTTGGCTATCCCAGATCTAGTACAGCTGGTCATTGGGAGTGGTAGTCGACCTTACGAGGGCTATTGAGTGTCGATAGAGGATCATCCATTCTCGGCATCATTAGAGGAATATTCCATGTGTTCTTGCTCAGACAAATCCCTGGCCAGGGTCATTCGGGTTGAGAGAGAAAGAGTTCTCCGGGAGAATCCGATTAGAGCGAGACTCGAAAAGAAACCATGTGGGTCTGACAACACCATGCTCGATATACGGTCTCTGGTATATTAGATGGATGAGGGACTATAGGTACACGGTAACTGAGGACAGACAGGTCCAATGGATTGGATTCCCCTGCATCGTTTGGGGACTACGGCGTAGTGGCCTAGTACATCCGTAGTCGATGAGTCGAGTGAATTATTATAGAGATAATAATTCACAGAGTTAGAAGGAGTTCTGACAGGTATGACTAACGGCCAGCTCGATATTGGGCCTAGAGGGTCACACACATATGGTAGGCATTGCGATGAATAGAGGTTCGGATATGACATATCCGACGCAGAACTTGTCTTATTGGATGCAGATCCAATACCCACTAGGGGAGGACCCATTAGGGTTTGACAGGGGACCTTTATAAATAGGAGGGATTCAGAGCCCCATGGACTAGAGGGCTTTTGTTTGCCTTTTCCTATTCTCCTCTCCATTTCCACCTCAGAGTAGGTCTGGAGTTTTGAGGAGCGTCGTCGCAACCCTGCTGTGTGGATCACCGCTAGAGAGGAGGACACTTGACCTCCTTCACCCTCTCCTAAGGATCTGGAAGGAAACAGGGATATACGAACTCCCTAGGTAACACAATCTACTCTATACGCAGTTTCATGTTTCGCGGATTTTTGCGTACCAATCTTCGAACGACGACGAACATCTCTTCGGGAATCGAGATTTTGTTTTTCTTGTTCTTCCGCTGCGCATATGATGTCGCCCCCTAGGATTTCCCAACAGTGGTATCAGAGCCAGGTTGCTCATGCGAATGATTGGTTTTGAACTGCGTGTGTTGTGTTTAGGAAGAATTTTGACGTCAAAATTGTTGACGTAAAAACAAGGAAGGGCAGCAACAGTTGTTGCCCTCGATCTGCGTGCGTACAGCGCAGCCGAAGGCGGGCAGCACAAGGGCTGCATCTGCTGCAGCCAGCCGGGGGCCTGCTTGCAGAAGGCTTGCTGCTGGCGGGGCTGGCAGCCCACGGGCAGCGGCGCTCGCCGCCGCTACTCCCGCCGCCGCTGCTCCCGCGGGCGAAACCCCCCACCTAAGGGGCGATCGCCCGGCGGGACAACACCGCCTATGGAGGCGACGGCACCCGAAAGGGACGCCCACCCGCAGCGACAGCGCTGCCAGCGGGCGTGCCGCCTGCAGGCGAGGGTAGTGTCCTCGCACAGTCCGCCGCCGGCAGGGTGGCGGTGGCGGTAGCAGCGAAAAGGGGAAAGGGCATTAGGGTTTTCTGGGTAAAAGATAGTTTTGCCCCTCGGAATTTGAGAAATTCCAGTTTCTGTCTTTTGTCCAAATTACGAAAATACACCTATGAATTCAGAAATTCCCTATAATGTTCATGATTTCAGAAAATATTAATTAATTGAAAGGTTTAGTTGATTATTATTTTTATTATTATTATCTAGTAGTCCTACATGATGATGATTATTTATACATGTGATGTATGATGTGTGGACGGATGATCATGGACCGTGTGATGTGTGTACCTATGATTATTATTATTGAGGTCTGCGAACCTCCATTATATTTCTCGTTTATTGTCGGGCCTGCGTGCCTATGATTAAGTTATAATCACATGAGGAGGCACAGCGGGAGCGTGGATGCGATAGCGGGACCCACGAGACAGACGATGGTGATGCATGAAGATGCATCAAGATGTCGACGGAACCGACAAGGACGAAATGGACGATCACAGGGCATGGAGATGCACCGTTACACACATAGATCTTGATGTGAGTGATTAGGCCTACTGGCTCGGGCCTAATCATATTAGGTTGTGGTCCATGTTCATCTGGTGTAATTGCTTATACACATACTAGATATGTATATATATTTGCATGCGATGTAGATATATATTAAATATGTATATGTGCGACATGTCATATTAGGAGACCAAATCATAGAAACATCTCTCGATAATATTAAGTCGGTAAACGTGAGGCAATTAGATTGACCCACGTGGCCTTCCATCGTTATAAATAGGAACCAATTCCCGGTGTAGGTTGAGTTGGTCGAGTCCCTCGAGACTCACCTATATCGCAATTCGCTATCTTGCTTATGACATAGAGATGTCACCGGTGACCTAAGGGCATGGTATACTTGACCGAGTCCCTCGAGGGTATATCATCAAATCAGACTCATCTTGTAACGAAGGTGTTGACTTAACCGAGCATCATAGTTGGTCGAGTCCCTCGAGGCCACGGTGATTCGGAGGCCGAATAGGACGGGAATCACAAGGAGTTGTGATCGACAAGAGTTGTCTACCTTTTAGGCTTAGTGTGATTGGTCGAGTCCCTCGAGGTTACACTAAGATGCTGATTGGATCCTGATCCCCACTAGAAGTCTGCCGGAGACTTTCGTTTCACGTGCTGAGGGTGTCGCGTGACTCGTTTGTAAAATAGTGGGAGCATAGTAAGATAGAAGTCCATATCTTTATAGTTTATTTCTTGCAAAATCTACATGTTATTCATTTCTGCTGCATCTTTATTTTCAGAAAATATCGCTTTCAAATCCCTTACGTAGCATACTTGATGTCCACCGCCTCACTAGTCCAAATTATACGGATTGGCTCCGTAACTTGAGAATTGCTCTCACAGCGGAAAAAATCGTGTACATCCTTGATACAGTGATGCCTGCGCTCGAAGAAGGGGCAAACAAGGATGTGATCGCTCGCTACGTGAAGTACATTGATGACTCCACTCTTGCTCAGTGCTATATGTTGGGCTTTATGACTCCTGAGTTATAGAGACAACATGAAAAGATGGATGCCAGATCCATTCTCCTACATGTCCGTAAATTGTTTGAGGAACAGGGAAGGACTCAGCGATATGAGATATCTAAGAGTCTCTTCCGCGCTAGGATGACTGAGGGGACACCGGTTCAGAACCATGTCCTAAAGATGATTGGGTGGATAGAGAAACTCATAGGTCTAGGAATGGTCCTAGAGGATAACTTGTGTGTGGACATTGTGCTTCAGTCCCTACCAGATTCCTTTTCACAGTTCATAATGAATTTTAATATGAACAAGCTTGAAGTCACTCTCCCAGAGCTTCTCAATATGTTGAGGGGGGCAGAGAGTACTATCAAGAAAGAGAAGCTAGTTCTCTACACTAGTGAGACCAAAAAGGAAAAGGAAAGCAGAAAGGTCCCTTAAGAAGGGAAAGGGCATGGTCAAACCAGGTAAAGCAAAGGTTGCTAAGAAAGACCTAGCAAAGGACAAAGGCCAGTGCTTCCACTGTGGTAAAGATGGGAACTAGAAGAGAAACTAAAAAGAGTACCTTGCAGAAAGGGCGAAACAAAAGCTTGATGAAGCTTCAGGTACATTCACGATCAGTCTCCATTTGTCAGACTCTTATGATGACATATGGGTATTGGATCCCGGTAGTGCTTATCATATATGCAATTCGTTGCAGGTTCTGGCAAGGCCTAGGAGACTATAGAGAGGCGAGATGGACCTCAAGATGGGTAATAGAGCAAAAGTTGCTATATTAGCTGTTGGCGAGGTCGCCCTACATCTACCTAGTGGAGCATTTATTGCATTAGATGCATGTTATTTTGTACCTTCTATTATCAAAAACATTATCTCCATTTCATGTTTAACAGTTAGTGGATATAAATTTATTTTTGAGAACAATGGTTGTTCGATATTATTAGATGATAAGATCATCATGAAAGGAACATTGCATAATGGTATATTTATATTAGACACCACTCCACATATCTTGAATGTAAATGTGTCCAAAAGGAAACGAGATGAGTTGAACAGTGCATACCTATGGCATTGTAGGCTAGGTCACATCCATGAAAGAAGGATTCAAAAGTTGCCAAATGATGGATATCTAGATCCATTCGACTATGTGTCATATGCAACTTGTGAGCCTTGCATTCGTGGAAAACAGACCAACTGTCCATTTAGAGAACTGGAGAGAGAGCCACTGAGTTGTTGGAACTCATACATACTGATGTATGTGGACCCATGTCAACTTATGCCATTGGAGGTTACTCCTACTTCATTACATTTACTGATGATTTCTCAAGGTATGGATATGTGTACTTAATGAAGTACAAGTCCGAGGCCTTTGAGAAATTCATAGAGTATAAGAATGAGGTGGAGAACCAGACTGGAAAGAGTATCAAAACTCTTCGATCAGATCGAGGAGGTGAGTACTTAAGTACAGAGTTCACTCGGTTCCTCAAGGACCATGGGATATTATCCCATTGGACATCTCCTTATACACCTCAGCTCAATGGTGTCTCTGAAAGAAGAAATCGTACATTATTAGATATGGTACGGTACATGATAAGTTTCGCTGACCTACCCATCTCATTCTGGGGATATGCCCTAGAAACCGCAGCTTACCTTCTGAACAGAGTTCCAACTAAGTCGGTAGTGTCTACACCATATGAGATATGGAAAGGGAAGAAACCTGATCTTAAGGTTGTTAAGATTTGGGGCTGCCCTGCACATGTTAAAAGACAACCACGATAAGTTGGAATCAAGGACAGAGTGATGCAAATTTGTGGGATACCCCTAGGAAACTTGTGGGTATTATTTCTATCATCTCGAGGACCAAAAGGTCTTTGTAGCTAAGAGAGCAGTGTTCCTTGAGAAGGAACACATTCTTGGCGGAGATAGTGGGAGAATGATAGAATTGAGCGAGGTTGGAGAACCAAGCTCAAGCACCACTCTACAGCCTGAGTCTGTTCAGGTACCTAATACACAAGTTTCAACTTTACGCAGATCTGATAGAGTATCCCATCCTCCTGAGAAATATGTCAGACATATTAGAGGAGAGGATGCAGAGGGTATTGATCCTCAGACCTACGAGAAGGCTATTATGAGTATAGACTCCGGAAAGTGGCAAGAAGCCATGAATTCTGAGATAGATTCTCTGTACTCCAATAAGGTTTGGAACCTAGTTGAAGCGCCCGAAGGTATTGTACCCATCGGTTGCAAGTGGATCTTTAAGAAAAAGATCGGAGTAGATGGAAAGGTAGAGACCTATAAAGCAAGGCTAGTGGCTAAGGGGTATCGTCAAAGGCAAGGTGTTGACTATGACGAAACCTTCTCACCCGTAGCAATGCTAAAATCTATCAGAATTCTATTGGCTATTGCAGCACTCTATGATTATGAGATCTGGCAGATGGATGTGAAAATCGGATTTCTCAATGGGAACATCGAGGAGGAGGTGTATATGATGCAACCTGAGGGATATGTGTCCAAGAACTGTCCAGATAAGGTGTGTAGGTTGCTTAGATCCATTTATGGATTAAAGCAAGCTTCCCGAAGTTAGAACATAAGATTTGATGAGGCAATCAGATCTTATGACTTCGTTAAGAACGAAGATGAGCCTTGTGTATACAGAAAGGTAAGTGAGAGCGCTATCACCTTTTTGGTGTTATATGTGGATGACATCCTGATCATTAGGAATGACGTAGGAATGCTATCCACAGTAAAGGCTTGATTATCTAGACACTTCTCCATGAAGGACTTAGGGAAGCATCCTATATTTTGGGGATTAGAATCTATAGAGATAGATCCAAGAGGATGCTTGGCTTGTCCCGATCCAGGTACATAGAAGCCATTGTCAAAAGGTTTGGCATGGAAAATTCAAAAGAGAGGTCTCATCCGATGAGACATGGGATATCGCTTTTCTACAGTATGTCCCCAAAGACTCGAAAGAAAGGGCTTAACATGGATATGATATCTTATGCCTTAGCAATAGGGTCTATCATGTATGCCATGCTATGTACTAGGTCCGATATATAGCATGCTCTGAATGTCACGAAAGGTGTATCAGTGGATCCGGCTTGGAGCCTTCGGAAAGCAGTAAAGTGTATCCTTAAGTACTTGAGAAGGACTAAGGATCTTTTACTAGTATATGGAGATAATAGCCTTAAGGTTGAAGGCTACACTAACTCAAGTTTCGGTCGATGTCGATGATAGCAAAGTCGAATTCGTGGTATGTGTACACCTTGAATGGAGGAGCTGTGTCTTTGGAAGAGTTGAAGCAAAGATACCACTTATTTCGACCCGTGAGGCGGAATATATTGCTGCATCGGATGCAGCAAAAAGGAGGAGTTTGTTTGAAGAAGTTCATCACAGATTTGGGAGTCGTCTTGGCAGGCGAAGAGCCGATCTCCCTATATTATGCGACAACAAACAGGCGATTGCTCAAGCAAAGGAACCTAGGTCTCCTCAGAAATCTAAGTATGTTTCGAGGAGGTTCCACCTATCGAGAGAGATCGTGACCGAGGAGATGTAGTAGTGGAAAGAGTTCCATCCGAAGATAACATTGTAGATCCACTAACAAAGCCGTTGTCTTAGATTTGTTTTGAGCATCATAGGGGTCTGATGGGGATCAGACACATAGGTGATTGGCTTTAGGTCAAGTGGGAGATTGCTAGTCATAGGTGCCCAGCAAGCCAATCACGTGAGCGATGGCACGTGTGACTTAATATAGAATCTTTTTGCTTATTATATTTTGACATATATCACTTTATAACTATTGCATAAATGCATACATATATTGTGATGTCCTTGGATTTGTGCAATGGGAATCGAATCGTGATGAGATCACGATAGTGAGATCGATTCACCTTTAAACACATATCCTAAATAATCCCAGTCATAGGTAATCGAGAGGGATATCGTGATAACCGGACAGACTGGTGTGCTATATACCCGTCCATATGATGGATGCAGCTGCTTGTGTAGGGACACTAAGGATATAGTACAGGTGCTCATTGGAGAATGAGTTCACTGATTGATCCACTTACGGAATGCTGGATGGTTGATGATGCCTTATTGTCAGACAGCGATTCCGTAGTCCTAGTGGTGTATCTGGTCCTTAGACTTGAGACACCAAGGATGTCCTGTATGAGTGTTCCACTCTTTGATACCAGACTTATAGGTTTGGTTGTCCCAGATCTAGTACAGCTGGTCATTGGAAGTGGTAGTCGACCTTACGATGGCTATTGAGTGTCGATAGAGGATCATCCACTCTCGGCGTCATGAGAGGAATATCCGATGTGTTCTTGCTCAGACAAATCCCTAGCCAGGGTCAATCGGGTTGAGAGAGAAAGAGTTCTCTGGGAGAATCCGATTAGAGCGAGACTCGAGAAGAAACCGTGTGGGTCTGACAACACCATTTTCGATATACGGTCTCTAGTATATTAGATGGATGAGGGACTATAGGTACATGGTAACTGAGGACAGACAGGTCCAATGGATTGGATTCCCTTGTATCGTCTGGGGACTACGGCGTAGTGGCCTAGTACGTCCGTAGTCGATGAGTCGAGTGAATTATTACAGAGATAATAATTCACAGAGTTAGAAAGAGTTCTGACAGGTATAACTCATGGCCAGCTCGATATTGAGCCTAGAGGGTCACACACATATGGTAGGGATTGCGATGAATAGAGGTTCAGATATGAGATATAACTATTGTGATGTCCTTGGATTTGTGCAATGGGAATCGGATCGTGAAGAGATCACGATAATGAGATCGATTCACCTTTTAAACACATATCCTAAATAATCCCGGTCATAGGTTACTCGAGAGGGACATCGTGATAACCGGATAGACTGGTGTGCTATATACCCGTCCATATGATGGATGCAGCTGGTCTCATAGCTGCTCGTGTAGGGACACTAGGGATACAATATAGGTGCTCATTGGAGAATGAGTTCTTGATTGATCCGCTACGGAATCTTTGGATGGTTGATGATGCCTTATTGTGGAACAACGATTCCGTAGTCCTAGTGGTGTATCTCGGTCCTTAGACTTGAGACACCAAGGATGTCCTGTATGAGTGCTCCACTCTTTGATACCAGACTTATAGGTTTGGATATCCCAGATCTAGTACTGTTGGTCATTGGGAGTGGTAGTCGACCTTTACGAGGGCTATTGAGTGTCGATAGAGGATCATCCACTCTCAAGGCCATGAGAGGAATATCCCATGTGTTCTTGCTCGAGACAAATCCTGGCGCCGGGGTCATTCGGGTTGAGAGAGAAAGAGTTCTCAAGGGAGAATCGATTAGAGCGAGACTCGAGTAGAAACCGTATGGGTGGACGACAACACCATGCTCGATATACGGTCTCCGGGATATTAGATGGATGAGGGGCTATAGGTACATGGTAACCGAGAGAGAGACAGGTCTAATGGATTGGATTCCCTTGTATCGTCTGCGGGGACTTCTGGCGTAGTGGCCTAGTACGTCCAGTAGTCGATGAGTCGAAAGTGAATTATTAGAGAGATTATAATTCACGAGAGTTAGAAAGAGTTTCATTGAGGTATGACTCATGGCCAGCTTCGATATTGGGCCTAGAGGGTCACACACATATGGTAGGCATTGCGATGAATAGAGGTTCAGAGATATGAGATATCCGACGGAGCCCATGTCTTATTGGATGCATATCCAATACCCACTAGGGGGAGGACCCATTAGGGTTTGACTGTGGGGGACCTCTATAAATAGGAGGGATTCAGAGCCTCATGGGCTAGAGAGCTTTTTTTGTTTGCCTTTTCCTATTCTCCTCTCCATCTCCACCTCGAGTAGGTCTGGAGTTTTGAGGAGCATCATGCTTACCCCCTGTGGTGGATCACTGCAGAGAGGAGGAGGACGCTTGACCTCCTTCACCCTCTCCTAAGGATCTGCAAGGAAACAGGGATATACGATCTCCCTAAGTAACACAATCTACTCTATACGCAGTTTCATTTTTCGTGGATATTTGCGTACCAATCTTCGCACGACGACGAACATCTCTTTAGGAATAAGGGATTTTGTTTTTCTTGTTCTTCCGCAGCGCATATGATGTCGCCCCCTAGGATTTCCCAACACCATAAACGATGCCGACTAGGGATCATCGGATGTTGCTCCTAGAACTCCGTCGGCACCTTATGAGAAATCAAAGTCTTTGGGTTTCAAGGGGAGTATGGTCGCAATGTTGAAACTTAAAGGAATTGACGAAAGGTCACCACTAGGAGTGGAGCCTACGGCTTAATTTGACTCAACATGGGGAAACCTACTAGGTCCAAACATAGCAAGGATTGACAGACTGAGAGCTCTTTCTTGATTCTATGGGTGGTGGTGCATGGTCGTTCTTAGTTGGTGGAGTGATTTGTCTGGTTAATTCCGATAACGAACAATACCTCAGCCTGCTAACTAGCTATGCGGAGGCATCCCTCCGCGGCCAGCTTCTTAGAGGGACTATGGCCGTTTAGGCCACGAATGTTTTAGGCAATAACAGGTCTGTGATGCCCATAGATGTTCTGGGCCGCACGTGTGCTATATTTGATGTATTCAACAAGTCTATAGCCTTGGCCGACAGGCCCCGATAATCTTTGAAAATTTCATCATGATGGGGATAGATCATTGCAATTGTTGGTCTTCAACGAGGAATTTCTAATAAGTGCGAGTCATTAGCTCGCGTTGATTACGTCCTTGCCCTTTGTACACACCGCCCGTCACTCCTACCGATTGAATGGTCTGGTGAAGTGTTCGGATCGAGGCGACGGGGGCGGTTCGCTGCCCGCGACGTCGCGAGAAGTCCTCTGAACCTTATCATTTAGAGGAAGGAGAAGTCGTAACAAGGTTTCCGTAGGTGAACCTACGGAAGGATCATTGTCGAGACCCACTGACGAGGACGACCGTGAATGCATCAACGATTGCTCGCATCGATGAAGAACGTAGCGAAATGCGATTCCAGGTGTGAATTGCAGAATCCTTTGAACTATCGCGTCTTTGAACGCAAGTTGCGCTTGAGGCCATCCGGCTAAGGGCACGCCTGCCTGGGCATCACGCTTTCGATGCTTCGTCGTTGCCCCCTCGGGGGGTGGGGGCGAACATGGAGGATGGCCCCCCGTGTCGGAAGGTGCGGTTGGCTGAAGAGCGGGCCATCGGAAGGTGCTGCCTATTGTTTCGATCATTGTCCGCCGCTCGCCGCTCCCTAGCGTAGCCAAAAAAGGCCAATTATGGCCAATTTTTAGGTCGTTTTGGCCTATTTTTGGGCTGTTCTTGCGTGCCGTGGCAACCATCGTGAGAGGAGCAAAACGTCAGCCATCTTAGCACTCTGGAACCCCCTGGGTGGAATAGGGCTGGATGGGGCTTTTGTATAATAGGGAAGTTGCAGCCTCTCGCTTCGCTCGCTGTTCGCCGCTCTCCGCTCATTCGCGCAGCCAAAAATGGCTAGTGTTGGCCCGTTTTTGGGCTGTTCTTGCGTGCCGCGACGACTGTTGTGAGCGGAGCAAAACATCAGCCATCTCAGCACCCTAGAACCCCCCTGGAGGCACGGGGTTGGATGGTGCTTTCGTATAGCAGGGATGGTGCTGCCTCTCGCTCTGTCAGCCGCTCGTCGCTCGCTCTCGCAGCCAAAAATGGCCAGTTTTGGGCCTTTTTTGTACTATTTTGGCCAGTTTTTGGGTTGTTCTTGCATACCACGACAACCGTCGTGAGCAAAGCAAAACGTCAGCCATCTCAGCACCCTGGAACCCCCTGGGTGGCACAGGGCTGGATGTGGCTTTCGTATAGTAGGGACAGTGTTGCCTCTCACTTCACTCGCTGTCCGCCACTCGCCGCTCGCTCGCATAGCCAAAAATGGCCAGTTTTGGCCTTTTTTGGGCTGTTCTTGTGTGCTGCGTCAACTGTAATGAGAGGAGCAAAACGTCAGCCATCTCAACACCCTGGAACCCCCCAGGTGGCACAGGGCTAGATGGGGCTTTTATATAGCAGGGAAGGTGTTGCCTCTCGCTTCGCTCGCTGTCCGCCGCTCCCTCGCGCAACCAAAAATGACCAGTTTTGGCCCCTTTTTATGCCGTTATGGCTTCTTTTTGGGCTGTTCTTGCGTGGTGCGATGACCGCCATGAGCAGAACAAAATGTCACCCATCTTAGCACCTTGGAACCCCCCGGGTGGCACAGGGCTAGATGGGGCTTTCGTATAGTAGGGAAGGTGCTGCCTCTCGGTTCGCTCGCTGTCCGCAGCTCGCTGCTCGCTCGCATATCCAAAAATGGCCAATTTTGGCCCGTTTTGGGGCCATTTTGGCTTGTTTTTGGGCTGATCTTGCGTGGTGCGACGACCGCCATGAGCGTAGCAAAACGTCAGCCATCTCAGCACCCTGGAACCTCCCGGGGGGCATAGGGCAGGATGGGGCTTTCGTATAGCAGGGAAGGTGCTGCCTCTCGCTTCACTTGCTGTCTGCCGCTCGTCGCTCGCTTGCAAAGCAAAAAATGGCCAGTTTTGGCTCGTTTCTGGGCCATTTTGGCCTGTTTTTGGGTTGTTCTTGCGTGCGCGGTGCCCGCCATGAGCAGAGCAAAACATCAACCATCTCAGCACCCTAGAACCCCCTGGGTGGCATAGGGCTGGATGGGGCTTGCATATAGCAGGGACGGTGCTGCCTCTCGCTTCGCTCGCTGTCCGCCGCTCACCACTCGCTCGTGCATCCAAAAATGGTTAGTTTTGGCCTTTTTTGGGATGTTCTTGCGTGCCGCGGTGACCGTCGTGAGCAGAGCAAAACGTCAGCCATCTCAGCACTCTGGAACCCCCCGGGTGGCATAGGGCTGGATGGGGCTTTCGTATAGAAGGGAAGGTGCTGCCCCTTGCTTCGCTCGGTGTTCGGCGCTCGCCGCTTCTCGCGCAGCCAAAAATGGCCAATTTTGGCCTATTTTTGGGCTTTTCTTGAGTGCTACGACGACCGTCGTGAGCGGAGTAAAACGTCAGCCATCTCAGCACCTTGGAACCACCCGAGTGGCACAGGGCTAGATGGGGCTTTCGTATAGCAGAGGCGGTGCTGCCTCTCGCTTTGCTCGTTGTCCGTCGCTCGCCACTCGCTAACGCAGCCAAAAATAGCCTGTTTTGGCCTGTTTTTGAGCTTTTTCTTGCATGTCGCGGCGACCATCGTGAGCGAGGAAAATCGTCAGCCATCTCAGCACCCTAGTCTTAATACGCGATTAGTCAGCCATCACAGCACCCTATTTTCATTAATCAAAAACAAAAGTTGGGGACTCGAAGATGATCAGATACCGTCCTAGTCTCAACCATAAACAATGCTGACCGGGGATCGACGGATGTTGCTCTTTGGACTCCGCCGGCACCTTATGAGAAATCAAAGTCTTTGTGTTTTAGGGGGAGTATGGTCGCAATGCTGAAACATAAAGGAATTGACGGAAGGGCACCACTAGGAGTGGAGCCTACAGCTTAATTTGATTCAACACGAGGAAACCTACTAGGTCTAGACATAGCAAGGATTGACAGACTAAGAGCTCTTTCTTGATTCTATAGTGTTGAATCTCAGATTTTGATGATAAAATCAATTGATGGGTTATTTGATCTAATCCATATTATTGAGTTAAGTGTGCAGGATTAACTACGATAACCAGAAAACACAAAGCAATGATACCGGAGTCAAGTTTGATGGACGTTTAAGAGTCCGAAGAATCGTCGGAGATGCTGCCGGAACCAACCGAGAAGATATCAGGAACCTGTCGGAATTTTCGGAAGTTCGCCGAAGAGATCGTCGGAGGTTCACAGAGATCAAAGAGAAGGCTCGGCTACTCATTAAAGTCATCACAAATTCGGGAGCTTGCTGGGAGTCCGTCGGGAGAAGTTCGTCAGAAAGCTCACCGGAACAAGACTCGATGTTCACGGTTGAAAATTTGCTTAGGATGTGTTTTGTTATGTAGTTAACTTGTAATTAGGATTAGGATTAAGAGATAATCCTATATCCTGGTTAGGGGCCAACTAGGCCCAAAATTAGACTTGGTTTGGGCTAAGTTTGAAGCCCAACCAGTCAACCGAAGAGTCTGGCGGTGGCACTGCCAGACTGGGCGGTTGCACCGCCCAGCACTGTCAGCTTCTGACACTGACAGGCGGTGGCACCGCCAACATCGGGAACCCAACGAGAATTCAAATTTGGAGCCCAAATTTGAATCCTCTTGAGGCCTATAAATACCTCTCAAATCTCAGCTGAGATAACAACTTTTTGAGCAGCAATTGATTGAGAGAAAGGTCTTGAAAAAGTCTTAGAAAGTCTTGTTTTCAATTTGCTAGTGTTCACCTCCTTCCTTCTCGAAAATCTATAAGAGAGTGAACCGCTTGTAAAGAGTTGTAAACTAGGCCGTTACAATTAGGCCGTTACAATTAAGGATAAGGTATGTGATGCATGTCAACTAGGCAAACAAATAAAAACAAGCTTCAAACCAAAAAATAAAATTAGCACCACTAGACCGTTACAATTGATCCATTTGGACTTATTTGGATCAATTGATACAACAAGTCTAGGTGGAAGCAAATACGCTTTTGTGATTGTGGATGACTACTCTAGATACACTTGGACCTATTTCTTAGCTCACAAAAGTGATTGCTTCAAGTGTTTCTCTAAATTTTGTAAACTCACTCAAAACGAAAAAGGCTTCATGATTTCATCAATTCGGAGTGATCACGGTGGTGAATTTCAAAACCGTGACTTTCAAATTTTTTGCGAAGTTAATGGGTACAATCACAACTTCTCAACTCCAAGAAATCCTCAACAAAATGGAGTAGTTGAAAGGAAAAATAGAAACCTACAAGAAATGGCAAGAACTATGTTAAATGAACATAGTTTACCCAAATATTTTTGGGTCGAAGCCGTAAATACGGCTTGTTACATCATGAATAGGGTCCTAATAAGTCCATCTCTATCAAAAACTCCCTATGAATTATGGAATAACAAAAAACCAAATATTTCTTATTTTAAAGTTTTTGGTTGTAAATGCTTCATTTTAAATGAGAAGGATGCCCTAGGTAAATTTGATGCTAAATCCGATGTAGGCATTTTTCTTGGTTACTCCTCCGTTTCTAAAGCCTTTCGTGTCTTTAACAAAAGGACCTTAGTAATAGAAGAGTCTATTCATGTAGTTTTTAATGAAATTTCCGATTTAAAGAAAAATGATTTTGATGATGATCTTGGTTTTGATAATTTGAATTTAAATGAACCCCCTCCTCAAAATAGCCATTTGAATGCATCTTCTTCCGAAATTTCTTTACCCAAAGAATGGAAGTATGTAGATGCTCATCCAAAGGAACTAATTATAGGAGATACAACAAAAGGGGTTCAAACTCATTCTTCTTTCAAGAATTTTTGTGCTAACACCGCTTTCCTTTCTCAAATTGAACCTAAATGCATTGACGAAGCCTTAAAAGATGATTTTTGGGTCATTGCAATGCAAGAAGAATTGAACCAATTTGAGAGGAATGAGGTATGGAAGCTTATTCCTAGACCAAGTGACCACTTAGTCATAGGTACTAAGTGGGTCTTTAGAAACAAGCAAGACAAAAATGGTATCGTGGTTAAAAACAAGGCTAGATTAGTAGTCAAAGGTTTCAACCAAGAAGAAGGTATCGATTACGAAGAAACCTTCGCTCCCGTGGCTCGATTAGAAGCCATAAGGATGCTCCTTGCCTATGCTAGTAGTAATAATTTTAAACTATTTCAAATGGATTTCAAAAGTGCTTTCTTGAATGGTTTTATTTCCGAAGAAGTATATGTCGAACAACCTCCCGGATTTGAAAATTCTCTTCTTCCAAATCATGTATTCAAATTAACTAAAGCTCTCTATGGCTTGAAACAAGCTCCTAGAGCTTGGTATGAAAGGCTTAGTTCCTTTCTTATTTTAAATAATTTTACCAAAGGCAAGGTTGATACTACATTGTTTATTAAACATTTTGAAAATAATTTTCTTATTGTACAAATTTATGTTGACGATATTATTTTTGGCTCTTCGGATGAATCACTATGTGAATCATTTGCCAAATGTATGAGTCATAAATTTGAAATGAGTTTAATGGGTGAATTAACTTTCTTTTAAGGATTACAAATCAAACAACTTAGTGATGGTATATTTCTTAACCAATCCAAATATACATTAGAATTGTTAAAACGATTTAACATGGATAATTCAAAAGCAATAAACAACCCTATGAGTACTGCGACTAAGTTAGATATGGATGAAAATAGTGAAAATTTCAATCAAAAAACATATAGGGGAATGATAGGTAGTCTACTCTACCTTACCGCGACTAGACCGGATATTATGTTTAGTGTCGGACTTTGCGCTAGGTTTCAATCAAATCCTAAATTATCTTATCTTAAAAGTGTTAAAAGAATATTTAGGTATCTTAAAGGAACTCCAAATTTAGGATTGTGGTATCCAAAATCTGAAAATTTTGATTTAATAGCTTCTGCGGATGCCGATTTTGGCGGATGCAGGATAGATAGAAAAAGTATATTCGGAACATGTCAATTTTTAGGACATGCACTTGTTTCTTGGACCTCCAAGAAACAAAATTCAGTTGCACTATCTACGGCGGAAGCCGAATACATTGCTGCAAGTGCATGCTGTGCACAAGTTGTTTGGATGAAAAATACATTAGAAGACTATGGAATTCACTTTAAAAACATTCCCATAAAATGTGATAGTACTAGTGCCATATGTCTTACTAAAAATCCAATTCAGCACTCTAGAACTAAGCACATCGACGTTAGGCATCATTTCATACGCGATCATGTCCTTAACAATGGTGTTGTTCTAGAATTCATTGACACAAAGCATCAATTAGCTGATATTTTTACAAAAGCCTTAAATGAAGACCAATTTGAATTTATTAGAAGGGAACTAGGCATGTTAAATTGTCCCTTAGAGTAAGACGTTTGAATGTATTTTACGAAGAATGTCTCATCCTTGTTCCGTTCGTTTGTGGATTTGATTTCATCTTCTTATTTCGATTCCAAATGATATATTAAAGTACAACTCAATATCTCAACCTTTCCTTGCGTCAAAAACCTCTGAAAATCAAGAAGGGGGAAGAAAAGTTTTCTTTCCTTCTTCCGCGGCAAGCCAGTGGTGGCACCGCTAGAATCGGCGGTAGCACCGCTTGATCGCTCGGGCGCCAGGCGGTGGCACCGCCCGAGAGCCCTTTATAACCCGAAATGGTTAGGGCCGACGGTGACACCGCCCCCAACCCGTGGAACTCTTGCTCCAACTCTCCCAAAATCTCTCAATCCCTCATTCTAACTTCTACAAACCTTGGAGAAGGATTCTTGTTGGTCCAAACTCTCCATCATCCCAGAAACACTCCATAAGGTAAAATCTTCCCTTCACTTTCTTCTTGTTTCACCTATTCATTACAATTCATATTTCTCTTATTATCTTGTCTAGAAAATGGCTCCTAAGAGATCAAAAGGGAAAAGGATTGAAGGAGATTCATATGACCACAATCTTTTTAGATCCAAAGAAGACGCCCTTAGGTTTCCAAATTTTGAAACAAGATATATCCATAAGGGAAAACACGTTGATCTTGATAAACTAGGAGACTTAGAACCCATTAGGTGGTTTGCTCATCTAGAGGCCCTACCTCTCTTACAAATAGATGAACCAATTTATCCTAGATTAGTGAGGCTCTTTTATGCAAACCTATAGGTAGATAACGATAGCCTAAGTACTTACATGTTGGGAACACAAATTAAGATTTATGATAATTCCATTTGTGAACTAATTACAATCACTGAAAAAGATAGGGGCTGCTATTTTAGAGGAAAATGGGATGTTAATATAATAGGAGCAACTTACACCGAAGCTATCGAAACCATTTTTGCAAACTCGAACTTCGGAATAATACCCAAGAGTTGCGAACACTTACTACCTTTTAACTCTAAGATTCTTCATCATATCATGACAAGCATACTATTCCCTAAGCAATATCATCTTGATGAAATGAGTACAATAGAGATAAGCACTATATATTGGATTATGACCGGTCAACATAACTATTTTGGATACTCAATACGGCAACACATGCAGGACATTACAGCTAAAGATATTATGTTGACATATGGGGGGTTAATCACTAGATTTCTTCGTGCCTATAACATTTGCATCCCACCCGATGAAGAAACAATTCAGAGTGATAGATATAACGTCATCAATAAAAATCTACTAAAGAGACTTAGGTGCATATTTAACAATGGAATATGGGTAAGGCAACCTAGAAGGACTGATCCTATTCCTCCACCAGTAGAACAACCAGAAACACCAATTTTTATGGGAAATGAATCTCCTCCTCTTAGTCCCTTTGGTGCAGCGCCTTCAGCTCCTGTTTCATCCTCTGAAGGACTCATTATGGCAGAACTATCTCAGATCAAATTCCAACAAGACCAACTCAAATCGCAGCAAGAACAAATTCAACTCCAGCAAATTGAAATTTTAAAGGAACTACGACAGCTAAATCAAAAAATAGATGTTATGTATCAGCACTATGGATTTCCTCCTACGGATTGATGTATCTTTTTATTCTGTTCTGTTAACTCTTAATCTCAAGTTCCAAGCTGGTCATCTTTTGAACAAAAACTGAACCTTCTTTTTAAATGTATTTTTAAATTCTGGATATATGCTTCTGGATGAATGCTGATTTTTCCTTTTAGGCTGAATTCTAGATAAGTTTTTTTGATAAATTTGAATGAATGAATGCTGAATTTGAATGAATGAATGAATGAATGCTGAGTTTCAAATTGACGAATTGAATTTGAATGGGCTTATATAGAAAGAAGAGATTTAATAAAATTAATGAATGCTGAATTTTTCTTTCCTTTTTTGTTGATGACAAAGGAGGAGAAAAGTGATGACTTGTATCATTTTAATAGCATGACTTATATAAGCTAGTGTGATATGAATGTCTTATGTGCCTTGCAAAATCATTGAGAAATTCGCAAGATCGAATGATCATGTCAAACATGTATATCATGAAATTCATGTTAAAAATCTTTATCTTCCGTCGCAGTAAAAATTGTCTCTTATCTTTCGACTTGAAAAGGATTTTCATTGAAGTTTAGCATTGACATTATGCTTAATGAGAATAACGATAAGTTTTACGGTTAGAACTTATCGGTTCATGCTTGAATTCAATGGGATGGAAATCAAGTGTTTTTATCTTCTCATAATATGGCATATAGATAGGGGGAGTTATGTTTAACTCCGTCATCAATTGATTGTCATCATCAAAAAGGGGGAGATTGTTGAATCTCGGATTTTGATGATAAAATCAATTGATGGGTTATTTGATCTAATCCATATTATTGAGTTAAGTGTGCAAGATTAACTATGATAACCAGAAAACACAAAGCAAGGATACCGGAGTCAAGTTCGATGGACGTTTAAGAGTCCGAAGAATCGTCGGAGAAGTTGCCGGAACCAAGCGAGAAGAAATCAGGAACCTGTCAGAATTTTTGGAAGTTCGCCGAAGAGATCGTCGGAGGTTCACGGAGATCACCGAGAAGGCTCGGCTACTCATTAAAGTCATCACAAATTCAGGAGCTTGCTAGGAGTCCATCGGGAGAAGTTCGTTAGAAAGCTCGCCGGAACAAGACTCGACGTTCACGGTTGAAAAATTGCTTAGGATGTGTTTTATTATGTAGTTAACTTGTAATTAGGATTAAGATTAAGAGATAATCCTATATCCTGGTTATGGGGCAACTAGGCCCAAAATTAGACTTGGTTTGGGCTAAGTTTGAAGCCCAACCAGTCAACCGAAGAGTCTGGCGGTGGCACTGCTAGACTGGGCGGTTGCACCGCCCAGTGCCCGAGAGCCAAGCGGTGGCACCACCTGGGCTGGGCGGTAGCACCGCCCAGCACTGTCAGCTTCTGACACTGACAGGCAGTGGCACCGCCAGCATCGGGAACCCAACGAGAATTCAAATTTGGAGCCCAAATTTGAATCCTCTTGAGGCCTATAAATACCCCTCAAATCTCAGCTGAGATAACTTTTTGAGCAGCAATTGATTGAGAGAAAGGACTTGAAAAAGTCTTAGAAAGTCTTGTTTTCAATTTGCTAGTGTTCACCTCCTTCTTTCTCGAAAATCTGTAAGAGAGTGAACCGTTTGTAAAGAGTTGTAAGAGGGGTATTTACCCTTCCCTTTCAAGAGATTTGCTAGTGGAAGGTGGGAGCCTCATTGAAGAGGGGCCTCGCAAGTGGATGTAGGTCATTTGACCGAACCACTCTAAAATTGGAGTAATCTCTGGTTTGCGTTTACTTATCGCAATTTATCTTACTGCAAACCTTCTTACGTACTTTATAATCTTGCTGCACTTCTCTGCGAACACGCATCTAATTTAAACTTTTCAAGTTCAGTTTTTTATCGTGCCAACGATTTCAAAAACCAACGTTTTAATCCGCTGCACTAATTCACCCCCCCCTCTTAGTGCCGCTCTGATCCTAACATATAGGTGGTGGTGCATGGCCGGCATCACGCTTTCAACGCTTCGTCGTTGCCCCCTC
>LS990919.1:24862484-24947484 GCA_900464855.2 Musa schizocarpa | reverse complement strand
AAATTCTTATAATAAGCTATCAAAAGAAAGGTTTATGAGTCTATATTATGATCAAATAAGTTATAACCATTACAAGGTAGAAAGGTCAGAATCTCGAAAGTTACACAGATTTAAATCGTTACATCTAAACAGGAGATATATCAAATGCAAGGCTAGAACAATTCAAAGTTCCTTATATTCAAAGCAAATGTAGAGATAAAATTATAGTAAGGAAAGATCAGGACACTTGCAATAGGAATTATTAGAAAGCTTGCAATAGAAAGGATCGGAACACTTGCCTTCCAAAGATTTTGATCCGAAGATCCAAAGAAGGTGTCAGCCCAAATCCTTCTACTTTTCCTCCGTGTCCTCTCCCTGTTTCGTTTTCTACATGTCTTCTTTTTTTCCTCCACAACTGCAGCTCATGCAGAACATAGAGGCATAGTCACCTGCTCTCTCTTACTTTCATTCCTTCGTTTTCTTTTTCAAACACAGCTGTCGCAGCCATCGCCGCTGCCACTACCACAGTCGTAGTCATGACCGCAGCTGTTGTCACAACCGTAGCCCCTTCCACTACACTACTTCCTTCCTCCCTTCTCTCGTTTCTACTTTTTTTTTCCCTAACACAGCTGCTGCATATGCAGCCGCCACCACTGTAGCTATAATAACGGCCACAGCCTCTTTTTTTTTCCTCTTTCCTTTCTTTCTCTTTCCCAAAAGCAGCTGCTGCAACCACCACCGCTGCCGCAGCTACCGCAGCCAACGTCGCAGCTGCAGCCACCATAGCCGCAGCCTCTTCTTCCTCCCATGCTATGTTTCCTCTCCTTCTCTTCCAGCTGCAGCTGCCACTGCCGCAGCTGCCTCCCCTTCTCCTCTTCCTCTCTTCTTCCCTTTTCCTTTCTCTTCTTCTTCCTTTCCTTCTCTACTTCTCCCCGACGCACAGCACCTCCTCTCCTCTGTTTCCTCCAGCAGAAAACAGAGGTGCCGCCACTTCACCCGCTTCTACTTCTTCTCTTCCTCTTCTTCTTCTCCTTCTTCTTCTCCTCTTCTTCCCTTTTCCTACCCGACACCCCACACCTTCTCACTGCGGCCCATGCCGCAGCCATCCTTCTTTTTTTTTTTTTCTTTTTCTCTTCTTCTTTTTCCTCTTCTTCTTCTTCTCCTCCCCAACGCCCCACACCTCCTCTCCTCTGTTTCCGCCTGCAGGAAACAGAGGTGCTGCAGCCCTAGCTGCTGCCACCTCTCACTCCTCTCCCACTTCCCTCTCTTTTTCTTCTTCTATTCTTCTCTTCTCCCTCTTCTTCCTCCTCTCTTCTTTTCCCTCTTCTTCTTCTTTTCTTCTTCTCCTCTTCTTCCTTTCTCCTCCCCAACGCCCCACAGCTCCTCGCTGCAGCCCTTGCCGCAGCCACCTCCTCTTTCCTTCTTCTTCTCTTCTTCTACTTCTCTTCTTCTCCTCTTCTTCCCTTCTCCTCCCCGACGCCCCACACATGAACTCCTCTGTTTCCTCCTACACGAAACAGAGGTGCTGCAGCCCTAGCTGCTGCAGCTATCTCTCTTTCCTCTCCCTCTTCCCTCTCTTCTTCTTAATCTTTTCTTCTCTTCTCCCTCTTCTTCCTCTCTTCTTTTCTTCTCTTCTCCCTCTACTTCTCTTCTTCTTCTCCCCATGCCCCACCGCTACTATCTCTATTTCTCGAGAAATAGAGAGCGTGGGGGAGGCGGTGGGATAAAACCGAAATTTTCGGTTTTTTTTATTATTATTTTTAACTTAACAGTTTAATCCTTGAAATTTCTATATTTATATATAGGTCCTCGGATTAATAAATAAATCTTTATCAATAATTTTTAAAAATGAGGGATATTACATGATCGTGCCACGATAGTAATTCAACATAGTACGAGAGGAACCATTGATTCACACAATTGGTCATCGCGCTTCGTTGAAAAGCCAATGGCGCGAAGCTACCGTGTGTCGGATTATGATTGAACGCCTCTAAACCAGAATCCTACCTAGCAACCAGCGCTCTCGCCCGTTGTTCGCCTCCTGACCCACAATAGGGGCCTTTGGCCCCCATGGGCACGTGTCGCCGATGTAGCCCCTGTGGTGGCCATCGGGAAGTGAAATTCCGCAAGGACGACGGGCCGAATCCTTTGTAGATGACTTAAATACGCAATGGGGTATTGTAAGTGGTAGAGTGGCCTTGCTGCCACGATCCACTGAGATCCAGCCCTGCGTCGCACGGATTCGTCCCCCCCTCCCCCGCAAATTCACTACCCTCCACGCTGACGAGGTTGAAAGCGACAATCGAGCGGTCGAAATATCCGATAGGACGCATTAAGCTTAGGGCAGGGCTGAGCTGAGGTGTCCAAGTGCAGTAGCACTCAGCAATGCAGGAGTCGCCGCATGTGGCGACCGAGTGCCATTGATTCGATGAGGCGCAAGCAATGACGGAATGGTCACTGCAGGATTTAATGAGGCACAAGCAATGACGGAGTGGTCACTGCACAGGTCGATGGATGCACATGTTGTTGCTGCTGTGTAGGCACAAGCACCAACCAATGTGCTACGGTGCTAGTGGCCCATCCGCAGAATTGTACTCGATGACAAGCACGATAGCATCCCCACCGTCATATCATACTGTTGTTGCTTGCAGCTGCAAGCACCAACCAATAACCTTGGCCTCAATGCCCTCACTTGCTTCTTCACCCGCCTCGTAGCTCAGCTCACCTCACTTGTATACAGTTGGGTTCAGACAATACAATGACCCCAACCAAGGCTCCTGACCCGTCTGCATACTTCGTTCGACGACAAAATGTCTAGTTTTAGCATGTTTCGCCCTTTTCGCGTGCTGGATGGGGCCTTCAAATAACAACACAGGGCGAGATGGGGCATTCGGATAACAGGGAAGGTGCTGCCCCCACACTTCGCTCGCTCTCCGCCACTCGCTGCTCACTCGCTCTCCACCACTCGTCGCTCGCTCGCGCAACCAAAGATGGCCAAGTTTTGGCCTATTTTTTGGTTGTTCTTGCGTGTCGCGGCGACCGTCGTGAGCGGCGCAAAAGTCAGCCATCTCAGCACCCTAGAACCCCCGGGTGGCACAGGGCTAGATGGGGCTTTCGTATAGTAGGGACGATGTAACCTCTCACTTCGCTCGCTGTCTGCCGCTCGTCACTCGCTCGCGCAGCAAAAAATGGCCAGTTTTGGCCTGTTTTTGGGCGGTTTTTGTGCGCCGTGGCAACCGCCATGAGCGGAGCAAAACTTCAGCCATCTCAACACCTTCGAACCCCCTGGGTGGCACAAGACTAGATGAGGCTTTCGTGTGGTAGGGAAGGTGCTGCCTCTCGCTTTGCTCGCTGTCCGTCGCTCGCCGCTCACTCGCGCAGCCAAAAATGACTAGTTTTGGCCCTTTTTGGGTCATTTTGGCTTGTTTTTGGGATGATCTTGTGTGTAGCGATGACCGCCATGAGCGGAGCAAAACGTCAGCCGTCTCAGCACCCTGGAACCCCCCGGGTGGCATTGGGCTGGATGTGGCTTTTGTTGGGAAATCCTTGGGGGCGACATCATATGCGCAGCGGAAGAACAAGAAAAACAAAATCCTCGATTCCCAAAGAGATGTTCGTCGTCGTGCGAAGATTGGTACGCAAAAATCCGTGAAACATGAAACTGTGTATAGAGTATATTGTGTTACCTAGGGAGATCATATATCCTTGTTTCCTTGCAGATCCTTAGGAGAGGGTGAAGGAGGTCAAGCGTCCTCCTCCCTAGCGGTGATCCACACAGCAGGGTTGCGATGACGCTCCTCAAAACTCCAAACCTACTTTGAGGTGGAGATGGAGAGGAGAATAGGAAAAGGCAAACAAAAGCTCTCTAGCCCATGGGGCTCCGAATCCCTCCTATTTATAGAGGTCCCCTGTCAAACCCTAATGGGTCCTCCCCTAGTGGGTATTGGATCTGCATCCAATAAGACATGGGCTCCGTCGGATATCTCATATCCGAACCTCTATTCATCGCAATGCCTACCATATGTGTGTGACCCTCTAGGCCCAATATCGAGCTGGCCGTGAGTCATACCTGTCAGAACTCCTTCTAAATCAGTGAAATATTATCTCTGTAATAATTCACTCGACTTATCGACTACGGACGTACTAGGCCACTAAGCCGTAGTCCCCAGACGATATAGGGGAATCCAATCCATTGGACCTGTCTGTCCTTAGTTACCATGTACCTATAGTCCCTCATCCATCTAATATACCAGAGACTGTATATCGAGCATAGTGTTGTCAGACCCACACGTTTTCTCCTTGAGTCTCGCTCTAATTGGATTATCCCGGAGAACTCTTTCTCTCTCAACCCGAATGACCCTGGCCAGGGATTTGTCTGGGTAAGAACACATGGGATATTCCTCTCATGACGCCGAGAGTGGATTATCCTCTATCGACACTCAATAGCTTTCGTAAGGTCGACTGCCACTACCAATGACTAGTTGTACTAGATCTGGGACAAGCAAACCTATAAGTCTGGTATAAAAGAGTGGAGCTCTCAGACAGGACATCCTTGGTGTCTCAAGTCTAAGGACCAGATACACCACTAGGACTACGGAATCGCTGTCTGACAATAAGGAATCATCAACCATCCAGCATTTCGTAAGCGGATCAATCAGTGAACTCATTCTCCAATGAGCACCTGTACTGTATCCCTAGTGCCCGTACATAAACAGCTATGAGACCAGCTGCATCCATCATATGGACGGGTATACAGCACACCAGTCTGTCCGGTTATCACGATATCCCTCTCGAGTAACCTATGACTGGGATTATTTAGGATATGTGTTTAAAGGTGAATCGATCTCACTATCGTGATCTCATCAAGATCCGATTCCCATTGCACAAATCCAAGGACATCACAATATATGTATGCATTTATGCAATATTTATAAAGTGATATATGCCAAAATATAATAAGCAAAAAGATTCTATATTAAGTCACACGTGCCATCACTCACGTGATTGGCTTGTTGGGCACCTATGACTAGCAATCTCCCACTTGACCTAAAGCCAATCACCTATGTGTCTGATCCCCATCAGACCTCTATAACGCTCAAAACAAATCTGAGACAACGACTTTGTTAGTGGATCTGCAATGTTATCTTCGGATGGAACTCTTTCCACTACTACATCTCCTCGGGTCACGATCTCTCTGATAAGGTGGAACCTCCTCAGAACATGCTTAGATTTCTGATGAGACCTAGGTTCCTTTGCTTGAGCAATCGCTCTGTTGTTGTCGCAATATAGGGAGATCGGCTCTTCGCTACCCGGCATGACTCCCAAATCTGTGATGAACTTCTTCACCCAAACTCTCTCCTTTGCTGCATCTGATGCAGCAATGTACTCCGCCTCTGTGGTCGAGTCAGCAGTGGTATCTTGCTTGGAACTCTTCCAGCACACTGCTCCTCCATTCAAGGTGTACACATACCCTGAATTCGACTTGCTATCATCGACATCAGATTGAAAACTTGAGTCAGTGTAGCCTTCAACCTTAAGGCTATTACCTCCATATACTAGTAAAAGATCCTTAGTCCTTCTCAAGTACTTAAGGATACACTTTATTGCTTTCCAGTGCTCCAAGCCTGGATCCGCCTGATACCTGCTTGTGACCCTATTGCTGAGGCATAAGGTATCATATCCATGTTCGCCCTTTCTTCTGGAGTCTTTGGGGACATACTCGTAGAAAGCGATATCCCATGTCTCATCGGTATGAGACCTCTCTTGGAATTTTCCATGCCAAACCTTTTGACAATGGTTTCTTTATACCTGGACTAGGACAAGCCAAGCATCCTCTTGGATCTATCTCTATAGATTCTAATCCCCAAAATATAGGATGCTTCCCCTAACTCGTTAATGGAGAAGTGTCTAGATAACCAAGCCTTTACTATGGATAGCATTCCTACGTCATTCCCAATGATTAGGATGTCATCAACATATAACACCAAAAAGGTGATAGCGCTCCCACTTACCTTTCTGTATACACAAGGCTCATCTTCATTCTTAACGAAGTCATAAGATCTGATTGCCTCATCAAATCTTATGTTCTAACTTCAGGAAGCTTGCTTTAATCCATAAATGGATCTAAGCAACCTACACACCTTATCTGGATAGTTCTTGGACATGTATTCCTCAGGTTGCATCATATACACCTCCTCTTCGAGGTTCCCATTGAGGAATGCGGTTTTCACATCCATCTGCCAGATCTCATAGTCATAGTGTGCTACAATAGCCAATAGAATTCTGATGGATTTTAGCATTGCTACGGGTGAGAATGTTTCATCATAGTCAACACCTTGCCTTTGACGATACCCCTTAGCCACTAGCCTTGCTTTATAGGTCTCTACCTTTCCATCTACTCCGATCTTTTTCTTAAAGATCCACTTGCAACCGATGGGTACAATACATTCGGGCGCATCAACTAGGTTCCAAACCTTATTGGAGTACATAGAATCCATCTCAGAATTCATGGCTTCTTGCCACTTCCCGGAGTCTATACTCATAATAGCCTCCTCGTAGGTCTGAGGATCAATATCCTCTGCATCCTCTCCTCTAATATGTCCCACATATCTCTTAGGAGGATGGGATACTCTATCAGATCTGCGTAAAGTTGAAACTTGTGTATTAGGTACCTGAACAGAATCGGGCTGTAGAGTGGTGCTTGAGCTTGGTTCTCCAACCTCGCTCAATTCTAACATTCTCCCACTATCTCCGCCAAGAATGTGTTCCTTCTCAAGGAACACTGCTCTCTTAGCTACAAAGACCTTTTTGTCCTCGAGATGATAGAAATAATATCCACAAGTTTCCTTGGGGTATCCCACAAATTTGCATCGCTCTGTCCTTGGTTCTAACTTATCGGGGTTGTGTCTTTTAACATGTGCTGGACAACCCCAAATCTTAACAACCTTAAGATCAGACTTATTTCCTTTCCATATCTCATATGGTGTAGACACTACCAACTTAGTTGGAACTCTGTTCAGAAGGTAAGCTGCGGTTTCTAAGGTATATCCCCAGAATGAGATGGGCAGGTCAGTGAAACTTATCATGGACCGTACCATATCTAATAATGTACGATTTCTCCTTTCAGAGACACCATTGAGCTGAGGTGTATAAGGAGGTGTCCATTGGGATAATATCCCATGGTCCTTGAGGAACTGAGTGAACTCTGTACTTAAGTACTCACCTCCTCGATCTGATCGAAGAGTTTTGATACTCTTTCCAGTCTGGTTTTCCACCTCATTCTTATACTCTCTGAATTTCTCAAAGGCCTCGGACTTGTACTTCATTATGGACAAATATCCATACCTTGAGAAATCATCAGTAAATGTAATGAAGTAGGAGTAACCTCCAATGGCATGAGTTGACATGGGTCCACATACATCACTATGTATGAGTTCCAATAACTCAGTGGCTCTCTCTCCAGTTCCACTAAATGGAGAGTTGGTCAGTTTTCCACGAATGCAAGGCTCACAAGTTGCATATGACACATAGTCGAATGGATCTAGATATCCATCATTTAGCAACTTTTGAATCCTTCTTTCATGGATGTGACCTAGCCTACAATGCCACAGGTATGCACTGTTCAACTCATCTCGTTTCCTTTTGGACACATTTACATTCATGATATGTGGAGTGGTGTCTAATATAAATAAACCATTATGCAATGTTCCTTTCATGATGATCTTATCATCTAATAATATCGAACAACCATTATTCTCAAAAACAAATTTATATCCACTAACTGTTAAACATGAAATAGAGATAATGTTTTTAATAATAGAAGGAACAAAATAACATGCATCTAATGCAATAAAATCTCCACTAGGCAGATGTAGGGCGACCTCACCAACAGCTACTACAGCAACTTTTGCTCCATTACCCATCTTGAGGTCCATTTCGCCTCTCTCTAGTCTCCTAGGCCTTGCCAGAACCTGCAACGAATTGCATATATGATAAGCACTACCAGTATCCAATACCCATATGTTATCATAAGAGTCTGACAAATGGAGACTGATCATGAATGTACTTGAAGCTTCATCAAGCTTTTGTTTCACCCTTTTTGCAAGGTACTCTTTGCAGTTTCTCTTCTAGTGCCCATCTTTACCATAGTGGAAGCACTGGCCTTTGTCCTTTGCTAGGTCTTTCTTAGCAACCTTTGCTTTACCTGGTTTGACCATGCCCTTTCCCTTCTTAAGGGACCTTTCTGCTTTCCTTTTCCATTTGGTCTCACCAGTGTAGAGAACTAGCTTCTCTTTTTTGATAGTACTCTCTGCCTCCCTCAATATATTGAGAAGCTCTGGGAGAGTCACTTCAAACTTGTTCATATTAAAATTCATTATGAACTGTGAAAAGGAATCTGGTAGGGACTGAAGCACAATGTCCACACACAAGTTATCCTCTAGGACCATTCCTAGACCTGTGAGTTTCTCTATCCACCCAATCATCTTTAGGACATGGTTCTAAACCGGTGTCCCCTCAGTCATCCTAGCGCGGAAGAGGCTCTTAGATATCTCATATCGCTGAGTCCTTCCCTGTTCCTCAAACAATTTATGGACATGTAGGAGAATGGATCTGGCATCCATCTTTTCATGTTGTCTCTGTAACTCAGGAGTCATAGAGCCCAACATATAGCACTGAGCAAGAGTGGAGTCATCAATGTACTTCACGTAGCGAGCGATCTCATCCTCATTTGCCCCTTCTTCGGGCGCAGGCATCACTGTATCAAGGACGTACATGATTTTCTCCACTGTGAGAACAATTCTCAAGTTACGGAGCCAATCCGTATAATTTGGACTAGTGAGGCGGTTGACATCAAGTATGCCACGTAATTGATTAGCAAGCGACATTTTCTGAAAATAAAGATGTAGCAGAAATGAATAACATGTAGATTTTGCAAGAAATAAACTATCAAGATATGGACTTCTATCTTAATATGCTCCCACTATTTTACTAACAAGTCACGCGACACCCTCAGCACGTGAAACGGAAGTCTCCGGCAGACTTCTAGTGGGGATCAGGATCCAATCAGTGTCTTAGTGTAACCTCGAGGGACTCGACCAATCACACTAAACCTAAAAGGTAGGCAACTCTTGTCAATCACAACTCCTTGTGATTCCCGTCCTGTTCGGCCTCCGAATCACCATGGCCTCAAGGGACTCGACCAACCATGATGCTCGGTTAAGTCAACACCTTCGTTACAAGATGAGTCTAATTTGATGATATACCCTCGAGGGACTCGACAAAGTATACCATGCCCTCAGGTCACCAGTGACATCTCTATGTCGTAAGCAAGATAGCGAATCACGATATAGGTGAGTCTCGAGGGACTCGACCAACTCAACCTACACCGGGAATCGGTTCCTACTTATAACGATGGAAGGCCACGTGGGTCAATCTAATTGCCACACGTTTACCGACTTAAAATTATCGAGAGATGCTTCCATGATTTGGTCTCCTAATATGACATGTCACACATATACATATTTAATATATATCTACATCGCATGTAAATATATATACATATATAGTATGTGTATAAGTAATTACACCAGATGATTATGGACCACAACCTAATATGATTTGGCCCGAGCCAGTAGGCTTAATCAGTCACATCAAGATCTATGTGTGCAACAATGCATCTCCATACCCTGTGATCGTCCATTTCGTCCTTGTCGGTTCCCTCGACATCTTGATGCATCTTCATGCATCACGATCGTCTGTCTCGTGGGTCCCGCTATCGCATCCACGCTCCCGCTGTGCCTCCTCATGTGATTACAACTTAATCATAGGCACGCTGGCCCGATAATAAACGAGAAATATAATGGAGGTTCGCAGACCTCAATAATAATAATCACAGGTACACACATCACACGATCCATGATCATCCGTCCACACATCATACATCACATGTATAAATAATCATAATCATGTAGGACTACTTGATAATAATAATAAAAAATAATAATCAACTAAACCTTTTAATTAATTAATATTTTATGAAATCAGGGACATTATAGGAAATTTCTGAATTCATAGGGGTATTTTCATAATTTGGACAAAAGACATAAATTGGAGTTTCTCTAATTCCGAGGGGTAAAACTGTCTTTTGCCCAGAAAACCCTAATGCCCTTTCCCCTTCTCACTGTTGCCGTCGCCACCACCCTGCCGGTGGCAGCCTGTGCGGCGGGGCGAGGGCACTGCCCTCGCCTGCAGGCGGCACGCCCGCTGGCAGCGCTGCCACTGCGGGTGGGCGCCCCCTTCTGGCGCCGTCGCCTCCGCAGGCGGTGCTTTCCCGCCGGGCGACCGCCCTTGTGGGGGGTTTCGCCCGCGGGAGCAGCGGCGGCGGGCGCCGCTGCCCTGCGGCGCCTCTGCCCGTGGGTTGCCAGCACCACCGGCAGCAAGTCTGCTGCAAGCAGGCCCCCGACTGGCTGCAGCAGACGCAGCCCTTGTGCTCCCCACCTACGGCTACGCTGCACGCACGCAGATCGAGGGCAACAACTGTTGCTGCCCTTCCTTGTTTTTGCGTCAACAATTTTGACGTCAAAATTCTTCCTAAACACAACACACACAGTTCAAAACCAATCATTCGCACGAACAACCTAGCTCTGATACGACTGTTGGGAAATCCTTGGGGGCGACATCATATGCGCAACGGAAGAACAAGAAAAACAAAATCCCCGATTCCCAAAGAGATGTTCGTCGTCGTGCGAAGATTGGTACACAAAAATCCGCGAAACATGAAACTACGTATAGAGTAGATTTAGTTACCTAGGGAGATCGTATATCCCTGTTTCCTTGCAGATCCTTAAGAGAGGGTGAAGGAGGTCAAGCATCCTCCTCTCTAGCGGTGATCCACATAGCAGGGTTACGACGACGCTCCTCAAAACTCCAGACCTACTCTGAGGTGGAGATGGAGAGGAGAATAGGAAAAGGCAAACAAAAGCTCTCTAGCCCATGGGGCTCTGAATCCCTCATATTTATAGAGGTCCCCTATCAAACCCTAATGGGTCCTCCCCTAGTGGGTATTTGATCTGCATCCAATAAGACAAGGGCTCCGTCGGATATTTCATATCCGAACCTCTATTCATCGCAATGCCTACCATATGTGTGTGACCCTCTAGGCCCAATATCGAGCTGGCCGTGAGTCATACCTGTTAGAACTCCTTCTAACTCAGTGAATTATTATCTTTGTAATAATTCACTCGACTCATCGACTACGAGCGTACTAGGCCACTCTGCCAGTAGTCCCCTGACGATCTGGGGAATCCAATCCATTGGACATGTCCGTCCTCGCCACCGCGGTACCTATAGTCCCTCATCCATCTAATATACCCAGACCAGATATCGATCATGGTATTGTCAAACCCACACGGTTTCTTCTCGAGTCTCGCTCTAATCGGATTCTCCCGGAGAACTCTTTCTCTCTCAACCCGAATGACCCTGGCCAGGGATTTGTCTGAGCAAGAACACATGGGATATTCCTCTCATGACGCCGAGAGTGGATGATCCTCTATCGACACTCAATAGCCCTCGTAAGGTCGACTCCCACTCCAAATGACCAGCTGTACTAGATCTGGGACAACCAAACCTATAAGTCTGGTATCAAAGAGTGGAGCACTCATACAAGACATCCTTGGTGTCTCAAGTCTAAGGACCAGATACACCACTAGGACTATGGAATCACTGTTTGACAATAAGGCATCATCAACCATCCAGCATTCCCTAAGCGGATCAATCAGTGAACTCATTTTCCAATGAGCACTTGTACTGTATCCCTAGTGTCCCTACACAAGCAGCTATGAGACCAGCTGCATCTATCATATGGACGGGTATACAGCACACCAGTCTGTCCGGTTATCACGATATCCCTCTCGAGTAACCTATGATCGGGATTATTTAGGATATGTGTTTAAAGGTGAAATGATCTCACTATCGTGATCTCATCACGATCCGATTCCCATTGCACAAATCCAAGGACATCACAATATATGTATGCATTTATGCAATAGTTATAAAGTGATATATGCCAAAATATAATAAGCAAAAAGATTCTATATTAAGTCACACGTGTCATCACTCACGTGATTGGCTTGCTGGGCACCTATGACTAGCAGCTTTCATATAGCAGGGAAGGTGCTGCCTCTCGCTTCGCTCGTTGTCCGCTCACTCGCGTAGCCAAAAATGGCCAGTTTTGGCCTGTTTTTGGGCCATTTTAGCCTGTTTTTGGGCTGTTCTTGTGTGTCGCAGTGACCGTCATGAGTGGAGCAAAACATTAGCAATCTCAACACCCTGGAACCCCCCAGGTGGCACAGGGCAAGATGGGGCTTTTGAATAGTCGGGACGGTGTTGCCTCTCGCTTCGCTCGTTGTCCGCCGCTTACCGCTCGCTCGCGCAGCCAAAAATGGCCAGTTTTGGCTCGTTTTTGGGCCGTTTTGGCTTGTTTTTGAGCTATTATTGTGCGCTACGGCGACCACCACAGGCGGAGCAAAACGTTAGCCATCTCAGCACCCTGGAACCCCCCGAGTGGCAAAGGGCTGGATGGGGCTTTCGTATAGCAGGGAAGGTGCTGCCTCTCGCTTCACTCGCTGTCCGCTGCTCGCCGCTCCCTCACGCAACCAAAAATGACCAGTTTTGGCCTTTTTTGGGCCGTTTTGGCTTCTTTTTGGGCTGTTCTTGCATGGCGCGACGACCGCCATGAGCGGAGCAAAACGTTAGCCATCTCAGCACCCTAGAATCCCCCGGGGGGCACAGGGCTAGATGGTGCTTCGTATATCAGGGAAGGTGCTGCCTCTCGCTTTGCTCATTGTCCGCCGCTCGCTGCTCGCTCGCGCAGCCAAAAATGGCCAGTTTTTGGGCCATTTTGGCTTTTTTTTTTGCTGTTCTTGCATAGTGTGGCGACCGCCATGAGCGGAGCAAAACGTCTGCCATCTCAGCACCCGGGGGGGTGGCACAGGGCTGGATGGGCCTTTCGTATAGTAGGGAAGGTGCTGCCTCTCACTTCGCTCGCTGTCTATCACTCGCCGCTCGCTCGCACAACCAAAAATTACCAGTTTTGGCCCTTTTTGGGCCGTTTTGTCCTGTTTTTGGGCTGTTCTTGTATGCACGGTGACCGCCATGAGCGGAGCAAAACGTAAGCTATCGCAGAACCCTGGAACCCCCCGGGTGGCACAGGGCTGGATGGGGCTTTCGTATAGTAGGGACGGTGCTGCCTCTCACTTCACTCGTTGTCCGCCGCTCGCCGTTCGCTCGTGCACCCAAAATTGGCCAATTTTGGCCTGTTTTGGGGCCCTGTTGGCATGTTCTTGCGTGTCGCGGCGACCGTCGTGAGCGGAACAAAACGTTAGCCATCTCAGCACCCTAGAACCCCCTAGGTGGCATAGGGCTGGATGGGGCTTTCGTATAGCCGGGAAGGTGCTGCCCCTTGCTACGCTCGCTGTCCGCCACTCGCTGCTCGCTCGCATAGCAAAAAATGGCTTGTTTTTGGGCTGTTCTTGAGTGCCGCAGCGACCGTCGTGAGCGGAGCAAAACATCATCCATCTCAGCACCCTAGAACCCCCCGGGGGGCACAGGGCTGGATGGGGCTTTCGTATAGTAGGGACGGTGCTGCCTCCCAATTAGCTTATTGTCCGCCGCTTGCCGCTCGCTCACGTAGCCAAAAATGGCCAGTTTTGGCCCGTTTTTGAGCCGTTTTGGCCTGTTTTTGGGATGTTCTTGTATGCCGCGTTGACTATCATGAGCGGAGCAAAACGTTAGCCATCTCAGCACCCTGGAACCTCCCAGGTGGCACAAGGCTGGATGGGGCTTTCGTATAACAGGGAAGGTGCTACCCCTTGCTTCGCTCGCTGTCCGCCGCTGAGGGACTATAGGTACATGGTAACTGAGGACAGACAGGACCAATGGATTGGATTCCCCTGTATCGTCCGGGGACTACGGCGTAGTGGCCTAGTACGTCCATAGTCGATGAGTCGAGTGAATTATTACAAAGATAATAATTCACTGAGTTAGAAGGAGTTCTGACAGGTATGACTCACGGCCAGCTCGATATTGGGCCTAGAGGGTCACACACATATGGTAGGCATTGCGATGAGTAGAGGTTCAGATATGAGATATCCGACGGAGCCCTTGTCTTATTGGATGCAGATCCAATACCCACTAGGGAAGGACCCATTAGGGTTTGACACGGGATCTCTATAAATAGGAGGGATTCATAGCCTCATAGGCTAGAGTCTTTGCTTGCCTTTCCTATTCTCCTCTCCCTCTCCACCTCTGAGGCCTGAAGTTTTTGAGGAGGGTCGTCGCAACCCTGCTGTGTGGATCACCGCTAGAGAGGAGGACGCTTCACCTCCTTTACTCTCTCCTGAGGATCTCGAAGGAAACAGGGATATACGATCTCCCTAGGTAACACAATCTCTATACGCAGTTTTGTGTTTTTGCGGATTTTTATGCACCAATCTTCGCACGACGACGAACATCTTTTTGGGAATCGGGGATTTTTGTTTTCTTGTTCTTCCGCTGCGCATATGATGTCGCCCCCTTGATTTCCCAACAGTGGTATCAGAGCCAGGTTGTTCGTGAGAATGATTGGTTTTGAACTGCGTGTATTGTGTTTAGGAAGAATATTGATGTCAAAATCGTTGGTATAAAGCGAGGATGGGCAGCAACAAGTTGCTGCCATCGATCTGCGATGCTCGACACCACCGAAAGAAGAAGCCGACCGGGCGAGCAAACAGGCCCAAGATGCATAGTTAGTTTAAAGCATAGCGCTGTGCCTGCAGCAGCCGGCCCGGGCGGTCTGCTTGCAGCAGGTTTGCGTCGGCGAGGCTGGCAGCCCGCGGAAAGAAGGCCTGCGGACCCGCTGACCCCATGAAGCGAGCGACGTCGGCGAAAGCGGTCGAGGCAACCGCAGGGCAACAAGCGGGGGCCGCTGCTCCCACTGGCAAAAACCCAAATGGTGGCCGCCAGGCAGAGGCAGCACCGCGGAGGGAGCTGCCTCATGGCGAACCCGGCCATGGAGGTATTTGGGGGGCGCCCACAAGCATGGCGGCATACCGGGCAAAGCCGCAGATGCGCGAGGGCATCCCCGCCCCGCCAAGACAGACCGCCGCCGCCAGGGTGGCGGGCGGCAGCAGTAGAGGGAATTAGGGTTTTGGGCAAAGGACAGTTTTGCCCTGTGGAATTTGAGAAATTCCAGTTTCTGTCTTTTGTCCAAATTATGAAAATACCCTTAGTAATTGAAAAATTCCCTACATGTCCCTGATTTCAAAAAAATATTAATTAATTCAAAGATTTAGTTGATTATTATTTTTATTATTATCTAGTAGTCCTACATGATGATGATTATTTATACATGTGATGTATGATGTGTGGACGGATGATCATAGACCGTGTGATGTGTATACTTGTGATTATTATTATTGAGGTCTGCGAACCTCCATTATATTTCTCGTTTATTGTCGGGCCTGCATGCCTATGATTAAGTTGTAATCACATGAGGAGGCGCAGCGGGAGCGTGGATGCGATAGCGGGACCCACGAGACAGACGATCGTGATGCATGGAGATGCATCAAGATGTCGACGGAACCGACGAGGACGAGATGGACGATCCTGGGGCATGGAGATGCACCGTTGCACACATAGATCTTGATGTGAGTGATTAGGCCCTCGGCTCGGGCCTAATCATATTAGGTTGTGGTCCATGATCATCCGATGTGATTGCTTATACACATACTAGATATATATATATATTTGCATGCGATGTAGATATATATTAAATATGTATATGTGTGACATGTCATATTAGGAGACCAAATTATAGAAACATCTCGATAATATTAAATTCGGTAAACGGAGGCAATTAGATTGACCCGTGGCCTTCCATCGTTATGAGTAGGAACCCACGATTCCGGTGTAGGTTGAGTTGGTCGAGTCCCTCGAGACTCACATATATCGCGATTCGCTATCTTGCTTACGACATAGAGATGTCACCGTGGGACGAGGACATGGTGTGCTTGGTCGAGTCCCTCGAGGGTATATCATCAAATCGGACTCATCTTGTAACGAAGGTGTTGACTTAACCGAGCATCATGGTTGGTCGAAGTCCCCTCGAGGCCATGGTGATTCGGAGTTCGAACAGGGCGGGAATCACATGGAGTTGTGATCGGCAAGAGTTGCCTACCTTTTAGGCTTAGTGTGATTGGTCGAGTCCCTCGAGGTTACACTAAACGCTTGATTGATTGGATCGATCCCCACTAGAAGTCCGTTGGAGACTTCGTTTCCACGTCCGTGGGGTGTCGCATGACTTCGTTAGTAAAATAGTGGGAGCATATTAAGATAGAAGTCCATATCTTGATAGTTTATTTCTTGCAAAATCTGCATGTTATTCATTTTCGCTACATCTTTATTTTCAGAAAATGTCGCTTTTCAAATCCCTTTACGTGGCATACTTGATGTCAACCGCCCCATGGTCCAAATTATACGGATTGGCTCGTAACTTGAGAATTGTTCTCATAGTGGAGAAAAAATCGTAATGCGTCTTTGATAATGATGCCTACGCCGAAGAAGGGTAAGCGAGGATGAGATCGCCGCCACACGTGAAGTACATTGATGACTCCACTCTTGCTCAGTGCTATATGTTGGGCTCTATGACTCAGAGAGTTACAGAGACAACATGAAAAGATGGATGCCGATCCATTCTCCTACATGTCCATAAAATTATTTGAGGAACAGGGGAAGGACTCAACGATATGAGATATCCAAGAGCCTTTTTTTCCGCTTAGGATGGTGAGGGGACACCGGTTCAGAACCATGTCCCTAAAGATGATTGAGTGGATAGAGAAACACTGTGTCTAGGAATGGTCCTAGAGAATAACTTGTGTGTGGACATTGTGCTTCAGTCCCAACCAGATTCCTTTTCACAGTTCATAATGAATTTTAATATGAACAAGCTTGAGGTGACTCTCCTAGAGCTCCTCAATATGTTGAGGGAGGCAGAGAGTACTATTAAGAAAGAGAAGCCAGTTCTCTACACTGGTGAGACCAAAAAGAAAAGGAAAGCAGAAATGTCCCTTAAAAGGGAAAGGGCAAGGGCAAACAAGGTAAAGCAAAGGTTGCTAAGAAAGACCCAGCAAAGGACAAAGGCCAGTGCTTCCACTGTGGTAAAGATGGGCATTGGAAGAGAAACTGCAAATAGTACCTTGCAGAAAGGGCTTTAAACAAAAGCTTGATGAAGCTTCAGTACATTCATGATCGGTCTCCATTTGTGGACTCTTATGATAACACATGGGTATTGGATACCGGTAGTGCTTATCATATATGCAATTCGTTGCAGGTTCTCGGCAAGGCCTAGGAGACTACTGAGAGGCTTAGATGGACCTCAAGATGGGTAATGGAGCAAAAGTTGTCAGTATTAGCTGTTGTTGAGGTCGCCCTACATCCTGCCTTAGTGGAGCTTTTTTATTGCATTAGATGCATGTTATTTTGTTCCTTCTTTTATCAAAAACATTATCTCCATTTCATGTTTAACAGTTAGTGGATATAAATTTGTTTTTGAGGACAATGGTTGTTCGATATTATTATATGATAAGATCATCACGAAAGGAACATTGCATAATGGTTTATTTATGTTAGACACCACTCCACATATCATGAATGTAAATATGTCCAAAATGAAACGAGATGAGTTGAACAGTGCATACCTGTGGCATTGTAGGCTAGGTCACATCCATGAAAGAAGGATTCAAAATTGCTAAATGATGGATATCTAGATCCATTCGACTATGTGTCATATACAACTTGTGAGCCTTGCATTCGTGGAAAACTGACCAAATCTCCATTTAGTAGAACTGGAGAGAGAGCCAATGAGTTGTTGGAACTCATACATAGTGATGTATGTGGACCCATGTCAACTCATGCCATTGGAGGTTACTCCTACTTCATTACATTTACTGATGATTTCTCAAGATATGGATATGTGTACTTAATGAAGTACAAGTCCGAGGCCTTTGAGAAATTCAGAGAGTATAAGAATGAGGTGGAGAACCGGACTGGAAAGAGTATCAAAACTTTTCGATCAGATCGAGGAGATGAACACTTAAGTACAGAGTTTACTCAGTTCCTCAAGGACCATGGGATATTATCCCAATGGACACCTCCTTATACACCTCAGCTCAATGGTGTCTCTGAAAGGAGAAATCGTACATTATTAGATATGGTACGGTCCATGATGAGTTTCGCTGACCTACCCATCTCATTCTGGGGATATGCCCTAGAAACCGCAGCTTACCTTCTGAACAGAGTTCCAACTAAGTCGGTAGTGTCTACACCATATGAGATATGGAAAGGGAAGAAGCCTGATCTTAAGGTTGTTAAGATTTGGGGCTGCCCAGCCCACGTTAAAAGACACAACCCCGATAAGTTAGAATCAAGGACAGAGCGATGCATATTTGTGGAGTACCCCAAGGAAACTTGTGGGTATTACTTCTATCATCCCGAGGACAAAAAGGTCTTTGTAGCTAAGAGAGCAGTGTTCCTTGAGAAGCAACACATTCTTAGCGGAGACAGTGGGAGAATGATAGAGTTGAGCGAAGTTAGAGAACCAAGCTCAAGCACCACTCTATAGCCCGAGTCTGTTCATGTACCTAATACACAAGTTTCAACTTTACACAGGTCTGATAGAGTATCTTATCCTCCTAAGAGATATGTGGGACATATTAGAGGAGAGGATGCTGAGGATATTGATCCTCAGACCTACGAGGAGGCTATTATGAGTATAGACTCCGGGAAGTGGAAAGAAGCCATGAATTCTGAGATGGATTCTATGTACTCCAATAAGGTTTGGAACCTAGTTGATGCGCCCGAAGGTATTATACCCATCGGTTGCAAGTGGATCTTTAAGAAAAAGATCGGAGTAGATGAAAAGGTAGAGACCAATAAAGCAAGGCTAGTGGCTAAGGGGTATCGTCAAAGGCAAGGTGTTGACTACGACGAAACTTTCTCACCAATAGCAATGCTAAAATCCATCAGAATTCTATTGGCTATTGCAGCACACTATGATTATGAGATCTGGCAAATGGATGTGAAAACCTCATTCCTCAACGGGAACCTCGAAGAGGAGGTGTATATGATGCAACCTGAGGGATTCGTGTCCAAGAACTGCCCAGATAAGGTGTGTAGGTTGCTTAGATCCATTTATGGACTAAAGCAAGCTTCCCGAAGTTGGAACATAAGATTTGATGAGGCAATTAGATCTTATGACTTCATTAAGAATGAAGATGAGCCTTGTGTATATAGAAAGGTAAGTGGGAGCGCTATCACCTTTTTGGTGTTATATGTGGATGACATCCTCATCATTGGGAATGACATAGGAATTCTGTCCACAATAAAGGCTTGGTTATCTAGACACTTCTCCATGAAGGACTTAGGGGAAGCATCTTATATCTTGGGGATTAGAATCTATAGAGATAGATCCAAGAGGATGCTTGGCTTGTCCCAGTCCACGTACATAGAAACTATTGTCAAAAGGTTTGGCATGGAAAATTCCAAGAGAGGTCTCATACCGATGAGACATGGGATATCGCTTTCACGAAAGTATGTCCCCAAAGACTCAGAAGAAAGGGTGAACATGGATATGATACCTTATGCCCTCAGCAATAGGGTCTATCATGTATGTCATGCTATGTACTAGGCCCGATATAGCGCATGCTTTGAGTGTCTGGCAGTGTATCAATCGGATCCGTGCTTGGAGCACCGGAAAGCAAGAAAGTGTATCTTTAAGTACTTGAGAAGGACTAAGGATCTTTTACTAGTATATGGAGGTAATAGCCTTAAGGTTGAAGGCTACGTTGACTCAAGTTTTCACCGATGTCGATGATAGCAAAGTCAATTCAGGGTATGTGTACACCTTGAATGGAGGGCGGTGCAGCCGAAGAGTTCCAAGCAAGATACCATCTGCCGACTCGACCACGAGGCGTAGTACATTGCTGCATCGATGCAGCAAAGGAGGGAGTCTGGGTGAAAAAGTTCATCACAGATTTGGGAGTCGATACAGATAGCGACAAGTCGACTTCCTTATATAGCGACAACTATGGGGTGATTACTCAAATAAGGGAACCCGGGTCTCATCAGAAGTGTTCTGAGCAGGTTCCAGCTTATAAGAGAGATCGTAACCCGAGGAGATGTAGCAGTGGAAAGAGTTCCATCCGAAGATAACATTGTAGATCCACTGACAAAGCCGTTGTCTCATTTTTTCTTTGAGCGTCACAGGAGTCTGATGAGGATCAGACATATAGGTGATTGGCTTTAGGTCAAGTGGGAGATTGCTAGTCATAGGTGCCCAGCAAGCCAATCACGTGAGTGATGGCATGTGTGACTTGATACATAATCTTTTTGCTTATTATATTTTGGCGTATATCACTTTATAACTATTGCATAAATGCATATATATATTGTGATGTCCTTGGATTTATGCAATGGGAATCGGATCGTGATGAGATCACGATAATGAGATCGATTCACCTTTAAACACATATCCTAAATAATCCCGGTCATAGGTTACTCGAGAGGGACATCGTGATAACCGGATAGACTGGTGTGTTGTATACCCGTCCATATGATGGATGCAGTTGGTCTCATAGCTGCTCATGTAGGGACACTAGGGATACAGTACAGGTGCTCATTGGAGAATGAGTTCACTGATTGATCCGCTTACGGAATGCTGGATGGTTGTTGATGCCTTATTGTCAGATAGCGATTCCGTAGTCCTAGTGGTATATCTGGTCCTTAGACTTGAGACACCAAGGATGTCCTGTATGAGTGCTCCACTCTTTGATACCAGACTTATAGGTTTGGTTGTCCCAGATCTAGTACAACTGGTCATTGGGAGTGGTAGTCGACCTTACGAGGGCTATTGAGTGTCGATAGAGGATCATCCACTCTCGGCGTCATGAGAGGAATATCCCATGTCTTCTTGCTCAGACAAATCCCTAGCCAGGGTCATTCGGGTTGAGAGAGAAAGAGTTCTCCGGGAGAATCCGATTAGAGCGAGACTCGAGTAGAAACCGTATGGGTCTGACAACACCATGCTCGATATACGGTCTCTGGGATATTAGATGGATGAGGGACTATAGGTACATGGTAACTGAGGACAGACAGGACCAATAGATTGGATTCCCCTGTATCGTCCGGGGACTACGGCGTAGTGGCCTAGTACGTCTATAGTCGATGAGTCGAGTGAATTATTACAAAGATAATAATTCACTGAGTTAGAAGGAGTTCTGACAGGTATGACTCACGGCCAGCTCGATATTGGGCCTAGAGGGTCACACACATATGGTAGGCATTGCGATGAGTAGAGGTTCAGATATGAGATATCCGACGGAGCCCTTGTCTTATTGGATGCAGATCCAATAACCACTAGGGAAGGACCCATTAGGGTTTGACACGGGATCTCTATAAATAGGAGGGATTCACAGCCTCATAGGCTTGAGTCTTTGCTTGCCTTTCCTATTCTCCTCTCCCTCTCCACCTCAGAGGCTTGGAGTTTTTGAGGAGGGTCGTCGCAACCCTGCTGTGTGGATCACCGCTAGAGAGGAGGACGCTTCACCTCCTTCACCCTCTCCTAAGGATCTGCAAGGAAACAGGGATATATGATCTCCCTAGGTAACACAATCTCTATATGCAGTTTTGTGTTTTTGTGGATTTTTACGCACCAATCTTCTCACGATGACGAATATCTTTTTGGGAATCGGGGATTTTTGTTTTCTTGTTCTTCCGTTGCGCATATGATGTCGCCCCCTTGATTTCCCAACATGAAGCCCAACCAGTCAACCGAAAAGTCTGGCGGTGGCACTGCTAGACTAGGCGGTTGCACCGCCTGGGCTGGGCGGTGGCACCGCCCATTGCCCGAGAGCCAGGCGGTGGCACCGCCTAGCACTATCAGCGCCTGACACTGACAGGCGGTGGCACCGCCAGCATCGGGAACTCCACGAGAATTCAAATTTGGAGCCCAAATTTGAATCCTCTTGAGGCCTATAAATACCCCTCAAATCTCAGCTAAGTTTACAACTTTTTGAGCAGCAATTGATTGAGAGAAAAGTCTTAGAAAGTCTTAGCAAGTCTAGTTTTCAATTTGCTAGAAAGTTCTCCTCCTTTCTTGCTAAAAATTTGTAAGAGGTTGAACTATTTGTAAAAGGTTGTAAGAGGGGTATTTGTCCTTCCATTTCAAGAGATTTGCTTGTGGAAGGTGGGAGCCTCATCGAAGAGGGGCCTCGCAAGTGGATGTAGGTCATTTGACCGAACCACTCTAAAATCGGCGTGATCTTTGGTTTGCATTTCATTATTGCTATTTACATATCTGCGAACCTTCTTACATGTTTTAGTTCCTTATTACCTTTGCTGCGCATATTTAAGAATACGCTTTCAAGTTAAGCTTTTCAAGTTCCATTCTTATCGTACGAAATATTTATTAAAACCGAAGTTTTAATCCGCTGCACTAATTCACCTCCCCCCTCTTAGTGCCGCTCCAATCCTAACAATTGGTATCAGAGCCCGGTATTTCTCATTTCGAATTTATACCCAAGAGAAATGGCTCTTCATGGCTTTCAAGAGGGTTTTTCGGTTGTTCGTCCACCGTTGTTTAATGGATTGGACTTCACTTATTGGAAAACTCGAATGAGAGTTTTCTTGATTTCTA
Organism: Musa schizocarpa; assembly: GCA_900464855.2. Taxonomy (NCBI): domain Eukaryota; kingdom Viridiplantae; phylum Streptophyta; class Magnoliopsida; order Zingiberales; family Musaceae; genus Musa; species Musa schizocarpa. The sequence continues at coordinate 24,924,779 of LS990919.1, read as the reverse complement.
TGAATTTGGATATATGGAATATTGTTGAAAATGGTTTTCAACTTCCCTCTAAATCGATGAATGAATGGTCGGATTTGGAGAAGAAATATTTTTCTTTAAACTTAAAGGCTATGAATGCCTTATTTTGCGCTTTAGACAAAAATGAGTTCAATCGGATTTCTACGTGCGAAACGGCTTTCGATATTTGGCGAACACTTGAAATCACGCACGAGGGAACTAGTAGAGTCAAAGACTCGAAAGTTAACATTTTATTGCATGATTTTGAGCTTTTTCAAATGCAACCAAGCGAGACTATAGGCGACATGTACACCCGTTTCACGGATGTTGTCAATAATCTAAGAGTTCTTGGTAAATCTTTTTTGAATTTTGATCTCGTAAGCAAGATCTTAAGATCCCTTCGAAAAAGATGGGATTCTAAAATAACCGCAATACAAGAAACAAAAGATTTAAATATTTTTTCACTTGAATAACTAATTGGTTTGTTGATGACATATGAAATGGTGCATAATGCACATGATGAACAAAATCACCTTCCAAATAATAGGAAGGATTTGGAACCCCGGACAAATGAATACCACTTGAGCAATGACTCAAGTGATGAGGACAATGATTAATTTGAACTTTGAACACTAAATCTTAATAAGTTTATTAAACAAAAATCTAAAATAAACAATGAACTTGAACAGAGGGAGAGGCCAAAGAAGAGAAGGCAACCAAGGATGAATCAAGAACTTCCAAAGGTGAAACGGAGAATTGGGCTTTGACGGGCTTCGACTACAAGGTAAGTAACTCAACTCTCTTGAATTATTTTGAAATTACTTGATATTTTCCATGATGTATTTTTTCTTTTCTTTTGAATAATTATTTTTCTTGAAAATTGTATGTTTTAAGTTAATAGAATAAAATGTTAGATTTAAATAATCATATATATGTGCTTGAGAAGCAAGAATGTGTATTTTGATGATTTCCATATTAACTTTCAATGATGATGCATGGTTTTTATATGGAAGGCTTGATGATATTTTTTTTAAACCTTGTCTTTGGTTTTCAAACATGATGTATGTTTTTGACATAAGAACAAAACTTGAGTATGCTAATATAAAGTCAATCACATAAATTAAAACTAAAGAAGTTTTAGTTATCTATAAGAATCATTCAAAATTATGTTAAATGAAACCATTGCATAATGATGTAATGAAAATATTAAACATTTTGAAATCATGTTTTAGTGTCATGCATAATGATCATGCTTAATAAATTTCAAAATTATGTATATGAATCTTGTGATTTATGGATTATTGATTTTTACCATAATGAAAGTGCCTTATTAATCTTTGTTGTAATAAATCTTACACTTTTGGTTTTAAACATTATACTTGTTTTTATTTGGTATAAGTGAAATAAAATCATATGAATTGAAACAACTAAAAAGAGGAAAATATTTTTTCCTTGAAAAATTATTTTTCTCTATCCTATTCATCTTGATGTTTATTATGATAAATCTATGTATACCATTTTGAATCTCTTGAAAGTAATGTTGATATTTTGATGATTTAAATTTGAAATGAGTTTTATCAAAATCATGATATTGATTTCTTGGAATAACATGAGATTACCTTTGATGATCATTTTGATTCATGAAATTTTGGATTCATGACTTGGTCTTACATTTGTTTATGAGATGGTTGAAATCTTTGTACGTTTGAATTCTTCCCTTCTCCTTTTAATTTATGCATGTTATATGTTAAAGATTTAAAACCATGTTTTGGTATCATGCATATCTAAGAAATATTGATGTGATAAATTGAACAAGTTGAAAATGAATGATGATTTTTCTCTTGAATATAACTTGTGATATTTTTTATATAAATCATAATTTTGATTTCTCGACATTCGATACATGAGATTTTATTATAAATCAAAATTTCTCATTAATCGATCTTCTACGATTTTACTTGATATTCTCTAGAGAGGAGATTTTCTAAATGAATCATGATTTTTCCTTGTGAGTTCTTGGAGTTATTACTTGAATTTTCTTTTAAAACAAGATCTCTTCTTTGTACTCCTATGATTTTTCTTGATATTTTATTTAAAGAAGATATTTACTATATGAATCATGTCTTTTGGTATTCAAATGATTTTATCCTTCATGACATGATTTCTTTATATTTATGGCTTCCATGGCTTGAAATGTTTTGGTATAATGCATGCAATGATGAAATATTCATCAAGTTAAAATGATGTATGCAATACTTATGATAAAGATGTACATGATGTATTTATTGCATATGATGTTTATCATGAATGCTTTAAATGATGAGTGTTTGGTATCATGATCAACATGTTGATAAATGCTTAAAAATTTTAATGTTTGAGTATCATGTATGATATGCTTATTAATGATGATTTATTTATTTTTCGGTATCGTGCATGAAAAATAAGGTTATTGAAATTGTGTATGTTTTAATTTGAATATATAATGATGCACAAATAAGAATGATACTTACCTTTGTCATAATATGAAAATTGATATAAGGGTCTTCCCTTTTTTTTGACAATGACAAAGGGGGAGCAAGAATTTCTAGTGTAGACATCATGAAAAGAGGCAAACTAACTAGCTTGCACAATTCAAGATGAAAGCAAAAAATTGCACTTCTCAAAAGAGAAGATGCAAATGTAACATTTGCCAAATTGTTTGCTTGCCTCATGTAAAATATTATCTCTTGCTAGTTTGGCATTTTTGCTAGCTTGTATGTTGCAAAACTTGATCACTTTTTCAAACATTTTGCTAGCTTACACTTTGCAAAGAAAGCAAAAATGACACTTCTAGAAGAAAGAGCTTGTTATTTTGAACATCACAAGCTTGCCTATCTTAAGAAACAAAAATTGCAAAAGTGCTATCTTGCCTATCTCAAGAAGCAAAACTTGCAACTTGCACATTGCAATAGGAAGCAAGAATTATGAGCTTACACAAGAAAGCTATCTTACATTTGCTTTCGAAATTTTTGCTAGCTTGTATATTGTGAAACTTACATATCGTAAACATTGCTAGCTTGTAGTCTAAAGAGAAGCAAAAAGTTGCTATCTCAAAAGAAGCAAATGTGCTATCTTGCCTATCTTAAGAGGCAAAAATGCTAACTTGCACATCTAGCAAAACTTGACAAATTTGCATATTTCAAGAAGCAAGAGTTGCTTTCTTGAACATCTCAATATTGCTAGCTTGCATGATGTAGAACTTACTATCTTGAACATTACCAAAAGTGCTATCTTGTATGCTGTAAAACTTGCATATCTAAAACTTGGTAGCTTGAATGTCCTAAGCATGATGCATTACTTGCTAAATTTTCTAGCTTCAAAACTACATGAGGATAAAACTTAATATTATGTTTTTCATGCAATGAGTTGAACTTATATTACCAACACAAAGAATAGTTGTACTTCTCCTTTTTGTTGATGACAAAGGGGGAGAAGTATGTTGATGACATGATATGCATAAGTTTATGCATATGTTCATGATGATGTGTTGTAAGTATTCATGATGAATATTGCAATGACTTGAATTCTACTTGAATTCAAGGTTCTATCAATATGGCATATTGATACGGGGAGTTTGTTTAAACTCCGGGAGTTAAGGTTAACTCCGTCATCAAGTGGTTGTCATCATCAAAAAGGGGGAGATTGTTGAATCTCGTATTTTGATGATGAAGCCACTTGATATGTGTTTATAATTTAAACTGCATTTTGAGTGATGCAGGTCTACTCGATCAGGATTAGACAATTAACGCAGGAGGAATTGACGTTGCGCCGGAGGAGATCACGTCAGGATATTGGATGGCAGAAGGCTTCAGACGTCGGGCATCGGGCCAAGGAGAGCAAAATTACGCCAAGGATATCGAGGTTGCGGAGGTCAACCGCCGATTGGGCAACAAGCCGCAAGAGAGGATGATGCGCTGAAGAATCGGACGAAGCGCCAACCAATGACGTGCCGGGCAACGGAATGTCAATTCACGTTGTAATAATTGTCTAGATTGGAGTAGAGTTTTGGCTTAAGTGTGCAGAACTAACTACGATAACCAAAAAATACAAAGCAAGGATACCAGAGTCAAGTTCGATGGACGTTTAAGAGTCCGAAGAATCGTCGGAGATGCTGCCGGAACCAACCGAGAAGAAATCGGGAACCTGTCGGAATTTTTGGAAGTTCACCGAAGAGATCGTCAGAGGTTCACGGAGATCACCGAGAAGGCTCGACTACTCATTAAAGTCATCACAAGTTCGGGAGCTTGCTAGGAGCCCATCGGAAAAAGCTCGCCGGAATAAGACTCGACGTTCGCGGTTGAAATATTGCTTAGGATGTATTTTGTTAAGTAGTTAACTTATAATTAGGATTAGGATTAAAAAATAATCCTATATCCTGGTTAGGGGTCAACTGGGCCCAAAATTAGACTGGGTTTGGGCTAAGTTTGAAGTCCAACCAGTCAATCGAAAAGTCTGGCGGTGGCACTGCCAGACTGGGCGGTGGCACCGCCCATTGCCCGAGAGCCAGGCGGTGGCACCGCCTAGCACTGTTAGCACCTGACACTGACAGGCGGTGGCACCGCCACTGACAGGCGGTGGCACCGCCAGCATCGGGAACTCCACGAGAATTCAAATTTGGAGCCCAAATTTGAATCCTCTTGAGGCCTATAAATACCCCTCAAATCTCAGTTGAGATTACAACTTTTTGAGCAGCAATTGATTGAGAGAAAAGTCTTAGAAAGTCTTAGCAAGTCTAGTTTTCAATTTGCTAGAAAGTTCTCCTCCTTTCTTGCGGAAAATTTGTAAGAGGTTGAACTATTTGTAAAAGGTTGTAAGAGGGGTATTTGCCTTTCCATTTCAAGAGATTTGCTAGTGGAAGGTGGGAGCCTCATCGAAGAGGGGCCTCGCAAGTGGATGTAGGTCATTTGACCGAACCACTCTAAAATCGGCGTGATCTTTGGTTTGCATTTCATTATTGCTATTTACATTACTGCGAACTTTCTTACATGTTTTAGTTCCTTATTACCTTTGCTGCGCATATTTAAGAATACGCTTTCAAGTTAAGCTTTTCAAGTTCCGTTCTTATCGTACGAAAGATTTATTAAAATCGAAGTTTTAATCCGCTGCTATAATTCACCCCCCCCCCTCTTAGTGCCGCTCCGATCCTAACACTCAGTACCCTGGAACCCCCCGGGTGGCACAGGGCTGGATGGGGCTTTCATATAGCTGGGACGGTGTTGCCTCTCGCTTCGCTCGCTGTCCGCTGCTCGTCGCTCGCTCACGTAGCCAAAAATGGCCTATTTTGGCTCGTTTTTGGGCCGTTTTGGCTTGTTTTTGTGCTGTTCTTGTGTGCCACGGTGACTGCCATGAGCGGAGCAATACATCAGCCATCTCAGCACCCTAGAACCCCTTGGGTGGCACAAGGCTGGATGGGACTTTCGTATAGCAGGGAAGGTGCTGCCTCTTGCTTCGCTCGCTGTCCGCCGCTCCCTTGCGTAGCGAAAAATGACAAGTTTTGGCCCGTTTTTCGTCCATTTTGGCTTGTTTTTGGGCTGTTCTTACGTGGCACGGTGACCGCCATGAGCGGAGCAAAACGTCAGCCATCTCAGCACCCTGGAACCCTCCGGGTGACACAGAGTTGGATTGGGCTTTCATATAGCAGGGATGGTGCTGCCTCTCTCTTCTCTCGCTGTTCGCCACTCGCCGCTCGCTCGTGCAACCAATAATGGCCAATCTTGGGGCAATTGGGCCCTTAACAGACCCAAATTGGGCCAAATCGATCAGCCCATTCGGACCCAAATTACTTGGCTAGTGGTGGCACCACTTGGGTCGACGGTGGCACCGCCCAAGGCTCAATCTCCGAGCTCTGGCTGGGTGGTGCAACCGCCTCTGACAGAGGTACAACCGCCCCAGTCAGGTAGTGGCACCGCCTGAGCTCAGTCTCCGAACTCTGGCAGGAGGGGCAACTGCTTCTGACAAGAGGTGACACCGCCTAGAGGCTCAGTCTTCGAGCTCTGCTAGGTGATGCAACCGCCCTAGTCAGGCGGTGCAACCGCCGGACCTCGAAATTCCGGGAATTGATAGTTTTGAGCTCGGAATTCAAACTGGGTTGGAGCCTACAAATACCCCACCCTTTCAGCAATGAAAGGGCAACAAAAACATCGAAATCCTAATCTTATTCTATGATTTTTAGAGCTCAAAAGTGTTATAAAGGCTAAAAGTTCTTTTCCCTCTTTTCTTCCAAGTTATGATCTTTCAATAGAGGAGAGAAAATTCTGTAAGGGTTGTCTCCTAAGCCCGTCAAAAGGAGTGAAACTATAAAAGGGTGGTTGGCCTTCACCTATTGAAGGAAGGCCTCTAGTGGATGTCGGTGACCTCGTCGGTGGAGGAAGCCAAAAGTGGATGTTGGTCAAGATTGACTGAACCACTCAAAATCTCGGTTTGTATTTACTTTGAGAATATTATCTTTACTACAAACCTCCTCAATAGCTTACTGCTTTCTGCGCATTTACGAGCATGTTTCAAAGTTCAATATTTTCCGAATCGGTGTTTAGACGTAAATAAGTTTTATCGTATGAACATTATATTTCAGTTTATGCTTACATTCTAATTTCCATCATAACTGCAAACTACCTTCATAGACTTGCTTTAACTGCATCTTGCTTGATCACAAGTTAAAGTGATTTATGAATTGACTTTTATACCGAAATCGCTCTTATTGTACGAACGTAGTTTTAATCATCGAAAGTATTCCGCTGCACTAATTCACCCCCCCCTCTTAGTGCTCTTGATCCTAACAATTGGTATCAGAGCGGGGATAACTCTCAAACGGATTAAAACCCAAGAGAGATGGCATACGTCGAAAACCAAGAGGGCCATTCTATTACACGTCCACCCATGTTCAATGGACATACTACACCTATTGGAAGACCCGAATGAGGATCTTCCTTATTTCAATGGATTTTGAACTTTGAAATCTTGTCGAAAATGGATTTTCGATGTCTTCTCTTCCAATGATCGATTGGAATGAATTGGAGAAGAAGACTTTCGCTCTTAATGCAAAGGCTTTGAATGCCTTATTTTGTGCGCTTGATAAAAATGAATTTAATCGTGTTTCGGTTTGTGAAACCGTGTTTGATATTTGGCATACACTCGAAGTGACTCACGAAGGCACAAGTAGAGTGAAAGAGTCAAAAATCAATCTTTTGATACACTCTTTCGAACTTTTCCGAATGAAACTAAGTGAGACTATTGGTGACATGTACACCCATTTCACGGATGTCGTTAGTGGTCTAAAAGGACTCGGCAAAAGTTTTTCGGATTTTGAGCTCGTAAAGAAGATTCTAAGATCCCTTCCTAAGAGTTGGGACCCTAAAGTCACTGCTATTCAAGAGGCTAAAGATTTAAACAACTTCCCTCTTGAAGAACTAATCGGGTCGTTAATGACCTATGAAATGACATGCAAGGCTTATGAAGAGCAAGAAGACATCCTTCCAAAGAACAAGAAGGATATAACACTTAGAACTTTAGATGACCACTTGAGAGAAAACTCAAGTGATGAGGACTGTGACGATGACTTGGCACTTCTAACAAGGAAATTCAAAAAATTCATTAAGAGAAACGAGTTTAAAAATGACACAAAAAATAAACTTGAACCCAAAAAGGACCAAGTTATTTGCTACGAGTGCAAAAAGCCGGGACACTACAAAAGTGATTATCCTCAAGCTAAGAAGAGAACATCAAAGAAGAAGGCGCTCAAAGCAACGTGGGATGACTCGAGTGCGTCCGAAGAAGAGGAGTCCAACACTAAGTAAGTTGCTCATTACGCCTTAATGGCCATCGGAGAGGAGGTAACAAATTTAATTGATGCAGATTTATCATTTGATGAGTTATTAAATGTCTTCCATCACTTATTTGATGAATGCAAGATTATTAGTAGAAAATACAAATTACTATAAAAGGAGCATGATAGTCTTACTTGTAATTTCGATAAGTTAAAAATTGAATATCATGATAGTTTAGGTTCTTGTATAAAATGTCATGATTTAGAAACTATCCAAAAGGAAAACTTGCTACTTAAGGACACCTTGAAGAAATTTGAGGTTGGTAGCAAGTCTTTGAACATGATCCTTACAAATAGGGGTCACGTTCCCAAAAGAAGTGGAATTGGATTTGTGAGAAATCCTCACCAAAATCCAACCACCTTCATAAAAGGCTGTATCCTACATGTTTGACACCAAAGCAAATGCAACTTTTGTTGCAAACATGGACACAAAACGCATTATTTTCCATTCAAGAAAATTAGTCCGAACAAATTAATTTGGGTTTCTAAAGGAACCATGACAAACTCTATGTAACATGATAAACAATGTAGATCAGTTTTTGAGGTACCCAAAAGTAAATGGATACCTAAAAATTATCCTTTCTTGTAGATACATACACCATCACAAGCTAGGAGCAAGAGATGATACTTTGATAATGGATGCTCAAGGCATATGATCAGAGATACATCTCAATTCTCTAAGCTCACTAGCATAGACGAAGTCTATGTCACCTTCGGAGACAACAAAAAGGGTAAAATCTTTGGCAAAGGAACCATAGGTAACAAATCCAACTTCTTTATTGAAGATGTTTTGTTAGTTGATGGTTTAAAACATAACCTCTTGAGCATTAGTCAATTATGTAATAAAGTGTATATTGTTAAATTCGAATCTAATGCTTGCATCATTGAAAAACCACACAACAGCACATCTATGATTGCATTAAAACAAAATAACGTATACACCATTAACATCAATGATCTATGTGTAATGAAATGTGTTTCTCAGTTTTAAATGAGGATGCTTAGCTATGGCATAGAAGATTAGGTCACGCTAGCATGAAACAAATCACTCAAATATCATCCAAAGAACTTGTAAGAGGAATTCCTCATATCAAGTTAATTAAAGATAATGCAAGTGATGCTTGTCAATTAGGTAAACAAATTAAGGGTAGTTTCAAATCTAAGAATCAAATAAGCACTTCTAGACCCTTGCAATTGATTCATATGGACTTGTTCAGACAAATCTCTATATCAAGCCTAGGAGGTAGCAAATACGTCTTCGTCATTGTAGATGACTATAGCAGATACATATGGACTTACTTCTTAAAACACAAAAATGAATACTTTAGATATTTTTACAAGTTTTGTTAACTTGTTCAAAATGAAAAGGGTTCTATGATTTCATCAATTAGAAGTGATCACGGTGGTGAATTTCAAAACCATGATTTCCAAGAATTTTGTGAACTTAATGGATACAACCACAACTTCTCTACTCCAAGAAATCCTCAACAAAATGTAGTAGAAAGAAAAAATAGAAACTTACAAGAAATGGCAAGAACCATGTTGAATGAATATAGCCTACCCAAATATTTTTGGGCCGAAGTCGTAAACACTACATGCTATATTTTGAATAGAGTTCTAGTAAGACCCCTACTCACTAAAACTCCATATGAATTATGGAACAACAAAAAACCCAACGTTTCATATTTTAAAGTTTTTGGGTGTAAGTGTTTCATCTTGAATGAAAAAGATGGCTTAGGAAAATTTGATGCTAAATCCGATGAAGGATTTTTTCTTGGTTATTCTTCAGTTTCTAAAGCTTTTCGTATCGTCAATAAAAGAACTTTAATTATTGAAGAATCCATTCATGTTATTTTCAATGAGATTTTCAAAATCAAGAAAAATGATTTTGATGATGATGTTAACTTCAATTCTTTAAATTTAAATGAAACCCCTTCTCCAACTAGCAACTTGGATGCATCCACTTCCGAAATATCCTTACCCAAGGATTGAAAGTATGTAGATGCTCATCCTAAGGAGTTAATCTTAGGAGACACATCAATGGGAGTTCAGACACGTTCTTCTCTTAAAATTTTTTGTGCCAACACCGCTTTTCTCTCCCAAATTGAACCTAAATGTATTGACAAAGCCATGAAAGATGATTCATGGATTATCGCAATGCAAGATGAATTAAATCAATTTGAGAGAAATGAGGTATTTCAATGGAAGCTTGTTCCAAGGCTAAATGACCATTTAGTTATTGGTACTAAATGAGTCTTTAGAAACAAGCAAGATGAATATGGAATTGTGGTTAGAAACAAGGCTAGATTAGTTGCCAAAGGTTTTAACCAAGAAGAAGTTATTGATTACGAAGAAACCTTCGCTCCTGTGGCTAGATTAGAAGTCATAAGAATGCTCCTTGCCTATGCTAATAATAACAATTTTAAGTTATTTCAAATGGATGTTAAAAGTGCTTTTCTTAATGGCTTTATTTCTGAAGAAGTTTATGTTGAACAACCTCCCGGATTTGAAAATAAAAGCCTCCCTAATCATGTATTTAAATTAACCAAAGCTCTCTATAGTTTAAAATAAGCCCCAAGGGCTTGGTATGATAGATTAAGTACTTTTCTTATTGAAAATAATTTCACAAAAGGTAAGCTCAATACCACATTGTTTATCAAGAATTTTAAAAATAATTCTCTCATTGTTCAGATTTATGTTGATGATATTATCTTCGGTTCTACGAATGAATCTCTTTGTGAATCTTTTGCTAAAATCATGAGTCTCAAATTTGAAATGAGTTTGATGGGAGAATTAACCTTTTTCTTATGCTTACAAATTAAGCAACTAAGCAATGACATCTTTATTAGTCAAACTAAATATGCATTAGATCTACTAAAAAGATTTAATATGGATAGCTCAAAAGCTATTAACACTCCTATAAGCACCTCCACTAAGTTAGAAGTTGATGAGAGTGGAGAAAGCTTCGATCAAAAAATTTATAGGGGTATGATAGGAAGTTTACTTTACCTCACTACAATAAGACCAGATATCATGTTCAGTGTAGGACTTTGTGCTAGGTTTCAATCGAACCCTAAGATATCTCATCTCAAAGTGACTAAAAGAATACTTAGATATCTTAAAGGTACCACAAATCTAGGATTATGGTATCCAAAATCCAAAAATTTTGAGTTAATTGCTTATGCTGATGCAGATTTTGCTGGGTATAGACTAGATAGAAAAAGCACTTCAGGAACATGTCAACTTTTGGGATATTCTCTTGTTTCTTGGTCATCTAAGGAACAAAACTCGGTTGCACTATCAACAACCGAAGCTGAATATATTGTAGCTAGTGCATGCTGTGCACAAGTTGTATGGATAAAAAACACCTTAGAAGATTATAAAGTATATCTTAAAAACATTCCCATTAAATGTGATAACACGAGTGTAATATGTGTAACAAAGAATCCCATTCAACACTCAAGAACAAAACATATTGATATTAGACATCACTTTATACGAGATCATGTTACTAATCATGATGTAATCATAGAGTTCATAGATACTAAGCATCAACTAGCTGATATTTTTACAAAACCTCTAAGTGAAGAACAATTTGATTTCATAAGAAGAGAATTAGGAATGTTGATGTGTCAGAATGCATAAACTTGTTAAAATTATTATTCGAACTTTATTGATTGAATGATCAAATCACTAAATTACCATTATATGCCTAAAATAACATGTTGGAAATTAATACAAAAATTTCCATAACAATGAGCATGTGCTCATGATTCTATAGTCTTGTCCGATTGCATGAAAGTGTTAAATTAAATTTTCAGTTCCAATCAGATTTCATGAATACATTATTCTCTTTCGGACTAAATAAATATATGTCACAAATAGTTTGATTCACATCATTGATTTTTGACAAATAGAATCATATAGCAAATGCATATCTTTTAGACTTATCATGTGAAAAATATTCTCTTTCAGAAATATATTTGATGATTCCTTCTTATAAACGGAAGATATTTTTATGTGTAAGGATTTGATTCACATAAATATCCTGATCCTTGTAAAGCATGCCTTAATATCCTATCGATTTGAACTACACAAATGGCTTTCCTCCTTCATGCAAAAAGATAATAACAAATAAAAAGGAAGAAGTTTTCACTCTATAATCTTCATGTCATATTTGTATAATTTATATCCTATCACTCTATATAGATAAATGACATGAACCTACTTATGGCATCGCACATATATTTAAAAGTTGTTTATATCGTTCTCCTTTTTATTGATGACAAAGGGGGAGAAATATATGAATTGATGCTATAAATGCCATATTATGTTAAAAAAAGTAGATATATGAATTGATGCTATGATTATGCTATACTTGTATCATAAAAAATATATGAATTAATGATAACTATGATTGCCATATTAGCAATATGCCATGTTTGCATCATGTTAAGATATCAAGAACTTGCATCGTAGTCCTACGTGTTGATATCTTACCATGTGATGAAATGCTATGATTGCTAAAATACTTCAAATGTGTGCATCATGTTAAGATATCAAGAACTTGCATCGTAGTCCTATATGTTGATATTTTACCAAGTGATGAAATGCTATGATTGCTAAAATACTTAAAACGTGTGCATCATGTTAAGATATCAAAATCTTACTTCGAAATTTTATATATTGATATCTTACCATATGATGAATTACTATCATTACCATCATTCACATTTGAAATTTGAAAATGGATGTCAAGCCTTGACATCATACATCATTTTCAAAGAGATACATCATGATGGGAATCATGATGGGAGTATTGATAAGGTTAAATGATTTTAACTTATCAATATGTCTCTTGAATTCAAAGGCTTTGAATTCAAGAATGACTTATCTCAAATATAGCACATAGAAAGGGGGAGTTAAGTTTAACTCTGTTATTAATTGATTGTCATTATCAAAAAGGGGGAAATTGTTGAATCTCGGATTTTGATGATGACGTCAATTGTCATTTGTTATCTAATCCATATGTTGAGATAAGTGGAAAGGATTAACTACGATGAAAGTAAGACATGTAGCAGGTATTGCACCGGAGTCAAGACTATGATCACGTTGGGGGTTCGAGAATTCAACGGAAGTTCGGACGATTGTCGGAGGTTCTGCGGGAACAAATCCGAGAAGTCTGGGAGCTTGCCAAAGAAGCTCATCGAAACTTGCCAAGTGGATCGTCGCAAGTCTAGGAGTTTGCCAGAAGTCCGCAAGATAATCACCGAGGGTTCATCGGATGATCGACGGAAGCTCGTCGAAAGAAGCGATTGACGCACCGGAGCAAGTTGCAGTAAATGTCTTAAGTAATTCGTAGTTAGCACGATGATTAAGTTAGAAATGGGATGTGATCCCATTAACTTAATCTTGGGGCAATTGGGCCCTTGATAGACCCAAATTGGGCCGAATGGATCAGCCCATTCGGACCCAGATTACTTGGCCAGAGGTGGCACCGCCTGGGTCGGCGGTGGCACCGCCCAGGGCTCAGTCTCCGAGCTCTGGCTTGTTGAATCTCGGATTTTGATGATGAAACTAATTGATTATGTTTAGATGTTTAACTGCATTTTGAGTGATGCAGGTCTACTCGATCAGAATTAGACAGTTAACGCAGGAGGAATTGACGTTGCGCCGGAGGAGATCACGTCAGGATATTGGACGGCAGAAGGCTCCGGACGTCGGGCATCGGGCTAAGGAGAGCGGAATTGCGCCAAGGATATCGGGGTTGCGAAGGTCAACCACCGATTGGGCAACAAGCCGCAAGAGAGGACGATGCGCTGAAGAATCGGACGAAACGCCAAACAATGACGTGCCGGGTAATGGAATGTCGATTCGCGTTGTAATAACTGTCTAGATCGGAGTAGAGTTTTGGCTTGCATGTGCAGGATTAACTACGATAACGATGAAGACATAAATCGAAACAAAGTGCGGAGTCAAGCACGAAGGATTCGTTGGGAGTTCAAGAGTTCGACGGAAGTCCGAAGGATCGTCGGGAACGCTGCCGGAACTAGCCGAGAATGAGTAGGGAGCTTGCCGAAGGGTTTTTTGGAAGCTCGCCGGAAGGTTCGTGGGAAGTTCGCAGAGTTCGCCGAGAAAGATCGGAGCTTGCCGAAGAAGCTCGTTGGAACTCGCGAAGATCAAATCGTGAAGTTTAAGAGCTTGCCGGGAGTCCGCAGAATGGTTTTCGAGAGTTTATCGGAAGACCGCCGAAAGTTCGCCGGAAGCTCGCCGGAAGAAGTCTTGACTTATGGACTTTGTAATAGCTTATATAATGTCTTTAAATTTGTAGTTAGCATGTTAATTAGGGTTAGGATTAGGTATTAATCCTATAACCTAAGTAGGGGCCTATAACACTGTACGCTGAAAACACTTTAGGCGGTGGGCTGAAAACACTGTAGTGGGCTGAAAACACTGTAGGCGGTGGCACCGCCCAGTGCCCGAGAGCTGGGCGGTAGCACCGCCTGGGTTGGGCGGTGGCATCGCCCAGTACTATCAGCTTCTGACATTGACAGGCGGTGGCACCGCCACTGATAGGCGGTGGCACCGCCAGCATCGGGAACTTCACGAGAATTCAAATTTGGAGCCCAAATTTGAATCCTCTTGAGGCCTATAAATACCCCTCAAATCTCACCTGAGATTACAACTTTTAGAGAAGCAATTGATTGAGAGAAAAGTCTTAGAAGAGTCTTTGCTAGTCTTGTTTTCAATTTGCTAGTGTTAACCTCCTTCTTTCTTGTTGAAAATCTGTAAGAGAGTGAACCGCTTGTAAAAATTGTAAGAGGGGTATTTACCCTTCCCTTCAAGAGATTTGCTAGTGGAAGGTGGGAGCCTCATCGAAGAGGGGCCTCGCAAGTGGATGTAGGTCATTTGACCGAACCACTGTAAAATCGGTGTGATCTCTTGTTTGCTTTTACTTATTGTCATTTATATTACTGCAAACCATTTGCACTTTAATGCTATACTGCTTTGTCTCCATCTTACTTATCTCTTCAAGTTAAAACCCAATCGAAACGATTTTAAACGAAAACATTGCTTTTATCGTACGAAGTTTCCGAAAAGCGTTTAAATCGTGAAAAGTTTATCCCACTTCACCGCTCCACTAATTCACCCCCCCCTCTTAGTGCCGCTCTGATCCTAACAATTGGTATCAGAGCCCGGTATTTCTCATTTCGGATTTGCACCTGAGAGAAATGGCTCTTCATGGCTTTCAAGAGGGCTTTTCAGTTGTTCGTCCACCGTTGTTTAACGGATTGGACTACACTTATTGGAAAACTCGAATGAGAGTTTTCTTGATTTCTATGAATTTGGATATATGGAATATTGTTGAAAATGGTTTTCAACTTCCCTCTAAACCGATGAATGAATGGTCGGATTTGGAGAAGAAATATTTTTCTTTAAACGCAAAGGCTATGAATGCCTTATTTTGTGCTTTAGACAAAAATGAGTTCAATCGGATTTTTACGTGCGAAACGGCTTTCGATATTTGGTGAACACTTGAAATCACGCACGAGGGAACTAGTAGAGTCAAAGACTCGAAAGTAACATTTTATTGCATGATTTTGAGCTTTTTAAAATGCAACCAAGCGAGACTATAGGTGACATGTACACCCGTTTCACGGATGTCGTCAATAATCTAAGAGTTCTTGGTAAATCTTTTTCGAATTTTGATCTCGTAAGCAAGATCTTAAGATCCCTTCCAAAAAGATGGGATTCTAAAATAACCGCAATACAAGAAACAAAAGATTTAAATATTTTTTCACTTGAAGAACTTATCGGCTCATTGATGACATATGAAATGGTGCGCAATGCACATGATGAACACAATGAACACTTGAACCACCTTCCAAAGAATAGGAAGGATTTTGAACTCCGGACAAATGAATACCACTTGAGCGATGACTCAAGTGATGAGGACAATGATGAACTTGAACTTCGAACACTAACTCTTAATAAGTTCATTAAACAAAAATCTAAAATGAACAATGAACTTAAACGGAGGAAGAGGCCAAAGAAAAGGAAGGCACCCAAGGATGAATCAAGAACTTCCAAAGGTGAAACGGCGAATTGGGTTTTGATGGGCTTCGACCACAAGGTAAGTAACTCAACTCTCTTGAATTATTTTGAAATTACATAATACTTTCATGAGTTATTTTTAATTTAGTTTAGGATTAATTTTTTTTTTAAAATTGCATGTGTTATGCAATAAAATGTTAGATATAAATCTAATGCTTATACACCTAGTAAGATTAATCTTATGTATATGCTTGAGAAGCAAGAATGTATATTTTGACGATTTCCATATTGATTTTCAATGACGATGCATGTCTTTTGAATGGAAGGCTTGATGATTTTTTTTTAACCTTATCTTTGGTTATCAAACATGATGTATGGTTTTGACATAAGAATAAAATTTGAGCATGCTAATATAAAGTCAATCTTATAAATTAAAATTAAAGAAGTTTTAGTTATCTATAAGAATTATTCAAAATTATGTTCAACGAAACCAATGCAATAAAGTTGTAATGAAAATGTCGAAATTTTGATACCATGATTTGACGATTTTATGTATGAGATTTTAAAGTAATATATAATGATTTTTGTAACTTATTGGTCTTGATGGTTTTATGATGAAATTCATTTTTTGATCCAAAACGTTGATGCATGTTTGAAAGCATGTTAACATGAAATTTTATTGTGAATCAAGATCTTATTTTTTTAAACTCCCATGTTTCTTCTTATTGTTTACTAAAGAAGAAAATTTCCGAAATGAATCATGATTTATTTTGAAATTATATTTTTTTACGATTCATAAAGAATTGAGAGATTAAAAAATCTATCTATGTTTTTCTTTTTATAAATCTCTTGAAAATGATTTTGATTTGATGATTTAAATTTAAATGAGCTTTATCTTGATTTTTTGAGATTTATAACTTGAGATTTACTCTATAAAAATCAAGATCTTGTATCCTCAATGTTACTTTTTAGCATCTACTATCCAAATGAATTATGATTGGTATCATTGCTATATTTCTTCTTCTCGTGTACTAAAGAGAAAATTTTCCTAAATGAATCGTGATTTTTCGAAACCACAATTCTTTTTTTGATTCATAATGAATTGCGAAATTTTATATGCTGGAATTAATATCTTGTTCTCTTATAAAATTGAATGAATTTTATCCATATCATGATCTCCTAAGATTTTCCCTTGATTATTATGATAAATCTATGTATACCATTTTGAATCTCTTGAAAGAAATGTTGAGATTTTGATGATTTGGATGATTTGAATTTGAATGAGTTTTATTCAAAATCATGATCTTGATTCCGTGTTATTTACAAACTAAGATTTATTATGAATCAAGATTTTTTCATTAATCGATCTCCTAAGATTTTCTTTTGATTATTTATGAGTAGGTTTTTCAAACAGAAATCATGCCTTTTGGTATTCATATGTTCTAATCCTTCATGATATGATTTTTATACAATTCCTTGTATTCATGAAATGTTTATCGCATCACCCAATTACTTTCTTCTTGATATTCCTTATGTGGTGATTAAAATTATGTATGAAATACTCTTGATATTATTTTGATGTATACAAATGAAAAGTTATAATCATTAATGATCGGATGAAATTTGACAAGTTAATATCTTTATGATTTGAAATATTTATACTTTGAAATTATGTATGCAATTGCTCTGTATTGTGATGATATATGTATCATGAATACTCTAAATAATGAATGTTTGGTATCATGATCAAAATGTTGACAAATAGTTAAAAATTTTAGTATCATGTATGATATGCTCATAATGTTGATTGATTTATTCAATATCGCGCATGAATGAAATATAAGGTTTTTGAAATAGTGCATGTTTTAATTTGAAAACATAATGATGCATAAATGAGATTGATACTTACCTTTGTCATAATTGATGTAAAGGGTCTTTCCTTCTTTTTGACAACGACAAAGGGGGGCGATAACTAGCTTACACAAGACAAGAGAAGCAAAAAATTACAAACGTAGACATCGCAAAAAGGGGCAAAACTTATTAGTTTGCTCATCTCGAAAGCAAGAAATGCTATCTTGTAATCTCAAGCAAATGAGCTATCTTGCCTATTTCAAAAAACAAAACTTGCATCTTGTACATTGCAATAGGAAGCAAGAATCATGAGCTTACATAAGAAAGCTATCTTGCATTTGCTTTCGAAATTTTTTACTAGCTTTTATGTAGTAAAACTTACATATCGTAAAAATTTCCTAGCTCGATCTTTTCATTGAAGGAACTTACTATCTTGAACATCACAAAAGTTTGCTACCTTGCATGATATAAAATTTGCTATATCAAACATCATAAATATTGTTACTTGCAAAGAAAAGCAAAGTGCAATCTTGCACAAGAAGCAAGTGTTGAATTGCCATGATTGAACTTAAGAATCTTGCTATGCTTTTGTGCTTATATGTTGTGATGAAAATCTTGCTTCATGTTGTAAAAACTTGCATATCTTTTAAAATAACTAGAGCTACTTCTCCTTTTTGTTGATGACATAGGGGGAGAAGTATATTGATGACTTCATGCATTGAATTGAATATTTTATATATTTGCATGATGGTTTAAATATTTTTTCATAACATATGATGAATGTCACTTGGATTTGGGATAATCCAAGTGTTCTATCAATGGCATATTGAAAGGGGGAGTTTGGTTAAACTCCGGGGAGTTTAGGTTAACTCCGTTAGTCATCAATTAGTTGTCATCATCTAAAAGGGGGAGATTGTTGAATCTCGGATTTTGATGTGTTGAATCTCGTATTTTGATGATGAAACTACTTGATATATGTTTATGATTTAATCTGCGTTTTGAGTGACGCAGGATGCTTCGATCAGGATGAGACAATTAAAGCAGGAAAATCATGTTGTGCCGAAGGAACATGTCAGAAGATTGGACGTCGGGCCGGTGGATCGGTCGACGTATCGACAGAAGGCTTCGGGCCGTGGACTCGGGCATCGGGCCAAGAAGAGCGGGTATTGTGCCAAGGATATCGGAGTTGCAGAGTCAACTGGCCGATTGGGCAATAGGCTGCAGGAGAGGACGATGCGCCGAAGAATCGGACGAAGCGTCGAGGGGCCAATGACATGCCGGACAACTTGGTTAATTGCTTAGGATTAATTGTCTCGATCAAAGTTTTGTTGTGCAGGATTAACTACGACGAAAGTTAGACAAGCAGCAGGAGTTGCGCCGGAGTCAAGATCATGATCACGTTGGGAGTTCGGGAGTTCGACGGAAGTTCGGACGGTCGTCGGAGGTTCTGCGAGAACAGATCCGAGAAGTCCAGAAGCTTGCCAAGCGAAGCTCGTCGGAACTCACCAAGTGGATTGTCGCAAAGTCCAGGAGTTTGCCGGAATTCCGCAGAAGAATCACCGAGGGTTCATCGGATGATCGACGGAAGTTCGCCGAAAACTCGCCGGAAGAAGCGATTGACGCATCGAAGCAAAGCTGCAGAAATTGTCTTAGATTTAATCGTAGTTAGCACGTTGATTAAGTTGGAAAATGGGAGGTGATCCCATTAGCTTAATCTTGGGGCAATTGGGCCCCTGAAAAGATTGAAATTGGGCCGAATGGAGCTAACCATTTGGACCCTGATTGCACCAGGCGGTGCAAACGCCTAGGCAAGGAGGTGCAACCGCCTGGGCTATGTCTCCCAGCGAGACTAGGCGGTGCAACCGCCCCAGCCAAGAGGTGCAACCGCCCAGAGCTCAGTCTTCGAGCTAGACTGGGCGGTGCAACCTCCTTGACAGAGAGGTAGCACCGCCTGAGCTCGGTCTTCAAGCTCAAGCGAGAGAGGTGCAACCGCCTCGGTCGAGAGGAGGTGGCACCGCCGGGGGCTCGATCTCGAAGCCAGACTCGGCGGTGCAACCGCCCCGACAGAGGTGCAACCGCTGGGGCTCGATCTCAAGCTCGCCGGCGGTGCAACCTCTCCAGTCGAGGAGGTGCAACCGCTTTGATCCCGGAATTCGGGATTTGATCGATTGAGCTCCAAATTTGAACTGGGTTGGGGCCTATAAATACCCCACCCATTCAGCACAGAAAGAGCAAGAGACCTACACCGAAATCTTGATCTTCTCTGTGATTCTTGAGCTCAAAATTGTTGTAAAGCCTTTAAGTCTCCTCCTTCTGTTTCTTTAAGTTTCTGAATTGTAAAAAAGTGAGGAGAGAAAGGTTCTGTAAGGGTTGTCTCCTGAGCCCATCAAAAGGAGTGAAACTGTATAAGGGCAGTTGGCCTTCGCCCATTGAAGGAAGGCAGCTAGTTGACGTCAGTGACCTCGTCGGAGGAGGAAGCCAAAAGTGGAGTAGGTCAAGACTGACCGAACCACTCTAAATCTCTGGTTTGCTTTTACTTTAAGCACTTTATCATTACTGCAAACCTCCTACATAGCTACTGCCCTCTGCGCTTTTACGAATGAGTCTCTAAGTTCTGATCTTTCCAAATCTGCATTCAGACGTAAATCGGTGTTTTCGTACTATCTTTACACTGCAGTTTACGCTTACGTTTTGATACCATTTATAACTGCAAATTGCTTTCTGCGTATTCATAAAACGCTTTTCAAAGTTAAAAATTGCGTTTAGATGCAAAACTGCGTTTAGACGTAAAATTTCGCTTTGACGTAAAAACTGCGTTTAGACGTAAAGTGAGTTTAGACGCAAAACTGCGTTTAGACGTAAAACTGTATTTAGACGCAAAACTGCGTTTAGACGTAAAACTGCGTTTAGACGCAAAACTACGTTTAGACGTAAAACTGCACTTAGACGTAAAACTGCACTTAGACGTAAAACTACGTTTAGACGCAAAATGTGCTCAGACGCAAACTGTGTTTAGACGCAAACTGCGCTTAGACGCAAACTGTGTTTAGACGCAAACTGTGTTTAGACGCAATCTGCGCTTAGACGCAAACTGCGCTTGAATGCAAACTGCGCTTAGACTCAATCTGCATTTAGACGCAAACTGCATTTAGACGCAAATTACGTAAACTACACTTAGATACAAACTGTGAATCGGCTTTTACATCGAAATCGTTTTTATCGGACGAACGCAGCTTTCATTTTTTAATCGCTGTAAGATTTTTGCTGCACTAATTCACCCCCCCCTCTTAGTGCTCTCGATCCTAACAATTGGTATCAGAGCGGGGTATTTCTCATTTCGGATTTACACCCGAGAGAAATGGCTCTTCAAGAGGGCTTTTTGGTCTTTCGTCCACCGTTCTTTAACGGATTGGACTACACTTATTGGAAAACTCGAATGAGAGTTTTCTTGATTTCTCTAAATCTGGATTTATGGAATATCATTGAAAACGGTTTTCAACTTCCCTCCAAACCAATGAACGAATGGTCGGATTTGGAGAAGAAGTATTTTTCTTTAAATGCAAAGGCTATGAATGCCTTATTTTGCTTTGGACAAAAAATGAGTTCAATTGGATTTCTAATGAAAACGGCTTTTGACATTTGGCGAATACTTGAAATCGCACGACGAGGGAACTAGTAGAGTCAAAGACTCGAAAGTTAATATTTTACTGCATGATTTCGAGCTTTTTCATATGAAACCAAGTAAAAATCGTTGTTGACATGTACACCCCTTTTTATTATGTCGTCAATGGTTTAAAATCACTTGGTAAAAGCTTTTCGGATTTTGAACTTCGTTAACAAAGTTTTCGCTCACTTTCTAAAACTTGGGATTCAAAAGTAACTGCTATTCAAGAATCGAAAAACTTGGACCAATTTCCACTTGAAGAACTAAATGGTTCATTGATCACATATGAAATGACGTGCAATGCACGTGAAGAACTTGAGAACCACCTTCCAAAGAACAGGAAGGATTTGGGACATAGAACATTTGAAGACCACTCGAGCATAAGCTCAAGTGATGGTGAACTTAAACTACAAATGAAACAAAAATTAAAAAGTAAAAAAAGAACAGAACTACTTGCTTTGAGCATAAGAAGAAGAACAAAAATTGGGATGAATCGAGCTCCTCAGAAGACGAGGAGAAAATCAACAAAGGCTTAGGTGGCAAACTAAGCCTTTTCGCCTTCGAACTTTGAGAGGTAATCAAAATGCCTTTAATTTACTTTGAAATTACATGATGCTTTTCATAAAGCATTTTTTTTTAATTTTCTTGAAAATTGCATGTTTAATAATCTTATAATGAAAATACAAACAATTAGGAATCATGCTTATCATTCTAGTAATTTTGAAAATAATCATGAAAATTGCATGTTTATGATAAACAAAATGATTTTGATTAAAAATACCTTATGAAATCATGCTATATGTGGTTGAGAAGTAATAATGTGTATCATGTTAATTTCCATTGTTATTTCTCGATGAAATCATGAATCTATTTATAAATTTTGTAAGCCATAAAAATGATTTTGATAATTTAAGATTGAAATAAAATGAATGATGATTTGGAATCATGCATATAATAATGAGTTTATTTGTTTTGAAAATATGCATGTTTTAATTTGAAAATATAATGATGCACAAATAAGATTGATACTAACCTTTGTCATGATTTAAAAATTGATGTAAAGGGTTTTTCCCTTCTTTTTGACAATGACAAAAGGGGAGATAGCTAGCTTGCACAATTCAAGAAGAAAGCAAAAATTGCACTTCTCAAAAGAGAAGAAATTGCTATCTTGAACATCACTAAGAAGTGCTATCTTGCAGATCTCAAGACACACAAATGCAATCATGCAAAATTTGTAATTTTGCACATCATTAAAATTTATGATGCTTTGGTGATTATGCATGTTCTAAAATGTTATAAAATTCACTAGCTTCCTAAATGTAGAACTTAGCTATATTGAACATCACCAAGGAATGCTATCTTGACTATCTCAAGAAGCAAAAAGTTAACTTGCACATCTAGCAAAACTTATATTTCAAGAAGCAAGAGTTGCTTTCTTGAACATCTCAAAATTGCTAGCTTGCGGGCCCTAAAATGTAGAAATTCTTTGCTAGCCTGTATATGGTAAACTTGCTATCATACCACCATGATGATGAGCATGCCTTATCTTCATGATTATATTTGAAAAACTATGGCAAAAATATGTCCGAATGATTAAACGTGTTAAAATTATTTTTAGGACTTTTTTATTAAATGATCAAATCACTTGATTGCCATAATGACTTTACACAATTACTTGCCATGTTGGAAATTATGTGCTTGAATACAAAAACTTCCATGATAATAAGCATGTTTTACCTTCATGATTGTAATTGAATATCTCTAGTAAAACTCTGTCCGAATGTATGAAAGTGTCAAATTTCATTTTCGGATTTTCCTGATCCTAACAATTGGATTTTCTTGATACATTATCCTCTTCCGAATTTAACAAGCATATGTCATATCAAGTTTAATTCACATCATTGATTTTTGACATATGGAATCATCTAGTAAATGCACTTATCATGTGAAAAATATTTTTCGAAAAACATATTTGATGATTCCCTCTTACCAAAGGAAGATATTTTTACATACAAGGATTTGACTCACTTACATATCTTAATCCTTGCAAAAATGAAGTGTGCTTTAATATCTTATCGATTTGAACTTCACATATGGCTTTCCTCCTTCATGTAAAAAGATAACAAATAAAAAGGAAGAAGCAATAAAAGCTATCTCCATGTCATGTTTTCCTCGAGATGTTTGCATTACTGGTATCCTATCACTCACTGTTGGAAAATGACATGAACCAACTTATGACATCGCACTTATATTTAAAATTTGTTTATATCGTTCTCCTTGTTGTTGATGACAAAGAGAGAGAAATATATGAATTGATATGTTTACTATCACTAATGGTTGCTATCACTGATGCTGATATGTTTGCCATCACTAATGATGATATGGTTGCTATTACTGATATTGATATGTTTGCTATCACTGATGTTGATATAGTTGCTATCACTGATGCTATGATTAGGCCATACTTGCATCACCAAGAAATATATGATTGCTATCATTGCTATATGCCCTGTATCAAGATATCAAACAAAAATTTGCATTGCACGAGCTGATATCTTACCATGTGATGCAATGCTTGCTAAAATATTCGAAATGTGTACATCATGAAATGATATCAAAATCTTGCTTCACAGCTTTACATGTCGATATCATGCCATATGATGAAATGCTACAATTGATAAACACTTGAAATAGTTGCATTACGATATCAAAAGCTAACACTACAAAGGAAGCAAAAATTTGCTAGCTTGCAACTTGCATGTTTCAAGAAGCAAGAGTTGCCTTCTTAAATATCTCTAAACTGCTAGCTTGCAAGCTCTAAAATATTGTAACATTGCTAGCTTGCATGTGCTATCTTGTATGCCGTAAAACTTGCATATCTAAAACTTGATAGCTTGAATGTTCTAAGCATAATGTAACATTTGCTAAATTTTCTGGCTTTAAAACTGCATCATGATAAAACTTGATATTATGATTTTCATGCAATAAGTTAAACCAATATCACAAACACTTGATTGTGGTACTTCTCCTTTTTGTTGATGACAAAGGGGGAGAAGTATGTTGATGACATGACATGTTATGCATAAGTTTATGCATAAGTTCATGATAACGTGTTGCAAGTATTCATGATGAATATTGCAATGACTTGAATTCAGTTTGAATTCAAGGTTCTATCAATATGGCATATTGATAGGGGGAGTTTGTTTAAACTCTAGGAGTTAAGGTTAACTCCGTTTATGATGACATGTTGCTTAGATTTTTGAATCTAAGAGTTTCTATCAATATGGCATATTGATAGGGGGAGTTTGTTTAAACTCCGGGAGTTAAGTTTAACTCCGTCATCAAGTAGTTGTCATCATCAAAAAGGGGGAGATTGTTGAATCTCGTATTTTGATGATGAAACTACTTGATATATGTTTATGATTTAATCTGCGTTTTGAGTGACGCAGGATGCTTCGATCAGGATGAGACAATTAAAGCAGGAAAATCATGTTGTGCCGAAGGAACATGTCAGAAGATTGGATGTCGGGCCGGTGGATCGGTCGATGTATCGACAGAAGGCTTCGGGCCGTGGACTCGGGCATCGGGCCAAGAAGAGCGGGTATTGTGCCAAGGATATCGGAGTTGCAGAGTCAACTGGCCGATTGGGCAATAGGCTGCAGGAGAGGACGATGCGTCGAAGAATCAGACGAAGCGTCGAGGGACCAATGACATGCCGGACAACTTGGTTAATTGCTTAGGATTAATTGTCTTGATCGAAGTTTTGTTGTGCAGGATTAACTACGATGAATGTTAGACAAGCAGCAGGAGTTGCGCTGGAGTCAAGATCATGATCACGTTGGGAGTTCGAGAGTTCGATGGAAGTTCGGACGGTCGTCGGAGGTTCTGCGAGAACAGATCTGAGAAGTCCAGAAGCTTGCCAAGCGAAGCTCGTCGGAACTCGCCAAGTGGATCGTCGCAAAGTCCAGGAGTTTGCCGGAAGTCCGCAGAAGAATCACCGAGGGTTCATCGGATGATCGACGAAAGTTCGTCGGAAACTCGCCGGAAGAAGCGATTGACGCATCGGAGCAAAGCTGTAGAAATTGTCTTAGATTTATTCGTAGTTAGCACGTTGATTAAGTTGGAAAATGGGAGGTGATCCCATTAGCTTAATCTTGGGGCAATTGGGCCCCTGAAAAGATTGAAATTGGGCGAATGGAGCTAACCATTGGGACCCGATTGCACCAAGGCGGTGCAACCGCCAGGCCAGGAGGTGCAACGCTTTGGGCTATGTCTCTCAGCGAGACTGGCGGTGCAACCGCCCCACCAAGAGGTGCAACCGCGCCCAGAGCTCGATCTTTGAGCTAGATTGGGCGGTGCAACCTCCCAACGACAGAGAGTAGCACCGCTTGAGCTCGGTCTTCGAGCTCAAGCAGAGAGGTGCAACCGCCTCGCCGAGAGGTGGCACCACCGGGGCTCGATCTCGATCCAGCGATTCAGGCGGTGCAACCGCCCCGACGAAGAGGTGCAACCGCTTTGGGCTCGATCTCGAAGCTCGCTGGCGGTGCAACCTCTCCGGTCGAGGTGCAACTGCCGTCGATCCCGAATTCGGGATTTGATCGTTTGAGCTCCAAATTTGAACTGGGTTGGGGCCTATAAATACCCCACCCATTCAGCACAGAAAGAGCAAGAGACCTACACCGAAATCTTGATCTTCTCTGTGATTCTTGAGCTCAAAATTGTTGTAAAGCCTTTAAGTCTCCTCCTTCTGTTCTTTAAGTTTCTGAATTGTAAAAGTGAGGAGAGAAAGGTTCTGTAAGGGTTGTCTCCTGAGCCCATCAAAAGGAGTGAAACTGTATAAGGGCAGTTGGCCTTCGCCCATTGAAGGAAGGCAGCTAGTTGACGTCGGTGACCTCGTCGGAGGAGGAAGCCAAAAGTGGAGTAGGTCAAGACTGACCGAACCACTCTAAATCTCTGGTTTGCTTTTACTTTGAGCACTTTATCATTACTGCAAACCTCCTACATAGCTACTGCCCTCTGCGCTTTTACAAACGAGTCTCTAAGTTCTGATCTTTCCGAATGTGCATTCAGACGTAAATCGGTGTTTTCGTACTATCTTTACACTGCAGTTTACGCTTACGTTTTGATTCCATTTATAACTGCAAATTGCTTTCTACGTATTCATAAAATGCTTTTCAAAGTTCAAAACTGCGTTTATACGCAAAACTGCGTTTAGACATAAAATTACGCTTTGACGTAAAAACTGCGTTTAGACGTAAAGTGAGTTTAGACACAAAACTGCGTTTAGACGTAAAACTGCGTTTAGACGCAAAACTGCGTTTAGACGTAAAACTGCGTTTAGATGCAAAACTGCGTTTAGACGTAAAACTGCACTTAGACGTAAAACTGCACTTAGACGTAAAACTGCATTTTGACGCAAACTGCGCTCAGACGCAAACTGTGTTTAGACGCAAACTGTGTTTAGACGCAAACTGCGCTTAGACGCAAACTGTGTTTAGAAGCAAACTGCGCTTAGACGCAAACTACGCTTAGACGCAATCTGCGCTTAGACGCAAACTGCGCTTGAATGCAAACTGCGCTGAGACGCAATCTGCATTTAGACGCAAACTGCATTTAGATGCAAACTACGTAAACTACACTTAGATACAAACTGTGAATCGGTTTTTACATCGAAATCGTTTTTATCGGACGAACGCAGCTTTCGTTTTTTAATCGCTGTAAGATTTCCGCTGCACTAATTCACCCCCCCCCTCTTAGTGCTCTCGATCCTAACATGATGATGAAACTAATTGATTGTGTTTAGATTTTTAACTGCATTTTGAGTGATGCAGGTCTACTCGATCAGAATTAGACAGTTAATGCCGGAGGAATTGACGTTGTGCCGGAGGAGATCACGTCAGGATATTGGACGGCAGAAGGCTTCGGACGTCGGGCAACAAGCCGCAAGAGAGGACGATGCGCTGAAGAATCGGACGAAATGCCAACCAATGACGTGCCGGGTAACGGAATGTCGATTCGCGTTGTAATAACTGTCTAGATCGGAGTAGAGTTTTGGCTTGCATGTGCAGGATTAACTACGATAACGATGAAGACATAAAGCAAAACAAAGTGCGGAGTCAAGCACGACGGATTCGTTGGGAGTTCAAGAGTTCGACGGAAGTCCGAAGGATCATCGGGAACGCTGCCGGAACTAGCCAAGAATGAGTAGGGAGCTTGCCGAAGGGTTTTTTGGAAGCTCGCCGGAAGGTTCGTGGGAAGTTCGCAGAGTTCGCCGAGAAAGATCGGAGCTTGCCAAAGAAGCTCGTTGGAACTCGCCAAGATCAAATCGTGAAGTTTAAGAGCTTGTCGGGTGTCTGCAGAATAGTTTCCGAGAGTTTATCGGAAGACCGCCGAAAGTTCGCCGGAAGCTTGCCGGAAGAAGTCTTGACTTATGGACTTTGTAACAGCTTATATAATGTCTTTAAAATTCGTAGTTAGCATGTTAATTAGGGTTAGGATTAGGTATTAATCCTATAACCCAAGTAGGGGCCTATAACACTGTAGGCTGAAAACACTGTAGGCGGTGGGCTGAAAACACTATAGTGGGCTGAAAACACTGTAGGCGGTGGCACCGCCCAGTGCCCGAGAGCTGGGCGGTAGCACCGCCCAGTACTGTCAGTTTGACACTGACAGGCGGTGGCACCGCCAGCATCGGGAACTTCACAAGAATTCAAATTTGGAGCCCAAATTTGAATCCTCTTGAGGCCTATAAATACCCCTCAAATCTCAGCTGAGATTACAACTTTTAGAGAAGCAATTGATTAAGAGAAAAGTCTTATAAGAGTCTTTGCTAGTCTTGTTTTCAATTTGCTAGTGTTCACCTCCTTCTTTCTTGTTGAAAATCTGTAAGAGAGTGAACCGCTTGTAAAAGTTGTAAGAGGGGTATTTACCCTTCCCTTCAAGAGATTTGCTAGTGGAAGGTGGGAGCCTCATCGAAGAGGGGCCTCGCAAGTGGATGTAGGTCATTTGACCGAACCACTATAAAATAGGTGTGATCTCTGGTTTGCTTTTACTTATTGTCATTTATATTACTGCAAACCATTTGCACTTTAATGCTATACTGCTTTGTCTCCGTCTTACTTATCTCTTCAAGTTAAAACGCAATCGAAATGGTTTTAAACGAAAACATTGCTTTTATCGTACGAAGTTTTCGAAAAGTGTTTAAATCGTGAAAAGTTTATCGCACTTCACCACTGCACTAATTCACCCCCCCCTCTTAGTGCCGCTCCGATCCTAACATGGCTGGGTGATGCAATCACCTGAGCTCGGTCTCTGAGCTCTAGCTGGGCGGTGCAACCACCCTAGTCAGGCGGTGGCACCACCTGAGCTCTGTCTCCGAGCTCTAGCAGGAGGTGCATCCGCCCCTGACAAGAGGTGACACCGCCCAGAGGCTCAGTCTTCGAGCTCTGCCAGGCGGTGCAACCGCCAGACCCTGGAATTCCGGGAATTGATAGGTTTGAGCTCGGAATTCAAACTGGGTTGGAGCCTATAAATACCCCACCCTTTCAGCAATGAAAGGGCAACAAAAACACCAAAATCCTGATCTTATTATGTGATTTTTAGAGCTCAAAAGTGTTGTAAAGGCCAAAAGTTCTTCTCCCTCTTTTCTTCCAAGTTTTGATCTTTCAAGAGAGGAGAGAAAATTCTGTAAGGGTTGTCTCCTAAGCCCGTCAAAAGGAGTGAAACTGTAAAAGGGTGGTTGGCCTTCGCCTATTGAAGGAAGGCCTCTAGTGGACGTCGGTGACCTCGTCGGTGGAGGAAGCCAAAAGTGGATGTAGGTCAAGATTGACCGAACCACTCTAAATCTCGGTTTGCTTTTAATTTGAGCATATTATCTTTACTGCAAACCTCCGAAATAGCTTACTACCTTCTGCGCATTTACGATCATGTTTCAAAGTTCAGTATTTTTCGAATCGATGTTTAGACGTAAATCAATTTTATCGTACGAACATCATATTTCAGTTTACGCTTACATTTTAATTTCCATCATAACTGCAAACTGCCTTCATAGACTTGCTTTAACTACATCTTGCTTAATCACAAGTTAAATGATTTACGAATCGGCTTTTACACTGAAATCGCTCTTATTGTACGAACGTAGTTTTAATCGTCGAAAGTTTTTTGCTACACTAATTCACCCCCCCCCCCTCTTAGTGCTCTTGATCCTAACACTCAGCACTCTGGAACCCCCCGGGTGGCATAGGGCTGGATGGGGCTTTCGTATAGAAGGACGGTGCTGCCTCTCACCTTGCTTGCTGTCTGCCACTCGCTGCTCGCTCGCATAGCCAAAAATGGCCAGTTTTGGCCCGTTTTTAAGCCGTTTTGGCTTGTTTTTGGGCTTTTCTTGCGTGCGCGGTGACCGCCATGATCCGAACAAAACATCAGCCATCTCAACACCCTGGAACCCCCCGGATGGCACAGGGCAGGATGGGACTTTCGTATAGCAGGGACGGTGCTGCCTCTCACTTCGCTTGCTATCTGCCACTCGCCGCTCGCTCGTTCAGCCAAAATTGGACAGTTTTGGCCTGTTTTTGGGCCATTTTGGCCTATTTCTGGGCTATTCTTGCATGCCGCGGCGACCGTCGTGAGCAGAGCAAAATGTTAGCCATCTCAGCACCCTAGAACCCCTCGGGTGGCACAGGGCTGGATGGGGCTTTTGTATAGCAGGGAAGGTGCTACCTCTTGCTTCTTTCACTGTTCGATGCTCATCGCTTGCTCGCGCAGCCAAAAATGGCCAGTTTTGGCCCATTTTTGGGTCGTTTTGGCTTGTTTTTGGGTTGTTCTTGCGTGGCGCGGCGACCACCATGAGCAGAGCAAAATGTCAGCCATCTCAGCACCCTTGAAACCCCCGGGTGGTACAGGGCTGGATGGGGCTTTCGTATAGCAGGGACGGTGCTGCCTCTCACTTCGCTCGCTGTCTGCCGCTCATCGCTCGCTCGCACAGCAAAAATGGCCAATTTTTGCCCGTTTTTGGGCCGTTCTTGCATGCACGGTGACTGCCTTGAGCGGAGCAAAATGTCAGCCATCTCAGCACCCTGGAACCCCCCGGATGGCATAGGGCTAGCTGGGGCTTTCGTATAGCAGGGACGGTGCAGCCTCTCGCTTTGCTCACTATCTATCGCTCGTCGCTCGCTCGTGCAGCCAAAAATGGCTAGTTTTGGCCTATTTCTGGGCTGTTCTTGTGTGCCACGACGACCGTCGTGATAGGAGCAAAATGTCAGCCATCTCAACACCCTGGATCCTCCCGGGTGGCACAGGGTTGGATGTGGCTTTCGTATATTAGGGAAGTTGCTGCCCCTTGCTTCGCTCGCTATCCGCCGCTCATCGCTCGCTCGCGCAGCCAAAAATGGCCAGTTTTGGCTTGTTGTTTGGCTGTTTTGGCCTATTTTTGGGCTGTTCTTGAGTGCCGCAGCGACCATCGTTAGCGGAGCAAAATGTCAGCCATCTCAGTACCCTGGAAGCCCCTGGGTGGCACAGGGCTGGATGGGGCTTTCGTATAGCAGGGACGGTGCTGCCTCTTACTTTGCTCGCTGTCCGCCGCTTGCCGGTCGCTCGCGCAGCCAAAAATGGTCAGTTTTATCCCATTTTTGGGCCGTTTTGGCTTTTTTTGGGCTGTTCTTACGTGCCGCAGAGACCATCATGAGCGGAGCAAAACGTCAGCCATCTAAGCACCCTGGAACCCCCCGGGTCGCATAGGGCTAGATGGGGCTTTCGTATAGCAGGGAAGGTGCTGCCCCTTGCTTCGCTCGCTATCCATCGCTCGCCGCTCGCTCGTGTAGCCAAAAATGGCCAGTTTTGGCCCGTTTTTGGGCTGTTTTGGCATACTTTTGGGCTGTTCTTGAGTGTCGCGGCGACCATCTTGAGTGGAGCAAAACGTCAGCCATCTCAGCACCCTGAAACCCCCCAGGTGGCATAGGGCTGGATGGGGCATTCGTATAGAAGGGATGGTGCTGCCTCTCGCTTTGCTCGTTGTCCGCCTCTCGCCACTTGCTCGTGCAGCCAAAAATGGCCAGTTTTGGCCCCTTTTGGGGCAGTTTTTGGTTGTTTCTGGGCCTTTTTGCTTCGCTGAAAAACTTCTTCCTTGTGTGGCCAAAAATGCGTTGCTCTGTACTTCTTTGTGCACGGAGGTGTCTTATCATCGATTACCTTATTTGATCGGCCACTTAAGTCTTTGTTGCTCGTGGCTGGCGACGGGCTGTCTGATAGGGTGACTGTGTCGGCATGTGAGCGGTGATGGATTTTTATGCTGTGGTGGGCTCCCTGCTATTGTGCAATTGACCACCGACATTGCAAGTCTCTTCAATGGCACTCTGTTTGAACGAAGATGTGTGTTGCCAATACAATCTTCCTTGTTCCTTTGGAAGTAGACATTGTTTACCTCGCTAATCCACTTCTCATGTCCTATATGAATGAGGAGTGTCGATATCTGTGCACCTTGGGTGTCCTCTAACGATAGCATGTCTCAGACCTCTCATCTCGAGTAGCTCCAATGTTCATGTGAGTGCTCTTGGATGCAGTGGATAAGAATGTACCATGGGTCTTTGGACTCTTGGCACATGATCGGTTGGCTTTCTTAGTCGCCCTTCGACGGATGACAGCCTTCCCATCATTGCCCCCCTATCCCTTGTGGTAATGGGTTGGCATGTTGGGCTTGGCGTCATAGAGGACATGCTACCTGGTTGATCCTGCCAGTAGTTATATGGTTGTCTCAAAGATTAAGCCATGCATGTGTAAGTATGAACTATTTCAGACTATGAAACTGCGAATGGCTCATTAAATCAGTTATAGTTTGTTTGATGGTACATGCTACTCGGATAACTGTAGTAATTCTAGAGCTAATATGTGTAACAAACCCCGACTTCCGGAAGGGATGCATTTATTAGATAAAAGGCTGACGCGGGCTTTGCCCGCTGCTCCGATGATTCATGATAACTCGACGGAACGCACGGCCCTCGTGCCGACGAAGAATTCAAATTTCTGCCCTATCAACTTTCGATGTTAGGATAGGGGCCTACCATGGTGGTGACGGGTGATGGAGAATTAGGGTTCGATTCCGGATAGGGAGCCTGAGAAACAGCTACCACATCCAAGGAAGGCAGCAAGCGCACAAATTATCCAATCCTGACATGAGGAGGTAGTGACAATAAATAAAAATACCGGGCTCTTTGAGTCTGGTAATTGGAATGAGTATACTCTAAATCCCTTAATGGGGATCCATTGAAGGGCAAGTCTGGTGCCAGTAGTCGCGGTAATTCCAGCTCCAATAGCATATATTTAAGTTGTTGCAGTTAAAAAGCTCATAGTTGGACTTTGGGACGGGTCAGTCGGTCCACCTCGCGGTGTGCACTGGTCGTCCCATCCCTTCTGTCGGTGATGCGTGCCTAGCCTTAACTGGCTGGGTCGTGCCTCCGGCACTGTTACTTTGAAGAAATTAGAGTGCTCAAAGCAAGCTCATGCTTTGGATACATTAGCATGCGATAACATCATAGGATTTCAGTCCTATTGTGTTGGCCTTCGGGATCGGAGTAATGATTAAGAGGGACAGTTGGGGGCATTCGTATTTCATAATCAGAGGTAAAATTCTTGGATTTATGAAAGACGAACCACTGCGAAAGCATTTGCAAAGGATGTTTTCATTAATCAAGAACGAAAGTTGGGGGCTCGAAGACGATCAGATATCGTCCTAGTCTCAACCATAAACGATGCCGACCAGGGATCGGTGGATGTTGCTCTTAGGACTACGCCGACACCTTATGAGAAATCAAAGTCTTTGGGTTCCGAGGGGAGTTTAGTCGCAAGGCTAAAACTTAAAAGAATTGATGGAAGGGCACCAACAGGATTGGAGACTACGGCTTAATTTGACTCAACATAGGGAAACTTATTGGGTTCAGACATAGCAAGGATTGACAGACTGAGAGCTCTTTCTTGATTCTATGGGTGGTGGTACAAGGCCATTCTTAGTTGGTGGAGCGATTTGTCTGGTTAATTTCCATAACGAATGAGACCTCAGCTTGCTAACTAGCTACATGGAGGCATCCCTCCGTGGCCAGCTTCTTAGAGGGACTATAGCCATTTAGGCCATGGAAGTTTGAGGCAATAATAGGTCTGTGATGCCCTTAGATGTTTTGGGCCACATGCGCGCTACACTGATGTATTCAACGAGTCTATAGCCTTGGCCGACAGGCCTGGGTAATCTTTGAAAATTTCATCATGATGGCGATAGATCACTGCAATTGTTGGTCTTCAATGAGGAATTCCTAGTAAGCACGAGTCATTAGCTCGCGTTGACTATGTCCCTGCCCTTTGTACACACCGCCCATCACTCCTACCGATTGAATGGTCCGGTGAAGTGTTCGGATCGAGGCGACGGGGGTGGTTCGCCGCCCGTGACATTGCGAGAAGTCCAATAAACCTTATCATTTAGAGGAAGGAGAAGTCGTAACAAGGTTTCTGTAGGTGAACCTGCGGAAGGATCATTGTCGAGACCCACTAACGAGGAGGACCGTGAATGCGTCAACAATTGCTCGCCGGGCTCGTCCCAACAACACTCCGAATGTCGGTTCACCCTCGGGTGGGATGACCAAGGGGATGAACTACCAACCCCGGCGCGGATAGCGCCAAGGAACACGAACATCGAAGTCAGATGGCCTCACTGCATGCAGGAGGCTACAATTCTGACAGTGACCCCATTGGACGACTCTTGGCAACGGATATCTCGGCTCTCGCATCGATGAAGAACATAGCGAAATGTGATACCTGGTGTGAATTGCAAAATCCCATGAACCATTGAGTCTTTGAATGCAAGTTGTGCCTGAGGCCATCCGGCTAAGGACACGCCTGCCTGGGCGTCACGCTTTCGATGTTTCGTCGTTGCCCCCTTAGGGGGTGGGGGCGAACGTGGAGGATGGCCCCCCGTGCCAAAAGGTGCGGTTGGCCGAAGAGTGAGCCGTCGGTGGTTGTCGAACATGAAGCATAGTGGATGCCTTGTGCGAGCCGTACGTCATGCCTTCAGGACCCGAGCGAGGCCTCGAGGACCCAAGTCGTTGTGCGAGTCGATGCCATGGACCGCGACCCCAGGTCAGGTGGGGCTACTCGCTGAGTTTAAGCATATAAATAAGCGGAGGAGAAGAAACTTATGAGGATTCCCTTAGTAACGGCGAGTGAACCGGGATTAGCCAAGCTTGAAAATCGGGCGGCTGCGTCGTTTGAATTGTAGTCTGGAGAAGCGTTCTCAACGACGGACCGGGCCCAAGTCACCTGGAAAAGGGCGCCGGGGAGGGTGAGAGCCCCGTCCGGCTCGGACCTTGTCGCACCACGAGGCGCTGTTAACGAGTCGGGTTGTTTGGGAATGTAGCCCTAATCAGGTGATAAATTCCGTCCAAGGCTAAATATGGGCGAGAGATCGATAGCGAACAAGTACCGCGAGGGAAAGATGAAAAGGATGTTGAAAAGAGAGTCAAAGAGTGCTTGAAATTGCCGGGTGGGAAGCGGATGGGGGCCGACGATGCACCTCAGTCGGATGCAGAATGGCGGTTAGCCAGTCCATCGCTCGGCTCGGGGTGTGGATCGATGCGGGCTGCATCGACAGCTGAAGCCCGGATAGATCGTTCGTTCAAGGGGATACCGTTGATGCAGTCGAGGACATGACACACGCCATCGGCGTGCCCCGCGGGGTACACGCGTGACCTAGGCATCGGCCAGTGGGCTCCCCATCCGACTCGTCTTGAAACACGAACGAAGGAGTCTGACATTCGTGCGAGTCGACGGGTGCAGAAACCCAGAAGGCACATGGAAGCTAACGGGCGGGAACCCTCTCAAGGGGTAGCACCGACGACCGACCCTGATCTTCTATGAAGGGTTCGAGTTGGATCATGCATTTCGGGACCCGAAAGATGGTGAACTATGCCTAAGCGAGGCGAAGCTAGAGGAAACTCTAGTGGAGGCCCGTTGGGAACATGAGCTGGGTTTAGACCGTCGTGAGACAGGTTAGTTCACCCTACTGATGATCGTCCCACAATAGTAATTCAACCTAGTATGAGAGGAACCGTTGATTCACACAATTGGTCATCGCGCTTGGTTGAAAAGCCAGTGGCGCGAAGCTACTATGTGTCGGATTATGACTGAATGCTTCTAAGTCAGAATCCTAGCTAGCAACCGGTGCTCTCGCCCATCGTTCGCCTCCTGACCCAGAGTAGGGGCCTTTGGCCACCATGGGCTCATGTTGCTGGTGTAGCCCCAGTGGTGGTATAGCCATGGGTGGCCATCGAGAAGTGAAATTCCACATGGACGATGGGCCGAATCCTTGCAGACGACTTAAATACGCGATGGGGCATTGTAAGTGGTAGAGTGGCCTTGCTGCAACGATCCACTAAGATCCAGCCCTGCGTCGCATGGATTCGTCCCCCCCTCCCCCCCAAATTCACTGCCCTCCACGCTGTCGAGGTTGAAAGTGACCGTCGAGAGGTCGAAATATCCGACGAGATGCATTGAACTTAGGGCTGGGCTGAGCTGAGTTGAGGTGTCCGAGTGCAGCAGCGCTCAGCAATGCAGGAGCCACCGCACGTGGTGATCGAGTGCCTTTGATTCGATGAGGCGCAAGCAATGATGGAGCGGTCACTGCAGGATTCGATGAGGCACAAGCAATGACGGAGCAGTCATTGCACAGGTCGATGGATGCACATGTCGTTGCTGCTGTGCAGGCGCAAGCACCAACCAATGTGCTGCGGTGCTAGTGGCCTGTCCGCAGAATTGGACTCGATGACAAGCACGGCAGCATCCCCACCGTCATATCATACTATTATTGCTTGCAGCTGCAAGCACCAACCAATAACCTTGGCCTCAATGCCCTCATTTGCTTCTTCACCTGCCTTGTAGCTTAGCTGACCTCACCTGTATACAGTTGGGTTCAGACAATACAATGAGCCCAACCAAGGCTCCTGACCTATTTGCATACTTCGTTCGACGACAAAATGTCTAGTTTTTGCCTGTTTCGCCCTTTTCGCGTGCTGGATGGGGCCTTCAGATAACAACACAGGGCGAGATGGGGCATTCGGATAATAGGGAAGGTGCTGCCCCCACACTTCGCTCGCTCTCCGCCGCTCGCTGCTCGCTCACGCAGCCAAAGATGGCCAAGTTTTGGCCAGTTTTTGCCCCTTCTTGCCCCATTTTTGGGTTGTTCTTGCATGCCACAGCGACCGTCGTGAGCGGAGCAAAACATCAGGCATCTCAGCACCCTGGAAACCCCCGGGTGGCACAGTGCTGGATGGGGCTTTTGTATATCATGGAAGGTGCTGCCCCTTGCTTCGCTCGCTGTCCGCCACTCGCTCGCGCAGCCAAAAATGGCCAGTTTTGGCCCGTATTTGTGCTGTTATGGCCTGTTTTTGGGCTGTTCTTGAGTGCCAC
Source organism: Musa schizocarpa (assembly GCA_900464855.2). Lineage (NCBI taxonomy): Eukaryota > Viridiplantae > Streptophyta > Magnoliopsida > Zingiberales > Musaceae > Musa > Musa schizocarpa. The sequence continues at coordinate 24,887,910 of LS990919.1, read as the reverse complement.
GGTGACCGTCATGAGCAGAGCAAAACGTCAGCCATCTCAGCACCGTAGAACACCCCGGGTGGCACAGGGCTTGATGGGGCTTTCGTATAGCAGGGACGATGCTGCCTCTCGCTTCGCTCGCTCTCCGCCGCTCGCCGCTCGCTTACGTAGCCAAAAATGGCCAGTTTTGGCCCTTTTTTGGGCCAAATTGGCCTGTATTTAGGCTGTTCTTGCGTGTCGCGGTGACCATCATGAGCGGAGTAAAACATCGGCCATCTCAGCACCCTGGAACCCCCTAGGTGGCATAGGGCTGGATGGGGCTTTCGTATAGCGGGAAGGTGCTGCCCCTTGCTTCGCTCGTTGTCCGCCGCTCGTCGCTCGCTCTCGCAGCCAAAAATGGCTAGGTTTGGCCCATTTTTGAGCTGTTTTGGCATATTTTTGGGCTGTTCTTGAGTGTCGTGGTGACCATCGTGAGCGGAGCAAAACGTCAGCCATCTCAGCACCCTGGAACCCCCCGAGTGGCACAGGGCTAGATGGGGATTTCGTATTGCAGGGACGGTGCTGCCTCTCACTTCACTTGCTGTTCGCCGCTCGACGCTCGCTCGTGCAGCCAAAAATGGCTAGTTTTGGCCCCTTTTTGGGGTGTATTGGCCTGTTTTTGGCTGTTCTTGAGTGTCGCGGTGATCGTCGTGAGCAGAGCAAAACATCAGCCATCTCAGGACCCTAGAATCCCCCGGGTGGCATAGGGCTGGATAGGGCTTTCGTATAGCAGGGACGGTGCTGCCTCTCGCTTCGCTCGTTGTTCGTCGCTCATCGCTCGCTCGCGCAACCAAAAATGGCCAGTTTTGGCCCTTTTTTGGGCTGTTTTGGCCTATTTCTGGTCTATTTTTACTTCGCTTGCAAACTTCTTCTTCCTTGTGTGGCCAAAAATGCCTTGCTCCGTACTTCTTTGTGCACGGCAGTGTCTTGTCATCGATTGCCTTGTTTGATCAGCCACTTGAGTCTTTGTTACTCGTGGTTAGCGACGGGCTATCCGATGGGGTGACTATGTCGGCATGTGAGCGGTGATGGATTTCTATGCTGCGGTGGGCTCCCTGCTATTGTGCAGTTGACCACCGATGCTGCAAGTCTCTTCAATGGCACTCTGTTTGAACGGAGATATGTGTTGCTTGTACAATCTACCTTGTTCCTTTGGAAATAGATATTGTTTACCTCACTTATCCACTTCTCATGTCCTATATGAATGAGGAGTGTCGATGTCCGTGCACCTTGTGTGTCCTTGAACGATAGCATGTCTCTGACCTCTCATCTCGAGTGGCTCCAGTGTTCATGTGAGTTCTCTTGGATGCAGTGGATAAGAATGTACCATGGGTCTTTGGACTCTTGGCACATGATCGATTGGCTTTCTTAGTCGCCCTTCGACGGATGACAGCCTTCCCATCGTTGCCCCTCGTTCCCTTGTGGTAATGGGTCGACATGTTGGGCTTGGCGTCATAGAAGATGTGCTACCTGGTTGATCCTGCTAGTCATCATATGCTTGTCTCAAAGATTAAGTCATGCATGTGTATGTATGAACTATTTCAGACTGTGAAACTGTGAATGGCTCATTAAATTAGTTATAGTTTATTTGCGGCCCTTGAAAATCCAGAGGACCGAGTGCTGCCCGCGCCCGATCGTACCCATAACTGCATCAGGTCTCCAAGGTGAATAGCCTCTGGCCCATGGAACAATGTAGGCAAGGGAAGTCGGCAAAACGGATCTGTAACTTCGGGAAAAGGATTGGCGCTGAGGGCTAGGCACGGGGGTCCCATCTCCGAACCCGTCGGCTGTCGGTGGACTACTCGAGCTGCTCTAGTCGGGAGAGCGGGTCGCCGTGTGCAGACCGGGGGACGGACCAGGAACGGCCCCCTCGGGGGCCTTCCCCGGGCATCGAACAACCGACTAAGAACTGGTATGGACAAGGGGAATCCGACTGTTTAATTAAAACAAAGCATTGCGATGGTCCTCTCGGATGCTCACGCAATGTGATTTCTGCCCAGTGCTCTGAATGTCAAAGTGAAGAAATTCAATCAAGCGCGGATAAACGGCGGGAGTAACTATGACTCTCTTAAGGTAGCCAAATGCCTCATCATCTAATTAGTGACGTGCATGAATGGATTAACGAGATTCGCACTAACCCTTTCTACTATCCAACAAAACCACAGCCAAGGGAACGGGCTTGGCAGAATCAGCGGGGAAAGAAGACCCTGTTGAGCTTGACTCTATTCAGACTTTGTGAAATGACTTGAGGGGTGTAGGATAAGTGGGAACCGGTTCGCCGGCGAAAGTGAAATACCATTACTTTTAATGTTATTTTACTTATTCCGTGAGTCGGAGGTGGGGCCCGGCCCCTCCTTTTGGACCCAAGGCCCCTCCGGGCAAAAGACATTGTCAGGTGGGGAGTTTGGCTGGGGTGGCACATCTTTTAAAAGATAACGCAGGTGTCCTAAGATGAGTTCAACGAGAACAGAAATCTCGTGTGGAACAAAAGGGTAAAAGCTCGTTCGATTCTAATTTCCAGTACGAATACAAACTGTGAAAGCATGGCCTATCAATCCTTTAGACCTTCAAAATTTGAAGCTAAAGGTGTCAGAAAAGTTACCACTGGGATAACAGGCTTGTGGCAGCCAAGTGTTTATAGCGACGTTGCTTTTTGACCTTCGATGTCAGCTCTTCCTATCATTGTGAAGCAGAATTCACCAAGTGTTGGATTGTTCACCCACCAATAGGGAACGTGAGCTGGGTTTAGAACATCATGAGATAGGTTAGTTTTACCCTACTGATGATCATGCCGCGATAGTAATTCAACCAAGTACGAGAGGAACCATTGATTCACACAATTGGTCATTGCGCTTGGTTGAAAAGCTAGTGGCGCGAAGCTACCGTGTGTCGAATTATGACTGAACGCCTCTAAGTCAGAATCCTAGCTAGCAACTAGTGCTCTTGCTAGTCGTTCACCTCCCGACCCACAGTAGAGGCCTTTGGCCCCCATGGGCTCGTGTCGCCGGTGTAGCCCCCGTGGTGGTATAGCCACGGGTGGCCATCGAGAAGAGAAATTCCGCTTGGACGATGGGCCGAATCCTTTGCAGACGACTTAAATACGCGATGGGGCATTGTAAGTGGTAGAGTGGCCTTGCTGCCACGATCCATTGAGATCCAACCCTGCGTCGCACGAATTCATCCCTCCCTCCCCCCCAAATTCACTGCCCTCCACGCTGATGAGGTTAAAAGCGACAGTCGAGCGGTCGAAATATCCGATGGGATGCATTGAACTTAGGGCTGGGCTGAGCTGAGGTGTCCAAGTGCAGCAGCGCTCAACAATGCAGGAGCTGCCTCACATGGCGACCGAGTGCCTTTGATTCGATGAGGCGCAAGCAATGACGGAGCGGTCACTGCAGGATTCGATGAGGCACAAGCAATGCAGGTCGATGGATGCACATGTCGTTGCTGCTGCGCAGGCGCAAGCATCAACCAATGTGCTGTGGTGCCAGTGGCCCATCCACAGAATTGGACTCGATGATAAGCACGACGGCATCCCCACCATCATATCATACTGTTGTTGCTTGCAGTTGCAAGCACCAACCAATAACCTTGGCCTCAATGCCCTCGCTTGCTTCTTCACTCGCCTCGCAGCTCAGCTCACCTCATCTGTATATAGTTGGGTTCAGACAATACAATGACCCCAACAAGGCACTTGACCCGTCTGCATACTTTGTTCGATGACAAAATGTCTAGTTTTGGCCTGTTTCGCCCTTTTCTCGTCCTAGATGGGGCCTTCAAATAACAACACAGGAAGAGATAGGGCATTCGGATAACAGGAAAGGTGATACCCCACACTTCGCTCGCGCTCCACTGCTCGCCGCTCGCCGCTCGTCGCTCACTCACGCAGCTAAAGATGGTCGAGTTTTGGCCCATTTTTACCCCATTCTTGCCCCGTTTTTAGGCTGTTTTGGCCTGTTCTTGGGTTGTTCTTACGTGCCGCGGTGATCGTCGTGAGCAGAGCAAAACATCAGGCATCTTAGCACCCTGGAACCCCCCGGGTGGCATAGGGCTAGATGGGACTTTTGTATAGCAGGGAAGGTGCTGCCCCTTGCTTCGCTCGTTGTCCGCCGCTCGTCGCTCGTTCGCGCAGCCAGAAACAGCCAGTTCTGGCCCATTTTTGGGCCGTTTTGGCCTGTTTTTGGGCTGTTCTTGTGTGCCATGGTGACCGTCATGAGCGGAGCAAAACGTCAGCCATCTCAGCACCCTAGAATGTTGAATCTCATATTTTGATGATGACGTCAATTGTCATTTGTTATCTAATCCATATGTTGAGATAAGTGTGTAGGATTAATTGCGATCAAAGTAAGACATGCAGCAGGAGTTGCGCCGGAGTCAAGACTATGATCACGTTGGGGGTTCGAGAATTCGACAGAAGTTCGGACGGTTGTCGGAGGTTCTACGGGAACATATCCGAGAAGTCCAGGAGCATGCCAAAGAAGCTCGTCGGAACTTGCCAAGGGGATCGTCGCAAGTCTAGGAGTTTGCCAGAAGTCCGCAGGAGCATCACCAAGGGTTCATCGGATGATCAATGGAAGCTCATCGGAAGAAGCGATTGACGCACTGGAGCAAGTTGCAGTAAATGTTTTAAGAAATTCGTAGTTAGCATGATGATTAAGTTAGAAATGGGAGGTGATCCCATTAACTTAATCTTGGGGCAATTGGGCCCTTGATAGACCCAAATTGGGCCAAATGGATCAGCCCATTCGGACCTAGATTACTGGGCCAGAGGTGGCACCGCCTGGGTTAGCGGTGGCACAGCCCAGGGCTCAGTCTCTGAACTCTGGCTGGGTGCACCGCCTCTGACAGAGGTGCAACTGCTTGAGCTCGGTCTCTGAACTCTAGTTGGCCAGTGCAACCGCCCTAGTCAGGCAGTGGTACGCCTGAGCTCGGTCTCCGAGCTCTAGCAGGAGGTGCAACCGCCCCTGACAAGAGGTGACACTGCCCAAAGGCTCATTCTTCGAGCTCTGCCAGGCAGTGCAACCGCCCCAATCAGGCGGTGCAACCGCCAGACCCCGGAATTCCAGGAATTGATAGTTTTGAGCTCGGAATTCAAACTGGGTTGGAGCCTATAAATACCCCACCCTTTCAGCAATGAAAGGGCAACAAAAAAAAACACCGAAATCCTGATCTTATTCTATGATTTTTAGAGCTCAAAAGTGTTGTAAAGGCTAAAAGTTCTTCTCCCTCTTTTCTTCCAAGTTCTGATCTTTCAAGAGAGGAGAGAAAATTATGTAAGGGTTGTCTCCTAAGCCCGTCAAAAGGAGTGAAACTGTAAAAGGGTGGTTGGCCTTCACCTATTGAAGGAAGGCCTCTAGTGGACGTTTGTGACCTCGTCGGTGGAGGAAGCCAAAATTGGATGTAGGTCAAGATTGACCGAACCACTCTAAATCTCGGTTTGTATTTACTTCGAGCATATTATCTTTACTACAAACCTCCTCAATAGCTTACTGCCTTCTGCGCATTTACGATCGTGTTTCAAAGTTCAGTATTTTCTGAATTGGTGTTTAGACGTAAATCAGTTTTATCGTACGAACATCATATTTCAGTTTACGCTTACATTCTAATTTCCATCATAACTGCAAACTACCTTCATAGACTTGCTTTAACTGCATATTGCTTGATCACAAGTTAAAGTGATTTACAAATCGGCTTTTATACCGAAATCGCTCTTATCGTACGAACATAGTTTTAATCGTCAAAAGTTTTCCGCTGCACTAATTCACCCCCCCCCCCCCCCCCCCCCCTCTCTTAGTGCTCTTGATCCTAACAATTGGTATCTGAGTGGGTTTAACTCTTAAATGGATTAAAACCCAAGAGAGATGACATATGTCGGAAACCAAGAGGGCCATTCTATTACACGTCCACCTATGTTCAATGGGACGGACTACCCCTATTGGAAGACTCGAATGAGGATCTTCCTTATTTCAATGGATTTTGAACTTTGCAATCTTGTCGAAAATGGATTTTCGAAGTCTTCTCTTCCAATGATTGATTAGAATGAATTGGAGAAGAAGACTTTCGCTCTTAATGCAAAGGCTATGAATGCCTTATTTTGTGCGCTTGATAAAAATGAGTTTAATTGTGTTTCAATTTGTGAAATCGCGTTTGATATTTGGCATATACTCGAAGTAACTCACAAAGGCACAAGTAGAGTGAAAGAGTCAAAAATCAATCTTTTGATACACTCTTTCAAAGTTTTCCGAATGAAACCGAGCGAGACTATTGGCGACATGTATACCTATTTCACGGATGCCGTCAATGGTCTAAAAGGACTCGGCAAAAGTTTTTCGGATTTCGAGCTCATAAATAAGATTCTAAGATCTCTTCATAAGAGTTGGGACCCTAAAGTCACTGCTATTCAAGATGCTAAAGATTTAAACAACTTTTCGCTTGAAGAACTAATCGGGTCATTAATGACCTATGAAATAATATGCAAGGCTCCTGAAGAGCAAGAAGACATCCTTCCAAAGAACAGGAAGGATATGACACTTAGAATTTTAGATGACCACTTGAGAGAAAACTCAAGTGATGAGGACTGTGATGATGACTTGGCACTTCTAACAAGGAAATTCAAAAAATTCATTAAGAGAAACAAGTTTAAAAATGACACAAAAAATAAACTTGAACACAAAAAGGACCAAGTTATTTGCTACGAGTGCAAAAAGCCAGGACACTACAAAAGTGATTGTCCCCAAGCCAAGAAGAGAACATCAAAGAAGAAGGCGCTTAAAGCAATGTGGGATGACTCGAGCGCGTCCGAAGAAGAGGAGTCCAACACCGAGCAAGTTGCTCATTATGCCTTAATGGCCATCGGAGAGAAGGTAACAAATTTAATTGATGCAGATTTATCATTTGATGAGTTATTAAATGTCTTCCATGACTTATTTGATGAATGCAAGATTATTATTAGAAAATATAAATTACTAAAAAAGGAGCATGATAGTCTTACTTGTAATTTTGATAAGTTAAAAACTGAATATCATGATAGTTTAGGTTCTTGTATAAAATACCATGATCTAGAAAGTATCCAAAAGGAAAACTTGCTATTTAAGGACACCTTGAAGAAATTCGAGGTTGGTAGCAAGTCTTTGAATATGATCCTTACAAACAAGGGTCACGTTCCCAAAAGAAGTGGAATCGGATTTGTGAGAAATCCTCACGAAAATCCAACCACCTTCATAAAAGGCCCCATCCTACATGTTCGACACCAAAGCAAATGCAACTTTTGTTGCAAACATGGACACAAAACACTTTATTGTCCATTCAAGAAAATTAGTCTGAACAAATTAATTTGGGTTCTTAAAGGAACCATGATAAACTCTATGCAACATGATAAACAATGTAGATCAGTTTTTGAGGCACCCAAAAGTAAATGGGTACCTAAAAATTATCCTTTCTTGTAGAGACATACACCATCAAAAGCTAGGAGCAAGAGATAATATCTTGCTTTTCGGGTACTCGATATTCACGACTCGAGATCCAAAAGAACACGTAATGCTCTCTAGCTTAAATAGTAAAAAGAGGATTAGAAAATTAATATTGCAGAGTGATACTAATACAATCCTATTTAATCCCTTAGATTTTGAAACTCATAATTCTCCATTCACATACCCTCCGGATTTATGAACTCATCGGATTGATTTCTTCTTCGGTTCTAACTATATCATTAACTTACGTCTTATAAGCAAAGTTTGTCATAAATTTGCAAAGCTTACCAACTTGGATAATAAGTCATGAACATGTCTAAAATTGTGTATGACATTTAAAGTAGAATATGCGCGTCACAAGATCTATTTTGAACGTACGAAATTCTCATCTTGAAATGGAAACTCTTACGTAATTACGAAAGTAAAGTTGATTGCTCCATAAATGAAACCTTTCCTCAAGATTGAAAACATCCAAATCAGTCCATACAGCCCCCAAACAAGTGCTCGCCACCTGTAGGCGGTGGCACCGCCCAGCTGGCAGTAGCATCACCTGCTATCACGAGTTGCAAGCGGTTGCATCACCCCAGCTAGCGGTGCAACCGCCCACAATCCTACCCCCTTTTAAACCAAGCTAGGGCCGGCGGTGGAACCAACCCCAACTCACTCCCTTCCCCTCTTTACTCTTCCAAAGCTTCTCCACCTCCATTTCTCCCCTCTTAGTATCCCAAATACTCCTCATTTTGAAGCAAAAGATCAATAATCTCTCCTTCTCTTGAAGATCTCACTTAAGGTATTCTCTAAGAAGCCTCTAAATTCTGTTTTTGATTCATTTACTCTTACTCATTACTATCCTCTTAAATAATAATAGTTATAGGCTCTAGAAGATCCTCAAGGGACAAAGGGAAGAGGAGATTAGTGGAAGACTTTGATCTTACACTTTTCGATTCAAAATATCATGCTAAAAAATTTTTCTCTTTCGAATTTAGAAGTGTCAATAAGGGAAAACATGTAGATTTAGATGAACTAAGAGACTTAGAGACAATCCAATGGTTTGCAAACCTTGATCTACTTCCTATTTTATAAATTAGTGAACCCATCTATCCAAGACTTGTTAAACTGGTTTACAACAATCTACAAGTAGATGAAGAAGAAAGAATGTCTACCTATCTCTCAAGACAACATATCTTCATTACGGATAAATTTATTTGTAACATGATAGGTATTCCCGTAAAAAATAGAGGACTTTATTTTAGAGGATCGTGGGACAATATATGTTGAAGCCTTAGGAACAATTTTCGGTAATCCCAACTGAGTGAAAGTTCCTAAAAGCTGTGAACATCTACTACCACTAAACACTAAAGTACTTCATCATATCCTAACTAGCATCATTCTCCCTAAACAATATCATCATGATGAAGTAAGTCAAATGGAATTAGGAACCATGTATTGGATCATGAAAGGACATAACATCTGTTTTGGATACCTTATCCAACAAAACATGATAGAACTATCTAAGAGAGACATGATGCTTCCATATGGTGGTATAATCACTAGAATACTTAAAGCCTACGATATTCCTATCCCACCCAATGAAGAAGTGATGAAAGTAGATAGGTTTAGCATAATAAACAAAAATCTACTTCACCGATTGAGATGTGTTTATAGAAACGGTAATTGGGTTAGAATGCCTACAAGAACTGATCCCCCTCAACCTGAACTAGAACCCGAAATACCAGTCTTTAGGGGTACTCAATCTACTCCGATTTGTCTCTTTGAGGAAACACATCCATTTGAACAAGCTCCTACATCATCTATCGAAGACATTGGAATTCAAATGGACCGATTTGAACAAAGAAAAGATCGGCTTGAACATCGAGAAGATCAAATCCTATCTGAACTGTAGCAAATTCATCGACAATTTGACTCTTTATTTAGGCACTTTAATTTTCCACCTCCTGAACAAGCTTGTATATATACATGTGGATGCTATCATCTCTTGTTGTAACAATTACGTTGTTGTAAACTCTTTATAATCACAATGTCTTGATAGCTACTAATATCTGATATGGTTACTTAATTGGTGAGAATATGCAGGGTTACTTTGAGATATTTAAATCTCATTATCAGATTTCACGGTGAAATTAAAAGTTTCTATAATGCCTAGTTTGAAAACCTCGTGTCTTGGTAAATATGATATGAGAAAGTAGCATAGCCATGAAAATGATGAGACATTACCATGATGTTAAATATTACCATGATATTGATGTATTGTCATGATGTTGATGTGTCCGAATGCATAAACTTGTTAAAATTATTATTTGGACTTTATTGATTGAATGATCAAATCACTTAATTGCCATTACATGCCTAAAATAACATGTTGGAAATTAATACAAAAATATTCATAACAATGAGCATGACTTCATGATTGTATAGTCTTGTCCGATTGCATGAAAGTGTTAAATTAAATTCACAGTTACAATCGGATTTCATGAATACATTATTCTCTTTCGGACTTAATAAACATATGTCACATATAGTTTGATTCACATCATTGACAAATAGAATCATCTAGCAAATGCATATTATCTTTTAGACTTATCATGTGAAAAATATTCTCTTTGAGAAATAGATTTGATGATTCCTTCTTATAAAAGGAGGATATTTTTATATGCAAGGATTTGATTCACATAAATATCCTGATCCTTGTAAAGCATGCCTTAATATCCTATCGATTTGAACTACCCAAATGGCTTTCCTCCTTCATGCAAAAAGATAATAACAAATAAAAAGGAAGAAGTTTTCACTCTATAATCTTCATGTCATGTTTTTCTTGAGATGTTTATATAATTTATATCCTATCACTCTATATAGATAAATGACATGAATCTACTTATGGCATCGCACATATATTTAAAAGTTGTTAATATCGTTCTTCTTTTTTTTTATGACAAAGGGGGAGAAATATATGAATTGATGCTATAAATGTCATATTATGTTGAAAAAAGCAGATACATGAATTGATGCTATGATTATGCCATGCTTGCATCATCGAAAATATATGAATTAATGATAACTATGATTGCCATATTAGTAATATGTCACGCTTGCATCATGTTAAGATATCAAGAACTTGCATCGTAGTCCTACGTGTTGATATCTTACCATGTGATGAAATGCTATGATTGCTTAAATACTTAAAATGTGTGCATCATGTTAGGATATCAAAATCTTACTTCGAAATTTTACATGTTGATATCTTACCATATGATGAATTGCTATCATTACCATCATTCACATTTGAAATTTGAAAATGGATGTCAAGCCTTGACATCATGCATCATTTTTAGAGAGATACATCATGATGGGAATCATGATGGGAGTATTGATAAGGTTAAATGATTTTAACTTATCAATATGTCTCTTGAATTCAAAGGCTTTGAATTCAAGAATGACTTATCTCAATTATGGCACATAGATAGGGGGAGTTAAGGTTAACTCCGTTATCAATTGATTGTCATTATAAAAAAGGGGGAGATTGTTGAATCTCGAATTTTGATAATGACGTCAATTGTCATTGGTTATCTAATCTATATGTTGAGATAAGTATGCAAGATTAACTATGATGAAAGTAAGACATGCAGCAGGAGTTGCGCCGGAGTTAAGACTATGATCACGTTGGGGGTTCGAGAATTCGACGGAAGTTCGGACGGTCATCGGAGGTTCTGTAGGAACAAATCCGAGAAGTCCAAGATCTTGCTAAAGAAGCTCGAAGGAACTTGCCAAGTGGATCATCGCAAGTCCAGGAGTTTGTCGGAAGTCTACAAGAACATCACCGAGGGTTCATCGAATGATCGACGGAAGCTCGCCGGAAGAAGCGATTGATGAACCGAAGCAAGTTGTAGTAAATGTCTTAAGAAATTCATAGTTAGCACGATGATTAAGTTAGAAATTGGAGGTGATACCATTAACTTAATCTTGGGGCAATTAGGCCTTTGACAGACCTAAATTGGGGCAAATGGATCAGCCCATTCGGACCCAAATTACTTGGCCAGAGGTGGCACCGCTTGGGTCGCCGGTGGCACCGCCCAGGGCTCAGTCTCTGAGCTCTAGCTAGGTGGTGCAACCAACTCTGACGGAGGTGCAACTGCCCCTGACAAGAGGTGACACTGCCCAGAGGCTCAGTCTTCGAGCTATCTCAGGCGGTGCAACCGCCCTAGTCAGGCGGTGTAACCGCTAGACCCCAGAATTCCGGGAATTGATAGTTTTGAGCTTGGAATTCAAACTAGGTTGGAGACAATAAATACCCCACCCTTTCAGCAATGAAAGGGCAACAAAAAAAAACACCGAAATCTTGATCTTATTCTGTGATTTTTAGAGCTCAAAAGTGTTGCAAAGGCTAAAAGTTCTTCTCCCTCTTTTCTTCCAAGTTCTGATCTTTCAAGAGAGGAGAGAAAATTCTGTAAGGGTTGTCTCCTAAGCCCGTCAAAAGGAGTAAAACTGAAAAGGGTGGTTGGCCTTCGCCTATTGAAGGAAGGCCTCTAGTGGACGTTGGTGACCTCGTCGGTGGAGGAACCCAAAAGTGGATGTAGGTCAAGATTGACCGAACCACTCTAAATCTCGGTTTGAATTTACTTTGAGCATATTATCTTTATTGCAAACCTCCTCAATAGCTTACTGCCTTCTGCACATTTATGATCGTGTTTCAAAGTTCAGTATTTTCAGAATCGGTGTTTAGACGTAAATCAGTTTTATCGTACGAACATCATATTTCAGTTTATGCTTACATTCTAATTTCCATCTTAACTGCAAACTACCTTCATAAACTTGCTTTAACTGCATCTTGCTTGATCATAAGTTAATGTGATTTATGAATCGGCTTTTATACCAAAATCGCTCTTATTGTACGAACACAGTTTTAATCGTCGAAAGTTTTCCACTGCACTAATTCACCCCCAAGTGGCACAGGGCTAGATGGGGCTTTCGTATAATAGCGACGGTGCTACCTCTCGCTTCGCTCACTGTCTGCCGCTCACCGCTCTCTCGCACAGCAAAAAATGGCAAGTTTTGGTCCATTTTTGGGTCGTTTTGGCCTGTTTTTGAGCTGTTCTTGTGTGCCGCGGTGACCGCCATGAGCGGAGCAAAACGTCAGTCATCTCAGCACCCTAGAACCCCCCGGGTGGCATAGGGCTAGATGGGGCTTTGGTATAGGCGGGAAGATGCTGCCCCTTGCTTCGCTCGCTCTCCGCCGCTCGCCGCTCGCTCGCGCAGCCAAAAATGGCCAGTTTTGGCCTGTTTTTGGGCTATTCTTCAGTGCCGCGGTGACCGTCATGAGCGGAGCAAAACGTCAGCCATCTCAGCACCCTGGAACCCCCCGAGTGGCACAGGGCTAGATGGGGCTTTCATATAGCAGGGACAATGCTGCCTCTCACTTTGCTCCCTGTCTACCGCTCGCCGCTCGCTCGTGCAGCCAAAAATAGCCAGTTTTGGCCCTTTTTTTGGATGTTTTGGCCTTTTTTTGGGCATTTCTTGAGTGTCGCGGCGACCACCGTGAGTGGAGCAAAGCGTCAGCCATCTCAGCACCGTGGAACCCCCCGGGTGGCATAGGACTGGACGGGGCTTTCGTATAGCAAGGATGGTGTTGCCTATCGCTTCTCTCGCTGTCCGTCGCTTGCCGCTCGCTCGCGTAGCCAAAAATGGCCAGTTTTAGCTCGTTTTTGGGCCATTTTGGCCTGTTTCTGGGCCGTTTTTGCTTCGCTTGCAAACTTCTTCTACCTTTTGTGGCCAAAAATGCCTTGCTCTATACTTCTTCGTGCAAGACGGTGTCTTGTCGTCGATTGCTTTGTTTGATCGGCCACTTGAGTATTTGTTACTCGTGTTTGGCGCCGGGCTATCCGATGGGGTGACTGTCTTGGCATTGTTAGGATCGGAGCAGCACTAAGAGGGGGGGGTGAATTAGTGCAGCGGATAAAAACTTCGGTTTTAAAAAAAAATCTTTCGTATGAAGAGAGCGGAACTTGACAAGTTTAATCTTGAAAGCGTATTCTTAAATATGCGCAGCAAAAGTAATAAGGAACTAGTGCATATAAGAAGATTTGCAATAATATAAATAACAATAATGAAACGCAAACCACAGATCACGCCGATTTTAGAGTGGTTCGGTCAAATGACCTACTCCACTTGCGAGGCCCCTCTTCGATGAGGCTCCCACCTTCCACTAGCAAGCTTCTTGAAAAGGAAAGGTAAATACCCCTCTTACAACTCTTTACAAGCGGTTCACTCTCTTACAGATTTTCGAGAAGAGATGAGGTGAACACTAGCAAAATGAAAAGAAAGCAAGCTAACACTTTTCTAAGATCTTTCTATCAAACTCTTGCTGCTCAAAAGGTTGTTATCTCAGCTGAGATTTGAGGGGTATTTATAGGCCTCAAGAGGATTCAAATTTGGGCTCCAAAATTTGGGCTCCAAAATTCAAATCCTCTTTGGGTTCCGATCTTTGGCGGTGCCACCGCATTCAGGGAGGGTGTCACCGCCCCACACTTTCGGGTCTTTGGTATCCACCCCAGCTCTCGATTCACTTGGTTTGGCTTTCTTTTAGCCCAAACCAAATCTGACTTTGGCCCTAGTTGGCCCCTAACCAGGATATAGGCTTATCTTCTTAATCCTAATCCTAATTACAAGTGAACTACATAACAAAACACATCTTAAGCAATTTATTAACCATGACGTCAAGTTTTGTTCCGGCGAGCTTTTCGGCGACCTTCCTTCGACGGGGTCCAAGCACGGCCCGAACTTGTGATGACTTTAAAAGTAGCTGAGACTTCTCGGTGATCTCTGCGAACCTCGGCGATCTCTTGGCCGAACTTCCAACAGGTTCCCTATTCCTTCTCGGTTGGTTCCGGCAGCATCTCCGACGATTCATCGAACTCTTAAAGGTTCATCGAACTCGACTCCGGTATTCTTGCTTTGTGTTTTCTGTTTATCGTAGTTAATCTTGCACACTTAACTCAATAATATGGATTAGATCAAATAACCCATCAATTGATTTTATCATCAAAATCCGAGATTCAACAATCTCCCCCTTTTTGATGATGACAATCAATTGATGACGAAGTTAAACATAACTCCCCCTATCTATATGCCATATTATGAGAAGATAAAACCACTTGAATTCCATCCCATTGGATTCAAGCATAACCCGATAAGTTCTAACTGTAGAGCTTATCGTGATCCTCTTTAAACAATAGTGAATACAAAACTTCTATGAAAATCATAAGTTAAATGAAAAGGGACATTTTACCACGACAGAAGATAAAGATTTTCAATATATATTTTATGATTTAGATGTATGGCATGCTTTCAATATGATCAATCAATCTTGTGATATTTTCAAGGATTTTGCAGGGCATATAAGTCAATCATATCACACAAGTTTTTGTAATCCATATAAGTTATGCTATCATTATGGTGTAGGTCATTACTTCTCCCCCTTTGTCATCAACAAAAAGAGACAAGCCATCGAAAAAATAGCATTTAACAAGGTTTATCATTGAAATTTGCCAGAAATAGTTTATCCAAAAGAAATCATGCAGATCAAAACATACTTAAAAGATACCAGTAGTTATCTAAAAGGAAGGATCAGTTATCGTTTAATCGATGACAAACTTTGAACTTGTTGTTAAAAGCAAACGAAACGAATTAAAAGATACATCGGTTTTAATCCTTAGGAGGTAATCCACAATGCTGATACATGATATCCATTTTTTTCATTCAGTTGTCGTAGTGTCTTCAAAATTTCAACTTGTTGATTTTGAATATGTTCTTGCTGTGATTTGATCCGAGACAGTTCTGCCATAATGCGATCTTTAGAGGAGGAAATAGGAGCTGAAGGTGCTTTGCTGCATAAAAGGACTAGGAGGAGGAGATTCATTTCCCATAAGAATTGGTGTTTTGGGGTGTTCTATTTGTGGAGGAATTGGATCCGTCCTTCTAGGCTGCCTAACCCATATGCCATTGCTAAAGGTGCACCTAAGTCTTTTATTGCAGGTTTTTATTTATTATGTTATATTTATCATTTTGAATAGATTCTTCATCGGGTGGGATGCAAATGTCATAGGCATGAAGAAATCTAGTGATTAACCTCCCATATGGCAGCATAGTATCTTTAGCCATAATATCCTGCATGTGTTGCGAATTGAGTACCCAAAACAATTATCGATCGGTCATAATCCAATACATGGTACTCATCTCAATTTGACTTATTTAGTCAAGATGAAATTGTTTGGGAATATGATGCTTGTGATAATGTGATGAAGAATTTTAGCATTGAAAGGCAGTAAGTGTTCACAGCTCTTGGGTAGGAAATCAAGGTTTGGATTTGCAAAGATTGTTTCTCTGGCTTGGTATAGGTTGCTCCTATTGAGTTGACGTCCCATTTACCTTTAAAATAGCATCCTCTATCTTTTTCAGTTATGCCAATTAGCTCAGAAATGGTGTTGTCAAATATTCTAATGGGTGTTCCTAGAAGGTAAGTGCTTAGGCTATTATTGTCCTCATATAGGTTGGCATAGAACAATCGAACTAATCGCGGATAGATTGGTTCATCTAGTTGCAGTAGTGGTAGAGCTTTTAGGTGTGCAAAATACCTAATGGGATCTAAGTCTTCTAGTTCATCCAAGTCAACATATTTTCCCTTACGGATACCTCGTCTTTTAAATTTTGGAAAACTAAGGGCTACCTCTTTTGATCTAAAAAGATCATGGTCAAATGAATCTCCTTCAATCCTTTTTCCTTTTGATCTCTTAGGAGCCATTATCTAGACAAGATGATGATGAAATTGTGAAAAAAATAAGCAAAGGAAAGAGAAAGGAAAGGAAAAGGGAATGAGATATCAAAAAGAAGGATTTCAAGTGTTACCTTATGGAGATATCTTTGAGATATGGAAGGCTTGGACCACCAAGAAACCTTCTCCAGTGCTTCTAAGAGGCAGAATGAGGGTTAGAGGAAATGGGAGAGGGTTGGGAGGCTTTCTTCGGGTTGGGGCGGTGTCACCGCCGCCCTAACCCCTCGGGTTAATAAAGGGTATTTCGATTCGGTGCCACCCTTAAACCGGCGGTGTCACCTGGCCTTGGCGCCTTTGAAAGGCGGTGGTGGCCACCAGTCTGGCGGTGCCACCGCTGGCATCCGTGGAGGAAAAAAAAAAAAATTTTCTTCCTCTCCCCTTTTTGTTTGCTTCCCTCAAGATAATAAGTTATACTTTAATGGATCATTTTGAAGTGAAGAAGAAAGAAGAAATCAAATCTACAAAAGAAAGGAAAAGGACGAGTCATTTTTTAGTGAAGCTCATTTAGGGACAATTTAACATGCCTAATTCCCTTCTAATGAATTCAAATTGGTCTTCATTCAAGGCTTTTGTGAATATGTCTACTAATTGATGCTTCGTGTATCGATGAATTCTAGAACAACATTATTGTTAAGAACATGATCGCGTATGAAATGATGCCTAACGTCGATGTGCTTAGTTCTAGAATGCTGAATTGGATTTTTTAGTAAGACATATGGCACTAGTATTATCACATTTTATGGGAATATTTTTTAAAGTGAATTCCATAGTCTTCCAATGTATTTTTCATCCAAACAACTTGTGCACAGCATGCACTTTCGCAGCAATGTATTAAACTTCCAAGCGTAGATAGTGCTACTGAATTTTGTTTCTTGGAAGTCCAAGAAACAAGTGCATCATCTAAAAAATTGGCATGTTCCGGATGTACTCTTTCTATCTATCCTACATCCGCCAAAATCGGCATCTGCGTAAGCCATAAATCAAATTTTTCAGATTTTGGATACCATAAACCTAAATTTGGAGTTCCTTTATGATACCTAAATATTCTTTTAACACTTTTAAGATGAGATAGTTTAGGATTTGATTGAAACCTAGCACAAAGTCCTACACTAAACATGATATCTGGTCTAGTAGCGGTAAGGTAGAGTAGACTACCTATCATTCCCCTGTATGTCTTTTGATCGAAGTTTTCACTATTTTCATCCATATCTAACTTAGTCGAAGTACTCATAGGGGTGTTTATTGCTTTTGAATTATCCATGTTAAATCGTTTTAACAATTCTAATGTATATTTAGATTGGTTGAGAAATATACCATCCTTAAGTTGTTTGATTTGTAATCCTAAAAAGAAAGTTAATTCCCCCATTAAACTCATTTCAAATTCATGACTCATAGATTTGGCAAATGATTCACATAGTGATTCATCCGAAGAGCCAAAAATAATATCGTCAACATAAATTTGTACAATAAGAAAATTATTTTCAAAATGTTTAATAAACAATGTAGTATCAACCTTGCCTTTGGTAAAATTATTTAAAATAAGAAAGGAACTAAGCCTTTCATACCATGCTCTAGGAGCTTGTTTCAAGCCATAGAGAGCCTTAGTCAATTTGAATACATGATTAGGAAGAAGAGAATTTTCAAATCCGGAGGTTGTTCGACATATACTTCTTTCGGAAATAAAACCATTCAAGAAGGCACTTTTGACATCCATTTGAAATAGTTTAAAATTATAACTACTAGCATAGGCAAGGAGCATCCTTATGGCTTCTAATCGAGCCACGGGAGGCGAAGGTTTCTTAAATGTCGATACCTTCTTCTTGGTTGAAACCTTTGGCCACTAATCTAGCCTTATTTCTAACCACGATACCATTTTCGTCTTGCTTGTTTCTAAAGACCCACTTAGTACCAATGACTAAATGGTCACTAGGTCTAGGAACAAGCTCCCACACCTTGTTTCTCTCAAATTGATTCAGTTCCTCTTGCATTGCAATAATCCAAAAATCATCTTTTATGGCCTCGTCAATGCACTTAGGTTCAATTTGAGAGGAAGGCATGACATTAAGCATAAAAATTCTTGAAAGAGGAACGAGTTTGAACCCCTTTAGATGTATCCCCTATAATTAGCTCCTTTGGATGAGCATCTATATACTTCCATTCCTTAGGTAAGGAAATTTGGGAAGAAGGTGCATCCAAGTTGCTATTTTGAGGAGGGGGGTTCATTTAAATTCAAATTATCAAAACCAAGATCATCATCAAAATCATTTGTCTTAAAATTTGAGACTTCATTAAAAACTACATGAATAGACTCTTCAATTACTAAGGTTCTTTTATTAAAAACCGAAAAGCTTTTGAAACGGAGGAGTAACCAAGAAAGATGCCTTCATCGGAGTTTTTTGCATCAAATTTTCCTAAGGCATCCCTTTCATTTAAAATAAAGCATTTACAACCGAAAAACTTTAAAATAGGAAATATTTGGTTTTTTTTGTTATTCCATAATTCATAGGGAGTTTTTTTGATAAGGAAGGTCTTATTAGGACTCTAGTCATGATGTAGCAAAGCCGTATTCTGGCTTGCCCAAAAAAATACTTAGGTAAACTATGTTAGTTTTAGCATAGTTCTTGCCATTTCTTGTAGGTTTCTATTTTTTCTTTCAACTACTCCATTTTGTTGGGGATTTCTCGGAGTGGAGAAGTTATGATTGTATCCATTAACTTCACAAAAATTTTGGAAGTCATGGTTTTGAAATTCGCCACCATGATCACTCCGAAATGATGAAATCATGAACCCTTTTTTGTTTTGAGTGAGTTTACAAAATTTAGAAAAACACTTGAAACAATCACTTTTGTGAGCTAAGAAATAGGTCCAAGTGTATCTAGAGTAGTCATCCACAATCACAAAAGCATATTTGCTTCCACCTAGACTTGTTGTATCAATTGGTCCAAATAAGTCCAAATGGATCAATTGTAACGGTCTAGTGGTGCTAATTTAATTTTTTGGTTTGAAGCTTGTTTTTATTTGTTTCCCTAGTTGACATGCATCGCATACCTTATCTTTAATAAACTTTATATTCGGAATCCCTCGTACTAATTCTTGAGATGAGATTTTAGATATTGTTTTTATGCTTGCATGGCCTAATCTCCTATGCCAAAGCCAAGCATCATCATTTATGGTGGAGAAACACATTTCATTACTTAGTTCATCAAGATTGATGGTATAGACATTATTTTGTTTTAAAGCAATCATAGTCATGTTATGATTTGGTTTTTCAATAATGCACATATTTGATTCAAATCTAACGATATAACCTTTATCGCATAATTGACTAATGCTCAATAGATTATGTTTTAATTCATCAACTAGTAATACATCATCAATGGAAAAACTTGATTTGTTACCTATGGTTCCCTTGCCAATGATTTTGCCTTTGTTGTTGTCTTCGAAGGTGACATAGCCTTCGTCCATGCTAGTGAGCTTGGTGAATTGGGATGGATCTCCGGTCATATGCCTTGAGCATCCACTATCAAGATACCATCTCTTGCTCCTAGCATGTGATGGTGTATGTTTCTACAAGAAGGAATTATTTTTAGGTACCCATTTACTTTTGGGTGCCTCAAAAAAATAATCTAACTTGTTTATCATGTTGCATAGACTTGATCATGGTTCCTTTAGGAACCCAAATCAAATTGTTAGGACTAATTTTCTTGAATGGACATTGGTAAGTTATATGTCCATATTTGCAACAAAAGTTGCAATTGCTTTGATGTTGAACATGTAAGATAGGACCTTTAACGAAGGTGGTTGGATTTTTGGTGAGTACTTCTCACAAATCCGATTCCACTCCTTTTAGGAACGTGACCATTATTTGTAAGGATCATGTTTAAGGACTTGCTACCGACCTCGAATTTCTTCAAGGTGTCCTTAAGTACTAAGTTCTCATTTTGGAGAGTTTCTAAATCATGGCATTTAACACATGGAGCTAGACAATCATGATATTCAGTTTTTAATTTATCAAAAGCACCGTAAGACTATCATGCTCCTTTCTTAGCAATTTGTATTTTCTACTAATTGTCTTACATTCATCAAATAACTCATGGAAGGCATTTAATAAATCATGATAAGGTAAATCTGCATTAATTAAATCCGTTACCTCTTCTTGAAGGCCATTAGGGCGTAGTGAGCAACTTGCTTTCGGTGTTGGACTCCTCTTCTTCGGATGTGCTTGAGTCATCCCATGTTGCCTTGGCCTTCTTCTTTGGTGTTCTTTTTTTTTTTTGGCTTGAGGGCAATCGTTCTTGTAGTGTCCCGGTTTTTTTTGCATTCATAGCAAATCACTTGGTCCTTCTTTTGTTCAAATTTATTTTTTTTGTATTATTTTTAAATTTGTTCTTCCTTAAATATTTTTTTGAATTTTTTGAGTCAAAAAAGTGCAATGTCATTGTCACTGTCCTCATCATCTTGATGTTCCTTTCAAGTGGTCTTCTTGTGATTTGAGTGCCATATCCTTCCTGTTCTTTGGAAG
The DNA here is from genome assembly GCA_900464855.2 of Musa schizocarpa. Classification (NCBI taxonomy): domain Eukaryota; kingdom Viridiplantae; phylum Streptophyta; class Magnoliopsida; order Zingiberales; family Musaceae; genus Musa; species Musa schizocarpa. The sequence goes on along the minus strand of LS990919.1, from coordinate 24,867,059 downwards.
GGGGTTCTCGAGCTCATCATGAGCTTGACATGTCATTTCATAGGTCATTAGAGACCCAATGAGTACTTCAAGAGGGAATGTTTTAAGGTCTTTGGCCTCTTGAATGGCCGTAACTTTTAGATCCCAACTTTTAGGGAGGGATCTTAAGATTTTAGTTACTAGTTCAAAGTTAGTAAAATCTTTACCAAAACTTTGAGTCCATTGATGACATCCGTAAACCGGGTGTACATGTCTCCGATGGACTCACTTGGTTTCATTCGGGAAAAGTTCAGTAAGAGTGCACAAGAATGTTGATTTTGGACTCTTTCACTCGGCTAGTGCCTTCATGAGTGACTTCAAGAGTTCTCCAAATATCAAAAGCGAATCACAAATTGAAACACGATTAAATTTTTTTTTGTCTAGTGTACAAAACAAGGCATTCATAGCCTTTGCATTTAAAAGCAAAAAAACCTTCTTCTCCGACTCATTCCATTTCGCTCATCGGAAGAGAAGATTTTTTGAAATCCGTTTTCAACAATAGTCCAAAGCTCGAAATCCATGGAAATAAGGAAGATCCTCATCCAAAGTCTTCCAATACGTGTAATCCGACCCATTAAACATAGGTGGACGAAAGTGATAGAATGGCCCTCTTGTATGCGGAGTAAGCCATCTCTCTTGGGTATTAAACCAAATATGAGAGATAACCTCGCTCTCGATACCAATTGTTAGGATCGGGACAGCACTAAGAGGGGGTGAATTAGTGCAGCGGATAAAAACCGGTTTTAAAAAAAAAATCTTTCAGTATGAAGAGAGCGGAACTTGACAAGTTTAATCTTGAAAGCGTATTCTTAAATATCTTGAGCAAAAAAAAGTAATAAGGAACTAGAGCATATAAGAAGATTTGCAATAATATAAATAACAATAATGAAACGCAAACCACAGATCACGCCGATTTTAGAGTGGTTCGGTCAAATGACCTACTCCACTTGTGAGGCCCCTCTTCGATGAGGCTCCCACCTTCCACTAGCAAGCTTCTTGAAAAGGAAGGGTAAATACCCCTCTTACAACTCTTTACAAGCGGTTCACTCTCTTATAGATTTTCGAGAAGAGATGAGGTGAACACTAGCAAATTGAAAAAAAAGCAAGCTAACACTTTTCTAAGATCTTTCTCTCAAACTCTTGCTGCTCAAAAGGTTGTTATCTCAGCTGAGATTTGAGGGGTATTTATAGGCCTCAAGAGGATTCAAATTTGGGCTCCAAAATTCAAATCCTCTTTGGGTTCCCGATGCTGGCGGTGCCACCGCCCAGCCAAGCGGTGCCACCGCCCAGTGTTCGGGTGCTCGGCGGTGCCACCGCCCAGCTCAGGAGGTGTCACCGCCCAGCCAGGCGGTGCCACCGCCTGGCTCTCCAGTTCACTTGGTTTGGCTTTCTTTTAGCCCAAACCAAATCTGACTTTGGCCCCAGTTGGCCCCTAACCAGGATATAGGCTTATCTTCTTAATCCTAATCCTAATTACAAGTGAACTACATAACAAAACACATCTTAAGCAATTTATTAACCGCGAACGTCAAGTTTTGTTCCGACGAGCTTTCTGACGACCTTCCTTCGACGGGGTCCAAGCACGCTCCCGAACTTGTGATGACTTTAAATAGTAGCTGAGACTTCTCGGTGATCTCTGTGAACCTCCGACGATCTCTTCGGCGAACTTCCAACAGGTTCCCGATTTCTTCTCGGTTGGTTCTGGCAGCATCTCCGACGATTCATCGAACTCTTAAAGGTTCATCGAACTCGACTCCGGTATTCTTGCTTTGTGTTTTCTGTTTATCATAGTTAATCCTGCACACTTAACTCAATAATATGGATTAGATTAAATAACCCATCAATTGATTTTATCATCAAAATCCGAGATTCAACAGGCATGTGAGCGGTGATGGATTTGTATGCCGTGGAGGGCTCCCTGCTATTGTGCAGTTGACCACCGACACTGCATGTCTCTTCAATGGCACTCTGTTTGAATGGAGATGTGTGTGTTGCCTGTACAATCTACCTTGTTCCTTTGGAAATAGACATTGTTTACCTCGCTTATCCACTTCTCATGTCCTATATGAATGAGGAGTGTCGATGTTCGTGCACCTTGTGTGTCCTCGAACGATAGCATGTCTCAAACCTCTCGTCTCGAGTGGCTCCAGTGTTCACGTGAGTTCTCTTGGATGCAGTGGATAAGAATGTACCATGGGTCTTTGGACTCTTGGCACATGATCGGTTGGCTTTCTTAGTTGCCCTTCGACGGATGACAGCCTTCCCATCGTTGCCCCCCTTTCCCTTGTGGTAATGTGTCGGCATGTTGGGCTTGGCGTCATAGAGGACATGCTACCTAGTTGATACTGCTAGTAGTCATATGCTTGTCTCAAAGATTAAGCCATGCATGTGTAAGTATGAACTATTTCAGACTATGAAACTGCAAATGGCTCATTAAATCAGTTATAGTTTGTTTGATGGTACGTGCTACTCGGATAACCATAGTAATTCTAGAGCTAATACGTGCAACAAACCCCGACTTCCGGAAGGGATGCATTTATAGATAAAAGGCTGACGCGGGCTTTCCCCTCTGCTCTGATGATTCATGATAACTCGACGGATCGCACGTTCCTCGTGCCGGCGACGCATCATTCAAATTTCTTCCCTATCAACTTTCGATGGTAGGATAGGGGCCTACCATGGTGGTGACGGGTGACGGAGAATTAGGGTTCAATTATGGAGAGGGAGCCTGAGAAATGGCTACCACATCCAAGGAAGGCAGTAGGCGCACAAATTACCCAATCCTGACACGGGGATCCATTGGAGGGTAATTGGAATGAGTACAATCTAAATCCCTTAACGAGGATCCATTGGAGGGCAAGTCAGGTGCCAGAAGCCACGGTAATTCCAGCTCCAATAGAGGTTATTTAAGTTGTTGCAGTTAAAAAGCTCGTAGTTGGACTTTGGGACGGGTCGGTCGGTCTGCCTCGTGGTGTGCACCAGTCGTCCCATCCCTTCTGTCGACGATGTGCGCCTGGCCTTAACTGGTCGGGTCGTGTCTCCGGCATTGTTACTTTGAAAAAATTAGAGTGCTCAAAGTAAGGCCACGCTCTAGATACATTAGCATGGGATAACATCATAGGATTTCGGTCCTATTGTGTTGGCCTTCGGGATCGGAGTAATGATTAAGAGGGACAATCGGGGGCTTTCATATTTCATAGTCAAAGGTGAAATTCTTGGATTTATGAAAGATGAACTACTACGAAAGCATTTGCCAAGGATGTTTTCATTAATCAAGAATGAAAGTTGGGGACTCGAAGACGATCAGATACCATCCTTGTCTCCACCATAAACGATGCCGACCAGGTATAGGCGGATGTTTCTCTTAGGACTCCGTCGGCACCTTATGAGAAATCAATGTCTTTGGGTTCTAGGGGGAGTATGGTCGCAAGGTTGAAACTTAAAGGAATTGACGGAAGGGCGCCACTAGGAGTGGAGCCTGCGACTTAATTTGACTCAACACGAGGAAACTTACCAGATCCAGATATAGCAAGGATTGACAGACTGAGAGCTCTTTCTTGATTCTATGGATGGTGGTGCATGGCTGTTCTTTGTTGGTGGAGCGATTTGTCTGGTTAATTCCGATAACGAACGAGACCTCAGCCTACTAACTAGCTACGCGGAGGCATCCCTCCGTGGACAGCTTCTTAGAGGGACTATGGCCGTTTAGGCCACGGAAGTTTGAGGCAATAATAGGTCTGTGATGCCCTTAGATGTTCTGGGCAGCACGCGCACTACACTGATGTATTCAACGAGTCTATAGCCTTGGCTGACAGGCCCGGGTAATCTTTGAAATTTTTATCGTGATGGGGATAGATCATTGCAATTGTTTGTCTTCAATGAGGAATTCCTAGTAAGCGCGAGTCATCAGCTCGCGTTGACTATGTCCTTGCCCTTTGTACACACCGCCCGTCACTCCTACCGATTGAATGGTCCGGTGAATTGTTCGGATCGAGGCGACGGGGGCGGTTCGCCGCCCATGACGTCGCGTGAAGTCCACTGAACCTTATCATTTAGAGGAAAGAGAAGTTGTAACAAGGTTTCTATAGGTGAACCTTCGGAAGGATCATTGTCGAGACCCACTGACGAGGACGACCATGAATGCATCAACGATTGCTTGCTGGGCTCGTCCCGACAACACCCCGAATGTCGGTTCACCCTTGGGTAGGACAATCGAGTGGATGAACAACCAACCCCAGTGCAGATAGCACAAAGGAACATGAACATCGAAGTCGGAGGGCCTCAATGCATATAGGAGGCTACAATTCTGACGGTGACCCCATTGGATGACTCTCGGCAATAGATATCTCGGCTCTCGCATCAATGAAGAACGTAGCGAAATGTGATACCTAGTGTGAATTGTAGAATCCCGTGAACCATCGAGTCTTTGAATGCAAGTTGTGCCCGGGGCCATCTAGTTAAGGGCACGCCTACCAGGGCGTCACGCTATCAACGCTTCGTCATTGCCCCCTCGGGGGGTGGGGGAGAACGCAGACGATGGTCCCTCATGCCAGAAGG
>LS990919.1:24849984-24857484 GCA_900464855.2 Musa schizocarpa | reverse complement strand
CAAAACGTCAGCCATCTCAGCACCCTGGAACCCCCCGGGTGGCCCAGGGCTGGATGGGGCTTTCGTATAGCAGGGAAGGTGCTACCTCTCGCTTCGCTCGCTGTCCGCTGCTCGTCGCTCACTCGTGCAGCAAAAAATGGCCTGTTTTGGCCTGTTTTTGGGTCGTTTTGGCCTGTTTCTGGGCTATTCTTGTGTGCCGCAACGACCGTCGTGAGCGAAGCAAAACGTTAGCCATCTCAGCACCCTGGAACCCCCCGGGTGGCACAGGGCTAGATGGGGCTTTCGTATAGTAGGGAAGGTGCTGCCCCTTGCAACGCTCACTGTTCGCCGTGTTAGGATCGGAGCAGCACTAAGAGGGGGGGGTGAATGAGTGCAGCGGATTAAAACTTCGGTTTTTAAAAAATCTTTCGTATGATAAGAGCGGAACTTGACAAGCTTAATCTTGAAAGCATATTCTTAAATATGCGCAGCAAAAGTAATAAGGAATTAAAGCATATAAGAAGGTTTGCAATAATGTAAATAGCAATAATGAAATGCAAACCAAGGATCACGTCGATTTTAGAGTGGTTCGGTAAAATGACCTACTCCACTTGCGAGGCCCCTCTTCGATGAGGCTCCCACCTTCCACTAGCAAGTCTCTTGAAATGGAAGGGTAAATACCCCTCTTACAACTCTTTACAGGCGGTTCACTCTCTTACAGATTTTCGAGAAGAGATAAGGTGAACACTAGCAAATTGAAAAGAAGACAAGCTAACACTTTTCTAAGACCTTTCTCTCAAACTCTTGCTGCTCAAAAAGTTGTGTTCTCAGCTGAGATTTGTGGGGTATTTAAAGGCCTCAAGAGGATTCAAATTTGGGCTCCAAAATTCAAATTCTCTTTGGGTTCCCGATGCTGACGGTGCCACCGCCTGTCAGTGGCGGTGCCACCGCCTGTCAGTGTCAGAAGCTGACAATGCTGGGCGGTGCCACCGCCTACAGTGTTTTCAGCCCATTACAGTGTTTTCAGCCCACCGCCTATAGTGTTTTCAGCCTACAGTGTTATAGGCCCCTACTTGGGTTATAGGATTAATACCTAATCCTAACCCTAATTAACATGCTAACTATGAATTTTAAAGACATTATATAAGCTATTACAAAGTCCATAAGTCAAGACTTCTTCCGGGTGAAGCTTCGGTGAACTTTTCGGCGGTCTTCCCGATAAACTCTGGGAAGCCATTCTGCGGACTCCCGGCAAGCTCTTAAACTTCACGATTTGATCTTGGCGAGTTTCAATGAGCTTCTTCGGAACTCCGATCTTTTCGGCGAACTCTGCGAACTTCCCACGAACCTTCGGCGAAGCTTGAAAAAAACCCTTGACAAGCTCCCTACTCATTCTCGGCTAGTTCCGACGGCGTTCCCGGCGATCCTTTGGACTTCCGTCGAACTCTTGAACTCCCAACGAATCGCCGTGCTTGACTCCGCACTTTGTTTCGCTTTTATGTCTTCATCGTTATCGTAGTTACTCCTGCACATGCAAGCCAAAACTCTACTCCGATCTAGAGCAGTTATTACAACGCGAATCGACATTCGTTGTTCGACCGTCATTGGTTGGCGTTTGTCCGATTCTTGAGCATCGTCCTCTCTTGCGACTTGTTGCCCAATCGGCGGTTGACCTCCGCAACCCCGATATCCTTGGCGCAATTCCACTCTCCTTAGCCCGATGCCCGACGTCCGAAGCCTTCTGCCATCCAATATCCTGACGTGATCTCCTCCGGCGCAACGTCAATTCCTCCTACGTTAACTGTCTAATTCTGATCGAGTAGACCTGCATCACTCAAAATGCAGTTAAACATCTAAACACAATCAATTAGTTTCATCATCAAAATCCGAGATTCAACACGCCGCTCACCGCTCCCTCGCGCATCCAAAAATGACCAGTTTTGGCCTTTTTTGGGCTGTTTTGGCTTGTTTTTGGGGAGTTCTTGAGTGCCGCGGTGACCGTCGTGAGCGGAGCAAAACATCAGCCATCTCAGCATACTCGAACCCCCTGGGTGGCATAGGGTTGGATGGGGCGTTCGTATAGCAGGGACGGTGCTGCCTCCCGCTTCGCTCACTTTCCGCCGCTTGCCGCTCGCTCGTGCAGCCAAAAATGGCCAGTTTTGGCCTATTTTTGGGACATTTTGGCTTGATTTTGGGCGGTTCTTGCATGCCACGATGACCATCGTGAGCGGAGCAAAACGTCAGCCATCTCAGCACCCTAGAACCCCCCAGGTGGCACAAGGCTGGATGAGGCTTTCATATAGCATGGAAGGTGCTGCCCCTTGCTTCGCTCGTTGTCCGTCGCTCGCTGCTCACTCGCGCAGCAAAAAATGGCCAGTTTTGGCCCATTTTTGGGCTATTTTGGCTTGTTTTTGGGTTGTTCTTGAGTGCCATTGTGACCGTCATGAGTAGAGCAAAACGTCAGCCATCTCAGCACCTTGGAACCTCCCGGGTGGCATAGGGCTGGATGAGGCTTTCGTATAGTAGGGACGGTGTTGCCTCTCGGTTCGCTCGCTGTCCACCGCTCGCCGCTCGCTTGCGCAGCCAAAAATAGCCAGTTTAGGCCTGATTTGGGGCCAAATTGTCCTGTTTTTGGGCTGTTGTGCGTGTCACATCGACCATCGTGAGCGGAACAAAACGTCAGCCGTCTCAGCACCCTAGAACCCCCCGGTGGCACAAGACTAGATGGGGCTTTCGTATAGCAGGGATGGTGCTGCCCCTTGCTTCGCTCGCTGTCCACCGCTCGCCGCTCACTTGCGCAGCCAAATATTGCTAGCTTTGTCCCGTTTTTTAGCCGTTTTTGCCTGGTTATCGGCTGTTCTTGAGTGCCGCGGCGACCATCGTGATCGGAGCAAAACGTCAGCTATCTCAGCACCCTGGAACCCCCTGGGTGGCACAAGGCTAGATGGGGCTTTCGTATAGCATGTAAGGTGCTGCCCCTTGCTTCACTTGCTGATCGTCGCTCGCCGCTTGCTCGTGCAGCCAAAAATGGCTAGTTTTGGCTCGTTTTTGGGTTGTTTTGGCCTGTTCATGGGCTGTTCTTGAGTGCCACGGTGACCATCATGAACGGAGCAAAAGGTCAACCATCTCAGCACCCTGGAACCCCCCGAGTGGCACAGGGCTGGATGGGGCTTTCGTATAGCAGGGAAGGTGCTGCCTCTTGCTTCGCTCGCTGTTCGCCGCTCTCCGCTTGCTAGCGCAACCAAAAATGGCTAGTTTTGGCCCGTTTTAGGCCGATTTAGCTTATTTTTGGGTTGTTCTTGCGTGCCACGGTGACCGCCATAAGCGGAGCAAAACGTCAGCCATCTCAGAACCCTGGAACCCCCCGGGTGGTACCGGGTTGGATGGGGCTTTGGTATAGTAGGTTAGGTGCTGCCTCTCGCTTCGCTCGCTGTCCGCCGCTTGCCGCTCGCTCGTGCAGCTAAAAATGTCTAGTTTTGGCCTATTTTTGGGCTGTTTTGGCTTGTTTCTATGTTGTTCTTGCATGCAGTGGCGACCGTCGTGAGCGGAGCAAAACGTCAGCCATCTCAACACCCTGGAACCCCCCGAGTGGTATAGGGCTGGATGGCACTTTCGTATAGTAGGGATGGTGTGGCCTATCGCTTCGCTCGCTGTTCGCCGCTCGTTGCTCGCTCGCGCAGCCAAAAATGGCCAGTTTTGGCCCGTTTTTGGGCCGTTTTGGCCTATTTCTGGGCCATTTTTACCTCGCTTGCAAACTTCTTCTTTCTTGTGTGACCAAAAATGCCTTGCTCTGTACTTCTTCGTGCATGGCAGTGTCTTGTTGTCGATTGCCTTGTTTGATCGGCCCCATGAGTCTTTGTTACTCATGGTTGGCGACGAGTTGTTCGATGGGGTGAATGTGTTAGCATGTGAGCAGTGATGGATTTGTATGCCACGGTGGGCTCCCTGCTATTGTGCAATTGAGCACCGACGCTGCAAGTCCCTTCAACGGCACTCTATTTGAACGGAGATGTGTGTGTTGCATGTAGAATCTACCTTGTTCCTTTAGAAATAGACATTGTTTACCTCACTTATCCACTTCTCATGTCCTATATGAATGATGAGTGTCGATGTTCGTGCTCATTGTGTGTCCTTGAACGATAGTGTATATTTAAGTTGTTGCAGTTAGAAAGCTCGTAGTTGGACTTTGGGACGGGTCGGTCGGTCCATCTCGCGGTGTGCACCGTTCATCACATCCCTTCTGTCGGTGATGCGTGCTTGGCCTTAACTGGTCGGGTCATGCCTCCACCGTTGTTACTTTGACGAAATTAGAGTGCTCAATGCAAGCCCACGCTCTGGATACATTAGCATGGGATAACATCACATGATTTTGGTCCTATTGTGTTGGCCTTCGGGATCAGAGTAATGATTAAGAGGGATAGTCAGGGAAATTCATATTTCATAGTCAGAGGTGAAATTCTTGGATTTATGAAAGACGAACCACTGTGAAAGCATTTTCCAAGGATGTTTTCATTAATTAAGAACGAAAGTTGGGGGCTCGAAGACGATCATATACCGTCCTAATCTCAACCATAAAGGATGCCGACTAGGGATCGGCGGATGTTGCTCTTTGGACTCTACCAGCACCTTATGAGAAATCAAAGTCTTTGGGTTTCGGGGGGAGTATGGTCGCAAGGCTGAAACTTAAAGGAATTGATGGAAGGGCGCCACTAGGAGTGGAGCTTGCGGCTTAATTTGACTCAACACGGGGAAACTTTCCATGTCCAGACATAGCAAGGATTGACAGACTGAGAGCTCTTTCTTGATTCTATGGGTGGTGGTGCATGGTCGTTCTTAGTTGGTGGAGTGATTTGTCTGGTTAATTCCGATAACGAACGAGACCTTAGCATGCTAACTAGCTACGCGGAGGCTTCCCTTTGCGGCTAGCTTCTTAGAGGGACTATGGCCATTTAGGCCACGGAAGTTTGAGGCAATAACAGGTCTGTGATGCCCTTAGATGATCTGGGCCGCACGCGCGCTACACTGATGTATTCAACGAGTCTATTGCATTGGCCGACAGGCCCGGGTAATCTTTAAAAATTTCATCATGATAGGGATAAATCATTGCAATTGTTAGTCTTCAACGAGGAATTCCTAGTAAGCGCGAGTCATCAGCTTGCATTGACTACCTCCCTGCCCTTTGTACACATCGCCCATCGCTCTTACCGATTGAATGGTCCGGTGAAGTGTTTGGATCGAGGCGACAGGGGCGGTTTACCGCCTACGACATCACGAGAAGTCCACTAAACCTTATCATTTAGAGAAAGGAGAAGTCGTAACAAGGTTTCCGTAGGTGAACCTGCAGAAGGATCATTGATGAGATCCACTTACGAGGACGACCGTGAATGCGTCAATGATTGCTCGCCGGGCTCGTCCCGACAACACCCCGAATGTCGGTTTGCCCTAGGGTGGGACGATCGAGGGGATGAACTACCAACCCTAGCACGGATAGCGCCAATGAACATGAACATCGAAGTCAAAGGGCCTCGCTGCATGCAGGAGGCTACAATTCCGATGGTGACCCCATTAGACGACTCTCGGCAAAGGATATCTCGGCTCACGCATCGATGAAGAACATAGCGAAATGCGATACCTGGTGTGAATTGCAGAATCCCGTGAACCATCAAGTCTTTGAATGTAAGTTGCGCTCGAGACCATCCGGCTAAGGGCACACCTGCTTGGGCATCATGCTTTCGACGCTTCGTCATTGCCCGCTTGGGGGGTGGGGGCGAACGCGGAGGATGGCCCCCCATGCTGGAAGGTGTGTTTGGCCAAAGAGCGGGCCGTCGGTGGTTGTCGAACACGACGCATGGTGGATGGCTTGTGTGAGCTATATGCCGTGCCTTCGAGACCCGGGCGAGGCCTCAAGGACCAAAGTCATGGTGCGAGTCGATGCTAAGGACCGCGACCCCAGGTCAGGTGGGGCTACCTGCTGAGTTTAAGCATATAAATAAGTGGAGGAGATGAAACTTACGAGGATTCCCTTAGTTACGGCGGGCAAACCGGGATCAGCACAACTTGAGAATCGGGCGACTGCGTCGTTTGAATTGTAGTATGGAGAAGCGTCCTCAGCGACGGACCGGGCCTTAGTCCCTTGGAAAGGGGCGCCGAGGAGGGTGAGAGCCCCGTCCAGCTCGGACCCTGTCGCACCATGAGGCGCTATCAACGAGTCGGGTTGTTACGAAATGCAGCCCCAATCGGGTGGTAAATTCCATCCAAGGCTAAATATGGGCGAGAGACCGAGAGCGAACAAGTACCGCGAGGGAAAGATGAAAAGCACTTTGAAAAGAGAGTCAAAGAGTGGTTGAAATTGCTAGGAGGGAAGTGGATGGGGGCTGGCGAGGCACCTCGGTCGGATACGGAACGGCAGTTAGCCAGTCCGTCGCTCGGCTCAGGGTGCAGATCGATGCAGGCTGCATCGACGGCCGAAGCCTGGACGAATCGTTCATTTGAGGGGATACTATCGATGCGATCGAGGACATGACACGCACCATCGGCATGCCCCACAGGGTACAACTGCGACCTAGGCATTGGCCATTGGGCTCCCCATCCAACCGGTCTTGAAACACGGACCAAGGAGTCTGACATGCGTGTGAGTCGACGGGTGCAGAAACCCGGAAGGCATAAGGAAGCTAACGGGTGGGAACCCTCTCGAGGGGTTGTTGTTAGGATCGAGAGCACTAAGAGGGGGGGGAGTGAATTAGTGCAGCGGATATTTTTCAGCGATTTAAAGCAAAAGCTGCGTTCGTCCGATAAAAATGATTTCGATGTAAAAGCCGATTCGCAGTTTGTATCTAAGTGTATTTTACGCTGTTTGCATCTAAATGCAGTTTGCGTCTAAATGCAGATTGCGTCTAAGCGCAGTTTGCATTTAAGCGCAGTTTGCGTCTACGCGCAGATTGCGTCTAAGCGCAGTTTGCGTCTAAACATAGTTTGCGTCTAAACACAGTTTGCGTTTAAGCGTAGTTTGTGTCTGAGCGCAGTTTGCGTCTAAACGCAGTTTTATGTCTAAGTGCAGATTCACGTCTAAGTGGAGTTTTACGTCTAAATGCAGATTTACGTCTAAGTGCAGTTTTACGTCTAAACGCAGTTTTGCATCTAAACGCAGTTTTACGTCTAAACGCAGTTTTACGTCTAAACGCAGTTTTACGTCTAAACGCAGTTTTGCGTCTAAACGCAGTTTACGTCTAAACGCAGATTTTACGTCAAAGCGTAATTTTACGTCTAAACGCAGTTTTACGTTTAAAAGCAGTTTTGAACTTTGAAAACCGTTTTATGAATACGCAGAAAGCAATTTGCAGTTATAAATGGAATTAAAACGTAAGCGTAAACTGCTGTGTGAAGATCGTACGAAAACACCGATTTACGTCTGAATGCAGATTCGGAAAGATCAGAACTTGGAGACTCGTTCGTAAAAACGCAGAGGGCAGTAGGTATGTAGGAGGTTTGCAGTAATGATAAAGTGCTCAAAGTAAAAGCAAA
>LS990919.1:24812484-24844984 GCA_900464855.2 Musa schizocarpa | reverse complement strand
CACGCGTAGCCAAAAATGGTTAGTTTTGACCCTTTTCGGGCCGTTTTGGAATGTTTTTGGGCTGTTCTTGTGTGCCGCGGCGACCTCCATGAACAGAGCAAAACGTCAGCCATCTCAGCATCCTGGAACCCCCCGTGTGGCACAGGGCTGGATGGGGCTTCCGTATAGTAGGGAAGGTGCTACCTCTCGCTTCACTCGCTGTCCGCCACTCGCCGCTCGCTCGCGCAGCAAAAAATGGCCAGTTTTGGCCCCTTTTTGGCCGTTTTGGCCTGTTTTTGGGCTGTTCTTGTGTGCCGCGGTGACCATCGTGAGCGGAGCAAAATGTTAGCCATCTCAGCACCCTAGAACTCCCCGGGTGGCACAGGACTGGATGAGGCTTTCGTATAGCAGGGAAGGTTTTACCTCTCGCTTCGCTCGCTGACCGCCGCTTGCCGCTCGCTCGCGCATCCAATAATGGACAGTTTTGGCATGTTTTTGGGCTGTTCTTGAGTACCGTAGTGACCGTCGTGAGTGGAGCAAAACGTCATCCATCTCAGCACCCTGGTATTGAATCTCGGATTTTGATGATAAAATCAATTGATGGGTTAAATGATCTAATCCATATTGTTGAGTTAAGTGCGCAGGATTAACTACGATAATCGGGAAACACAAAGCAAGGATACCAGAGTCAAGTTCGATGGACGTTTAAGAGTCCAAAGAATCGTCGAAGATGCTATCGGAACCAACCGAGAAGAAATCGGGAACCTGTCGAAATTTTCGGAAGTTTGCCGAAGAGATCGTCGGAGGTTCACAGAGATCACCAAGAAGGCTCGGCTACTCATTAAAGTCATCACAAGTTCGGGAGCTTGCTGAGAGCCCGTCGGAAGAAGTTCGTCGGAAAGCTCGCCGGAACAATACTCGACGTTCGCGGTTGAAAACTTGCTTAGGATGTATTTTGTTATGTAGTTCACTTGTAATTAGGATTAGGATTAAGAGATAATCCTATATCCTGGTTAGGGGCCAATTGGACCCAAAATTAGACTTGGTTTGGGCTAAATTTGAAGCCCAACAAGTGAACCGAAGGGTCTGGCGGTGGCACCGCCAGATTGGGCGGTTGCACCACCCAGCACCCGAGAGCTGGGCGGTGGCATCGCCCAGCACTGTCAGTGTCTGACACTGATAGGCGGTGGCACCGCCACTGACAGGCAGTGGCACCGCCAGCATCGGGAACTCCAAGAGAATTCAAATTTTGGAGCCCAAATTTGAATCCTCTTGAGGCCTATAAATACCCCTCAAATCTCAACTGAGATTATAACTTTTTGAGCAGCAATTGTTTAAGAGAAAGGCCTTAGAAAAGTCTTAGCTAGTCTTGTTTTCAATTTGCTAGTGTTCACCTCCTTTTTTCTTGCTGAAAATCTGTAAAAGAGTGAACCGCTTGTAAAAGAGTTGTAAGAGGGGTATTCACCCTTCCCTTTCAAGAGATTTGCTAGTGGAAGGTGGGAGCCTCATCGAAGAGGGGCCTCGCAAGTGGATGTAGGTCACTTGACCGAACCACTTCAAAAACGGCGTAAACTCTGGTTTGCATTTCATTACTGCTATTTACATTACTGCAAACCTTCTTACTTGCTTTATTTCATCATTACCTTTGCTGCACAACTTTGCGAATACGCTTTTAAGTTAAGCACTTCCGATTCCGATTTTTATCGTTCGAAAGATTTGTTGAAACCAACGTTTTAATCCACTGCACTAATTCACCCCCCCCTCTTAGTGCCGCTCCGATCCTAACAATTGGTATCAGAGTAAGGCTCACTCTCATATTTGGTTTAATACCCAAGAAAGATGGCTTACTCTGGCATGCATGAGGGACACTCTATCACATGTCCACCTATGTTTAATGGGTCGGATTACATGTATTGGAAGACTCGGATGAGGATCTTCCTCATTTCTATGGATTTCGAGCTTTGGACTATTGTTGAAATCGGATTTCAAAAATCTTCTCTTCCGATGAGCGAATGGAATGAATAGGAGAAGAAGGTTTTTGCTTTAAATGCAAAGGCTATGAATACCTTGTTTTGTGCACTAGACAAAAATGAATTTAATCGTGTTTCAATTTGTGATTCGGCTTTTGATATTTGGAGAACTCTTGATGTCACTCATGAAGGCACTAGCCGAGTGAAAGAGTCCAAAATCAACATCCTTGTGCACTCTTACAAACTTTTTCGAATGAAACCAAGTGAGTCCATCAGAGACATGTACACCCGGTTTACGGATGTCATCAATGGACTCAAAGCTCTTGGTAAAGATTTTACTAACTTTGAACTAGTAACTAAAATCTTAAGATCCCTCCCTAAAAGTGCTAGTCATAGGTGCCCAGCAAGCCAATCACGTGAGTGATGGCACGTGTGACTTGATACAGAATCTTTTTTGCTTATTATATTTTGGCGTATATCACTTTATAACTATTGCATAAATGCATATATATATTGTGATGTCCTTGGATTTGTGCAATGGGAATCGGATCGTGATGAGATCACGATAATGAGATCGATTCACCTTTAAACACATATCCTAAATAATCCCGGTCATAGGTTTTCGAGGCGGACATCGTGATAACCGGATAGGGGTGTCTTTGTATACCCGTCCATATGAAGGATGCAGCTGGTCTCATAGCTGCTCGTGTAGGGACACTAGGGATACAAGATCAGGTGCTCGATGGAGAATGAGTTCATCGATTGATCCGCTTTACGAAATGCTGGATGGTTGATGATGCCTTATTGTCGACAAGCGATTTTCGTAGTCCTAGTGGTGTATCTGGTCCTTAGACTTAAGACACCAAGGATGTCTGTATGAGTGCTCCACTCTTTGATACCGCACTTATAGGTTCTACTGTCCCGGATCTAATACAATTTGGTCATTGGGAGTGGTAGTCGACCTTACGAGGGCTATTGAGTGTCGACCAGAGGATCATCCACTCTGGCGTCATGAGAGGAATATCCCATGTGTTCTTGCTCGAGACAAATCCCCGGCGGGGTCATTCGAGTTGAGAGAGAAAGAGTTCTCAGGAGAGAATTGATTAGAAGAGACACGAGTAGTAAACCGTATGGGTCGACAACACCATGCTCGATATACGGTCTCCCGGGATATTAGATGGATGAGGGACTATAGGTACATGGTAAGCGAGGACGAGACAGGTCCAATGGATTGGATTCCCCTCAGCGTATCGTCCGGGGACTACGGCGTAGTGGCCTAGTACATCCGTGGTCGATGAGTTGAGTGAATTATTACAGAGATAATAATTCACCGAGTTAGAAAGGAGTTTCGACATTGGTATGACTCACGGCCAGCTCGATATTGGGCCTAGAGGGTCACACACATATGATAGGCATTGCGATGAGTAGAGGTTGGGATATGAGATATCCGGACGGAGCCCTTTGTCTTATTGGATGCAGATCCAATACCCACTAGGGAAGGACCCATTAGGGTTTGACACGGGATCTCTATAAATAGGAGGGATTCACGACCTCATAGGCTAGAGTCTTTGCTTGCCTTTCCTATTCTCCTCTCCCTCTCCACCTCGAGGAGGCCTGGAGTTTTTGAGGAGGGTCGTCATAACCCTGCTGCTGTGTGGCTCACCGCTAGAGAGGAGGACGCCTGACCTCCTTCACCCTCTCCTAAGGATCTGCAAGGAAACAGGGATATACGATCTCCCTAGGTAACACAATCTCTATACGCAGTTTTGTGTTTTGCGGATTTTTACGCACCAATCTTCGCACGACGATGAACATCTTTTTGGTAATCGGGGATTTTTGTTTTCTTGTTCTTCCGCTGCGCATATGATGTCGCCCCCATGATTTCCCAACAGTGGTATCATAGCCAGGTTGTTCGTGCGAATGATTGGTTTTGAACTGCGTGTGTTGTGTTTAGGAAGAATATTGACGTCAAAATCGTTGTGCATAAAAGCGAGGAAGGGCAGCAACAGTTGCTGCACTCGATCTCCATGCTGCTGACCCACCCGGCCCGGCGGCCATGATGAGCAGGCACCACCGTTGGCGCATCGCGCATAGCGTGCTGCTGCAGCAGCAGCCGACGGGCGGTCTGTTTGCAGCAGACTTAGCGCCAACGGGGCTGGCAGCCCGCGGGTAGAGGCGCCCTGCGCGCCGCTGACCCCGGCGAGGAGGCGCGGCGGCATGGCTGGGTCGACACCGCAGGGCGGCGTCGCTGCGGGTGGCCGCTGCCCCTGGCAAAAAAACCCAGGGGAGGGGCAGCCGCCAGGCGAGGCAGCACCGCCAGCGGCGCTGCCTCACGGGCAGAACCGCCCATGAGGGCGGCGGCTTGGGGGCCCCACCTGGCGGCGGCCAATGGGCGTGCACCCGGCAAGAGGGCGCGCCCTCGCCCTCGCCACTGACGCCGCCGCCAGGGTGGCGGCGGTGGCAGCAGCAGAGGGAATTAGGGTTTTTGGCAAAAGGACAGTTTTGCCCTTATGAATTTGAGAAATTCCAGTTTCTGTCTTTTGTCCAAATTACGAAAATACCCTTAGGAATTGAAAAATTCCCTACATGTGCCTGATTTCAGAAAAATATTAATTAATTAAAAGGTTTAGTTGATTATTATTTTTTATTATTATCTAGTAGTCCTACATGATGATGATTATTTATACATGTGATTTATGATGTGTGGACGGATGATCATGGACCGTGTGATGTGTGTACTTGTGATTATTATTATTGAGGTCTGCGAACCTCCATTATATTTCTCGTTTAATGTCGGGCCTGCGTGCCTATGATTAAGTTGTAATCACATGAGGAGGCGCAACGGGAGCGTGGATGCGATAGTGGGACCCACGAGACGGACGATCGTGATGCATGGAGATGCATCAAGATGTCGACGAAACCGACGAGGACGAGATGAACGATCACAGGGGCATGGAGATGCACCGTTGCACACATAGATCTTGATGTGAGTGATTAGGCCTACTAGCTTGGGCCTAATCATATTAGGTTGTGGTCCATGATCATCTGATGTGATTGCTTATACACATACTAGATACGTATATATATTTGCATGCGATGTAAATATATATTAAATATGTATATGTGTGACATGTCATATTAGGAGACCAAATTATAGAAACATCTCTCGATAATATTAAGTCGGTAAACGTGAGGCAATTAGATTGACCCACGTGGCCTTCCATCGTTATGAGTAGGAACCGATTCCCGGTGTAGATTGAGTTGGTCGAGTCCCTCGAGACTCACCTATATCGCGATTCGCTATCTTGCTTACGACATAGAGATGTCACCGGTGACCTGAGGACATGGTATGCTTGGTCGAGTCCCTCGAGGGTATATCATCAAATCAGACTCATCTTGTAACGAAGGTGTTGACTTAACCGAGCATCATGGTTGGTCGAGTCCCTCGAGGCCATGGTGATTCGGAGGCGAAACAGGGCGGGAATCACAAAGAGTTGTGATCGGCAAGAGTTGCCTACCTTTTAGGCTTAGTGTGATTGGTCGAGTCCCTCGAGGTTACACTAAGACACCGATTGAATCGATCCCCACTAGAAGTTCGCTGGAGACTTCCGTTTTCACATCTTTGAGGTGTCGCGTGACTCGTTAGTAAAATAGTGGGAGCATATTAAGATAGAAGTCCATATCTTGATAGTTTATTTCTTGCAAAATCTGCATGTTATTCATTTTCTGCTACATCTTTATTTTTCAGAAAATGTCGCTTTCAAATCCCTTACGTGGCATATTTGATGTCAACCGTCTTACAGGTCCAAATTATAATGGATTGGCAACGTAACTTGAGAATTGTTCTCACAAATGGAGAAAATCGTATACGCCCTTGATACTGATGATGCCTATGCCCAGAAGAAGGGGCAAGCGAGGATGAGATCGCTCGCTACGTGAAGTACATTGATGACTCCACTCTTGCTCAGTGCTATATGTTGAGCTCTATGACTCCAGAGTTACAGAGACAACATGAAAAGATGGATGCTAGATCCATTCTCCTACATGTCCGTAAATTGTTTGAGGAACAGGGAAGGACTCAACGATATGAGATATCCAAGAGCCTTTTTCCGCGCTAGGATGACTGAGGGGACACCGATTCAGAACCATGTCCTAAAGATGAATGAGTGGATAGAGAAACTCACAGGTCTAGGAATGGTGCTAGAGGATAACTTGTGTGTGGACATTGTGCTTCAGTCCCTACCAGATTCCTTTTCACAGTTCATAATGAATTTTAATATGAACAAGCTTGAGGTGACTCTCCCAGAGCTCCTCAATATGTTGAGGGAGGCAGAGAGTACTATTAAGAAAGAGAAGCCAGTTCTCTACACTGGTGAGACCAGAAAGAAAAGGAAAGCAGAAAGGTCCCTTAAGAAGGGAAAGAGCAAGGGCAAACAAGGTAAAGCAAAGGTTGCTAAGAAAGACCCAGCAAAGGACAAAGGCCAGTGCTTCCACTGTGGTAAAGATGGGCATTGGAAGAGAAACTGCAAAGAGTACCTTGTAGAAAGGGCGAAACAAAAGCTTGATGAAGTTTCAGGTACATTCATGATCAGTCTCCATTTGTCAGACTCTTATGATAACACATGGGTATTGGATACCGGTAGTGCTTATCATATATGTAATTTGTTGTAGGTTCTGGCAAGGCCTAGGAGACTACAGAGAGGCGAGATGGACCTCAAGATGGGTAATGGAGCAAAAGTTGCTATATTAGCTGTTGGCGAGGTCGCCTTACATCTACCTAGTGGAGCTTTTATTGCATTAGATGCATGTTATTTTGTTCCTTCTATTATCAAAAACATTATCTCCATTTCATGTTTAAAAGTTAGTGGATATAAATTTGTTTTTGAGAACAATGGTTGTTCGATATTATTAGATGATAAGATCATCACGAAAGGAACATTGCAAAATGGTTTATTTATGTTAGACACCACTCCACATATCATGAATGTAAATGTGTCCAAAAGAAAACGAGATGAGTTGAATAGTGCATACCTGTGGCATTGTAGGCTAGGTTACATCCATGAAAGAAGGATTCAAAAGTTGCTAAATGATGGATATCTAGATCCATTCGACTATGTGTCATATGCGACTTGTGAGCCTTGCATTCGTGGAAAACTGACCAAATCTCCATTTAGTAGAACTGGAGAGAGAGCCAATGAGTTGTTGGAACTCATACATAGTGATGTATGTGGACCCATGTCAACTCATGCCATTGGAGGTTACTCCTACTTCATTACATTTACTAATGATTTCTCAAGGTATGGATATGTGTACTTAATGAAGTACAAGTCTGAGGCCTTTGAGAAATTCAGAGAGTATAAGAATGAGGTGGAGAACCAGACTGGAAAGAGTATCAAAACTCTTCGATCAGATCGAGGAGGTGAATACTTAAGTACAGAGTTTACTCAGTTCCTCAAGGACCATGGGATATTATCCCAATGGACACCTCCTTATACACCTCAGCTCAATGGTATCTCTGAAAGGAGAAATCGTACATTATTAAATACGGTACGGTCCATGATGAGTTTCGCTGACCTTCCCATCTCATTCTGGGGATATGCCCTAGAAACCGCAGCTTACCTTCTGAACAGAGTTCCAACTAAGTCGGTAGTGTCTACACCATATGAGATATGGAAAGGGAAGAAGCCTGATCTTAAGGTTGTTAAGATCTGGGGCTGCCCTGCCCATGTTAGAAGACACAACCCCGATAAGTTAGAATCAAGGACAAAGCAATGCAAATTTGTGGGATACCCCAAGGAAACTTGTGGGTATTATTTCTATCATCTCGAGGACCAAAAGGTCTTTGTAGCTAAGAGAGCAGTGTTCCTTGAGAAGGAACACATTCTTGACGGAGACAGTGGGAGAATGATAGAATTGAGCGAGATTGGAGAACCAAGCTCAAGCACCACTCTACATTCCTCAACGGGAACCTCGAGGAGGAGGTGTATATGATGCAACCTGAGGGATTCGTGTCCAAGAACTGCCCAGATAAGGTGTGTAGGTTGCTTAGATACATTTATGGACTAAAGCAAGCTTCCCGAAGTTGGAACATAAGATTTGATGAGGCAATCCGATCTTATGACTTCGTTAAGAACGAAGATGAGCCTTGTGTATACAGAAAGGTAAGTGGGAGCGCTATCACCTTTTTGGTGTTATATGTGGATGACATCCTCATCATTGGGAATGACATAGGAATGCTATCCACAGTAAAGGCTTGGTTATCTAGACACTTCTCCATGAAGGACTTAGGGGAAGCATCTTATATCTTGGGGATTAGAATCTATAGAGATAGATCCAAGAGGATGCTTGGCTTGTCCCAGATCAGTACATAGAAACTATTGTCAAAAGGTTTGGCATGGAAAATTCCAAGAGAGATCTCATACCGATGAGACATGGGATATCGCTTTCACAGTATGTCCCCAAAGACTCCGGAAGAAAGGGCGAACATGGATATGATACCTTATGCCTCAAACAATAGGGTCTATCATGTATGCCATGCTATGTACTAGGCCTGATATAGCGCATGCTCGAGTGTCAGTGTCAGAGCAGGTATGGCGGATCCGGCTTGGAGCACTAGAAAGCAGTAAAAGTGTATCCTTAAGTACTTGAGAAGGACTAAGGATCTTTTACTAGTATATAGAGGTAATAGCCTTAAGGTTGAAGGCTACACCGACTCAAGTTTTTCAGTCGATGTCGATGATAGCAAGTCGAATTTAGGGTATGTGTACACCTTGAATGGAGGAGCAAGGTGTCTTTGGAAGAGTTCCAAGCAAGATACCACTTCTTTGACTTCGACCACAAAGGCGAAGTACATTGCTGCATCAGATGCAGCAAAAGAGGGAGTCTGGGTGAAGAAGTTCATCACAGATTTGGGAGTCGATATATATAGCGACAAGTCGACTTCCTTATATTGTGACAACTATGGGGTGATTACTCAAATAAGGGAACCCGGGTCTTATCAGAAGTGTTCTGAGGAGGTTCCAGCTTATAAGAGAGATCGTAACCCGAGGAGATGTAGCAGTGGAAAGAGTTCCATCCGAAGATAACATTACAGATCCACTGACAAAGCCGTTGTCTCATTTTGTCTTTGAGCGTCACAGGGGTCTGATGGGGATAGACACATAGGTGATTGGCTTTAGGTCAAGTTGGAGATTGCTAATCATAGGTGCCCAGCAAGCCAATCACATGAGTGATGGCACGTGTGACTTGATACAGAATCTTTTTTGCTTATTATATTTTGACGTATATCACTTTATAACTATTGCATAAATGCATATATATATTGTGATGTCCTTGGATTTGTGCAATGGGAATCGGATCGTGATGAGATCACGATAATGAGATCGATTCACCTTTAAACACATATCCTAAATAATCCCGGTCATAGGTTATTCGAGACGGACATCGTGATAACCGGATAGACTGGTGTCTTTGATATACCCGTCCATATGAAGGATGCATTTGGTCTCATAGCTGCTCGTGTAGGGACACTAGGGATACTGAGACAGGTGCTCATTGGAGAATGAGTTCATCGATTGATCCGCTTACGGAATCTTTGGATGGTCGATGATGCCTTATTGTCGGACGGCCCGATTTTCAGTAGTCCTAGTGGTGTATCTGGTCCTTAGACTTAAGACACCAAGGATGTCCTGTATGAGTGCTCCACTCTTTGATACCGAACTTATAGGTTCTACTGTCCCAGATCTAGTACAGCTGGTCATTGGGAGTGGTAGTCGACCTTACGAGGGCTATTGAGTGTCGACAGAGGATCATCCACTATCGGCGTCATGAGAGGAATATCCCATGTGTTCTTGCTCGGACAAATCCCCGGCCGGGGTCATTCGGGTTGAGAGAGAAAGAGTTCTCCGGGAGAATCCGATTAGAGCGAGACACGAGTAGAAACCGTATGGGTCTGACAACACCATGCTCGATATACGGTCTCCGGGATATTAGATGGATGAGGGACTATAGGTACATGGTAACTGAGGACAGACAGGTCCAATGGATTGGATTCCCCTGTATCGTCTGGGGACTACGGCGTAGTGGCCTAGTACGTCCGTAGTCGATGAGTCGAGTGAATTATTACAGAGATAATAATTCACTGAGTTAGAAGGAGTTCTGACAGGTATGACTCACAGCCAGCTCGATGCAGATCCAATACCCACTAGGGAAGGACCCATTAGGGTTTGACACGGGATCTCTATAAATAGGAGGGATTCACAGCCTTATAGGCTAGAGTCTTTGCTTGCCTTTCCTATTCTCCTCTCCCTCTCCACCTCGGAGGGCTGGTTTTTTTTGAGGAGGGTCAAAATTAAAACCCCCTGGCTGTGTGGATCACCGCTAGAGAGGAGGACGCCTGACCTCCTTCACCCTCTCCTAAGGATCTGCAAGGAAACAGGGATATACGAACTCCCTAGGTAACACAATCTCTATACGCAGTTTTGTGTTTTGCGGATTTTTACGCACCAATCTTCGCAAGACAATGAACATCTTTTTGGGAATCGGGGATTTTTATTTTCTTGTTCTTCCGCTGCGCATATGATGTCGCCCCCATGATTTCCCAACAAAAAGTTGGGATCCAAAAGTTACGGCCATTCAAGAGGCCAAAGACCTTAAAACATTCCCTCTTGAAGAACTCATTGGGTCTCTAATGACCTACGAAATGACATGTCAAGCTCATGACGAGCTCGAGAACCCCCTTCCAAAGAACAGGAAGTATATGACACTCAAATCACAAGAAGACCACTTGAAAGGAACATCAAGTGATGAGGACAGTGACAATGACATTGCACTTTTGACTCAAAAATTTAAAAAATATTTAAGGAAGAACAAATTTAAAAATAATACAAAAAATAAATTTGAACAAAAGAAGGACCAAGTGATTTGCTATGAATGCAAAAAACCGGGACACTACAAGAACGATTGTCCTCAAGCCAAAAAGAGAACATCGAAGAAGAAGGCGCTCAAAGCAACGTGGGATGATTCAAGCGCGTCGGAAGAAGAGGAGTCCAACACCGAGCAAGTTGCTCATTACGCCCTAATGGCCATCGGAGAAGAGGTAACGGATTTAATTGATGCAGATTTACCTTATAATGAATTATTAAATGCTTTCCGTGAGTTATTTGATGAATGTAAGACAATTAGTAGAAAATATAAATTGCTAAAAAAGGAGCATGATAGTCTCACTTGTGATATCGATAAATTAAAAACTGAATATCATGATAGTTTAGCTCCATGTATAAAATGCCATGATCTAGAATCTCTCTAAAAGGAGAACTTGCTACTTAAGGACACCTTGAAGAAATTCGAGGTTGGTAGCAAATCTTTGAACATGATCCTTATAAATAAGGGTCACGTTCCTAAAAGAAGTGGAATCGGATTTGTGAGAAGTCCTCACCAAAATCCAACCACCTTCATTAAAGGCCCCGTCTTACCTGTTCGGCACCAAAGCCATTGCAACTTTTGTTACAAATATGGACATAAAACTTATAAATGTCCATTCAAGAAAATTAGTCCAAACAAACTAATTTGGGTTCATAAAGGAACCATGATCAATTCTATGCAATATAATGAACAAGTTTTTAAGGCACCCAAAAGAAAATTGGTACCTAAAAATAATCCCTTCTTGTAGAAACATACACCATCACAAGCTAGGAGCAAGAGATTGTATCTAGATAGTGGATGCTCAAGACATATGACTGGAGATCCATCTCATTTCTCTATGCTCACTAACAAAGAAGAAGGATACGTCACCTTCGGAGACAACAACCAAGGGAAAATCATTGGAAAGGGAACCATAGGTAACAAATTAAAATTTTCTATTGATGATGTCTTACTAGTTGATGGATTGAAACATAATCTCTTGAGTGTTAGTCAATTATGCGATAAAGGTTATATCATTAGATTTGAATCAAATGTATGTATTATTGAAAAACCAAACCATAAAATGACTATGATTGCATTAAAACAAAATAATGTCTACACCATCAACCTTGATGAATTAAGTAATGAAATGGGCTTCTCTGCTTTAAATGATGATGCTTGGCTTTGGCATAGGAGACTAGGCCATGCAAGCATAAAACTAATATCTAAGATCTCATCTAGAGAATTAGTGTGAGGAATTCCAAATATAAAGTTTATTAAGGACAAAGTATGCGATGCATGTCAACTAGGTAAACAAATAAAAACTAGTTTCAAATCAAAAACTCAAATTAGCACCACTAGACCATTACAATTGATTCATTTGGACTTATTTGGACCAATTGATACGACAAGTCTAGGAGGAAGCAAATATGCATTTGTAATTGTGGAAGACTATACTAGATACACTTGGACCTATTTCTTAGCTCACAAAAGTGATTGTTTCAAGTGATTCTCTAGATTTTGTAAACTCACTTAAAATGAAAAAGGTTTCATGATTTCATCAATTCGGAGTGATCACGGTGGCGAATTTCAAAACCGTGACTTTCAAATTTTTGTGAAGTTAATGGCTACAATCACAACTTCTCCACTCCGAGGAATCCCCAACAAAATGGAGTAGTTGAAAGCAAAAATAGAAACCTACAAGAAATGGCAAGAACTATGTTAAATGAACATAGTTTACCTAAGTATTTTTGGGCCGAAGCCGTAAATACGGCTTGCTACATCATGAATAGAGTCCTAATAAGACCATTCTTATCAAAAACTCCCTATGAATTATGGAATAACAAAAAACCAAATATTTCCTATTTTAAAGTTTTCGGTTGTAAATTCTTTATTTTAAATGAAAGGGATGCCTTAGGAAAATTTGATGCTAAATCCGATGAAGGCATCTTTCTTGGTTACTCTTCCGTTTCTAAGGTTTTTCGGGTTTTTAACAAAAGAACCTTAGTAATAGAAGAGTCTATTCATGTAGTTTTTAATGAAGTTTCAAATTTAAAGAAAAATGATTTTGATGATTATCTTGGTTTTGATAATTTGAATTTAAATGAACCCCTTCCTCAAAATAGCAACTTGGATGCACCTTCTTTTGAAATTTCCTTACCTAAGGAATGGAAGTATATAGATGCTCATCCAAAAGAGCTAATTATAGGGGATACATCAAACGGGGTTCAAACTCGTTCCTCTTTCAAGAATTTTTGTGCCAACGCTGTCTTCCTTTCTCAAATCGAACCTAAATGCATTGACGAGGCCATAAAAGATGATTTTTGGGTTATCGCAATGCAAGAGGAATTGAATCAATTTGAGAGGAATAAGGTATGGAAGCTTGTTCCTAGACCTAGTGACCATTTAGTCATTGGTACTAAATGGGTCTTTAGAAACAAGCAAGACAAAATGGTATCGTGGTTAGAAACAAGGCTAGATTAGTGGCCAAAGGTTTCAACCAAGAAGAAGGTATCGATTATGAAGAAACCTTCGCTCCCATGGCTCGATTAGAAGCCATAAGGATGCTCCTTGCCTATGCTAGTAGTAATAATTTTAAACTATTTCAAATGGATGTCAAAAGTGCCTTCTTGAATGGTTTTATTTCTGAAAAAGTATATGTCGAACAACCTCCCGGATTTGAAAATTCTCTTCTTCCTAATCATGTATTCAAATTGACTAAGGCTCTCTATGGCTTGAAACAAGCTCCTAGAGCTTGGTATGAAAGGCTTAGTTCCTTTCTTATTTTAAATAATTTTACCAAAGGCAAGGTTGATACTACATTGTTTATTAAACATTTTGAAAATAATTTTCTTATTGTGCAAATTTATGTTGACGATATTATTTTTGGCTCTTCGGATGAATCACTATGTGAATCATTTGCCAAATGTATGAGTCATGAATTTGAAATGAGCTTAATGGTTGAATTAACTTTCTTTTTAGGATTACAAATCAAACAACTTAGTGACGGTATATTTCTTAACCAATCTAAATATACATTAGAATTGTTAAAACGATTTAACATGGATAATTCAAAAGCAATAAACACCCTTATGAGTACTGCGACTAAGTTAGATATGGATGAAAATAGTGAAAATTTCGATCAAAAAACATATAGGGGAATGATAGGTAGTCTACTCTACCTTACCGCGACTAGACCGGATATTATGTTTAGTGTAGGACTTTGCACAAGGTTTCAATCAAATCCTAAATTATCTCATCTTAAGAGTGTTAAAAGAATATTTAGGTATCTTAAAGGAACTCCAAATCTAGGACTATGGTATCCAAAATCTGAAAAATTTGATTTAATAGCTTATGCAGATGCCAATTTTGGCGGATGTAGGATAGAGAGAAAAAGTACATCCGGAACATGCCAATTTTTAGGACATGCACTTGTTTCTTGGACTTCCAAGAAACAAAATTCAGTTGCACTATCTACGGCGGAAGCCGAATACATTGCTGCAAGTGCATGCTATGCACAAGTTGTTTGGATGAAAAATACATTAGAGGACAATGGAATTCACTTTAAAAACATTCCCATAAAATGTGATAATACTAGTGCCATATGTCTTACTCAAAATCCAATTCAGCACTCTAGAACTAAGCACATCGACGTTAGGCATCATTTTATACGCGATCATGTCCTTAACAATGATGTTGTTCTAGAATTCATTGACACAAAGCATCAATTAGAAGATATATTTACAAAAGTTATCACAAGTTCGGGAGCTTGCTGAGAGCCCGTCGGAAGAAGTTCGTCGGAAAGCTCATCGGAACAATACTCGACGTTCGCGGTTGAAAACTTGCTTAGGATGTGTTTTGTTATGTAGTTCACTTGTAATTAGGATTAGGATTAAGAGATAATCCTATATCCTGGTTAGGGGCCAACTAGGCCCAAAATTAGACTTGGTTTGGGCTAAATTTGAAGCCCAACAAGTGAACCGAAGGGTCTAGCGGTGGCACCGCCCAACACTGTCAGCGTCTGACACTGACAGGCGGTGGCACCGCCAGTATCGGGAACCCAACGAGAATTCAAATTTGGAGCCCAAATTTGAATCCTCTTGAGGCCTATAAATACCCCTCAAATCTCAACTGAGATTACAACTTTTTAAGCAGCAATTGTTTAAGAGAAAGGCCTTAGAAAAGTCTTAGCTAGTCTTGTTTTCAAGTAGCTAGTGTTCACCTCCTTCTTTCTTGCTGAAAATCTGTAATTGAGTGAACCGCTTGTAAAAGAGTTGTAAGAGGGGTATTCACCCTTCCCTTTCAAGAGATTTGCTAGTGGAAGGTGGGAGCCTCATCGAAGAGGGGCCTCGCAAGTGGATGTAGGTCACTCGACCGAACCACTTCAAAAACGGCGTAATCTCGGGTTTGCATTTCATTACTGCTATTTACAATACTGCAAACCTTCTTACTTGCTTTATTTCATCATTACCTTTGCTGCACAACTTTGCGAATACGCTTTCAAGTTAAGCACTTCCGATTCTGATTTTTATCGTACGAAAGATTTGTTGAAACCAACGTTTTAATCCGCTGCACTAATTCATCCCCCCCTCTTAGTGCCGCTCCGATCCTAACACCTGGACCCCCCCGAGTGGCACAGGGCTGGATGGGGCTTTCGTATAGCACGAAAGGTGTTGCCTCTCACTTCGCTCGCTGTCCGCCGCTCGCTGCTCGCTTGCGCAGCCAAAAATGGCCAGTTTTGGCTCGTTTTTAGGCTATTTTGGCTTGTTTTTGGGCTGTTCTTGCGTGTCGTGGTGACCACCGTGAGCGGAGCAAAACATCGGCCATCTTAACACCCTGGAACCTCCCGGGTGGCACAAACCTCCCGGGTGGCACAAGACTAGATGGGGCTTTCGTATAGCAGGATAGGTGCTGCCTCTCGCTTCGCTCGGCGTCATCCGCTCGCCGCTCGCTCGCGCAGCCAAAAATGGCCAGTTTTGGCCCTTTTTTGGGCTGTTTTTGCTTGTTTTTGGGTTGTTCTTGTGTGCCGCGGCAACCGTCGTGAACGGAGCAAAACGTCAGCCATCTCAGCACCATGGAACCCCCCGGGTGGCACAGGGCTGGATGGGGCTTTCGTATAGCAGGGAATGTGCTGCCCCTTGCTTTGCTAGCTGTCCACCGCTCACTGCTCGCTCGCGCAGCCAAATATGGCCAGTTTTGGCCCGTTTTTGGGCTATTTTGGCCTGTTTCTGGTTTGTTCTTGCGTACCGCGGTGACCATCGTGAGCGGACCAAAACGTCAGCCATCTCAGCACCCTAGAACCCCCCAGGTGGCACAGGGCTGGATGGGGCTTTCGTATAGTAGGGAAGGTGCTGCCCCTTGCTTCGCTCGTTGTCCGCCGCGCGCCGCTCGCTCGCGCAGCCAAAAATGGCCAATCTTGGCCCGTTTTTAGGTTGTTTTGGCCTGTTTTTGGGCTGTTCTTGAGTGTCACAGTGACCATCGTGAGTGGAGCAAAATGCCAGCCATCTCAGCACCTTGGAACCCCCCGAGTGGCACAGGGTTGGATGGGGCTTTCGTATAGCAGGGACAGTGCTGCCTCCCGCTTCGCTAGCTGTCCGCAGCTCGCCACTCGCTCGCGCAGCCAAAAATGGCCAGTTTTGACCCCTTTTTGGGCCGTTTTGTCCTATTTTTGGGCTGTTCTTGTGTGCCGCGGCGACCATCGTGAGCTGAGCAAAACGTTAGCCATCTCAGCACCTTGGAACCCCTCGGGTGGCACAGGGCGGGATGGAGCTTTCGTATAGCAGGGAAGAGGTTGCCCCTTGCTTCACTCGCTGTTCGCCGCTCGCCGCTCGCTCGCGTAGCCAAAAATGGCCAGTTTTGGCCCATTTTTCGGCTGTTTTGGCCTGTTTTTCGGCTATTCTTGAGTGCCGTGGCGACCGTCGTGAGTGGAACAAAACGTTAGCCATCTCAGCACCTTGGGATCTCCTAGGTGGCACAGGGCTTGATGGGGCTTTTGTATAGCAGGGACGGTGCTGCCTCTCGCTTCGCTCACTGTCCGTCGCTCGCCGCTCGCTTGCGCAGCCAAAAATGGTCAGTTTTGGCCTTTTTTTGTGCCAAATTGGCCTATTTTTGGGATGTTCTTGCGTGCCGCGGCGACCATCGTGAGCGTAGCAAAACGTCAGCCATCTCAGCACCTTGGAACCCCTTGGGTGGCTTAGGGCTAGATGGGGCTTTCGTATAGCAGGGATAGTGCTGCCTCTCGCTTTGCTCACTATCCGCCGCTCGTCGTTCGCTCGTGCAGCCAAAAATGGCCAGTTTTGGCCCGTTTTTGGGTTGTTTGGCCTGTTTCTGGGCCATTTTTGCTTCGCTTGCAAACTTCTTCTTCCTTGTGTGGCCAAAAATGCCTTGCTCTGTACTTCTTCATGCACGGTGGTGTCTTGTCGTCGATTGCCATGTTTGATCGGCCTCTTGAGTCTTTGTTACTCGTGGTTGGCAACGGGCTGTCCGATGGGGTGACTGTGTCAGCATGTGAGCGGTGATGGATTTGTATGCCGCGGTGGGCTCCCTACTATTGTGCAGTTGACCACCGACGCTGTAAGTCTCTTCAATGGCACTATGTTTGAATGGAGATGTGTGTGTTGCCTATACAATCTACCTTGTTCCTTTGGAAATAGACATTGTTTACCTCGCTTATCCACTTCTCATGTCCTACATGAATGAGGAGTGTCGATGTCCGTGCACCTTGTGTGTCCTCGAACGATAGCATGTCTCAGACCTATCGTCTCTAGTGGCTTCAGTATTCACATGAGTTCTCTTGGATGCAGTGGATAAGAATGTACCATGGGTCTTTAGACTCTTGGCACATGAACGGTTGGCTTTCTTACTCGCCCATCGATGGATGACAGCCTTCCCATCGTTGCCCCCCTTTCCCATGCGGTAATGGGTTGGCATGTTGGGCTTGGCATCATAGAGGATGTGCTACCTGGTTGATCCTTCCAGTAGTCATATGCTTGTCTCAAATATTAAGCCATGTATGTGTAAGTATATACTATTTCAGACTGTGAAACTGCAAATGGCTCATTAAATCAGTTATAGTTTGTTTGATGGTACATGCTACAAGGATAACCATAGTAATTCTAGAGCTAATACGTGCAACAAACCTCGACTTTCGGAAGGGATGCATTTATTAGATAAAAGGTTGATGCGGGCTTTGCCTGCTGCTCCGATGATTCATGATAACTCGACGGATCGCACGGCCCTCGTGCCGAAGATGCATCATTCAAATTTCTACCCTATCAACTTTCGATGGTAAGATAGGGTCCTACCAAGGTGGTGACGGGTGACGGAGAATTAGGGTTCAATTCTGGAGAGGGAGCCTGAGAAACGGCTACCACATCCAAGGAAGGTAGCAGAAGCGCAAATTACCCAATCCTGACATAAGGAGGTAGTGACAATAAATAACAATAACGGGCTCTTCGAGTCTGGTAATTGGAATGTGTACAATCTAAATCCCTTAACGAGGATCCATTGGAGGGCATGTCTGATGCCAACAGCCGTGGTAATTCCAGCTCCAGTAGCGTATATTTAAGTTGTTGCAGTTAAAAAGCTCGTAGTTTGGTCGGTCCGCCTCGCAGTGTGCACCGATCGTCCAATCTCTTCTATCGGCGATGTGTGCCTGGCCTTAACTAGCTGGGTCGTGCCTCCAACGCTATTACTTTGAAGATATTAGAGTGCTCAAAGCAAGCCCACGCTCTGGATACATTAGCATGAGATAATATCACAGGATTTCGGTCCTATTGTGTTGGCCTTCGGGATCGGAGTAATGATTAAGAGGGACAATCGGGGGCATTCGTATTTCATAGTCAGAGGTGAAATTCTTGGATTTATGAAAGGCGAACCACTGCGAAAGCATTTGCCAAGGATGTTTTCATTAATCAAGAATGAAAGTTGGGGGCTCGAAGACGATCAGATACCATCCTAGTCTCAACCATAAACGATGCCGACAAAGAATCGACAGATGTTGCTCTTAGGACTCCGCCGGCACCTTATGTGATATGAATGAGCAAGTTGATTATAATTCTACCAAAAACCCTTTAACTATTCA
The DNA here is from genome assembly GCA_900464855.2 of Musa schizocarpa. Taxonomy (NCBI): domain Eukaryota; kingdom Viridiplantae; phylum Streptophyta; class Magnoliopsida; order Zingiberales; family Musaceae; genus Musa; species Musa schizocarpa. The sequence goes on along the minus strand of LS990919.1, from coordinate 24,826,051 downwards.
TCGAGGACCAATGACAAGAGCGAAAACTAAAAGGATGAAAGAAGCCTTAACTTGTTTATTAGAAGGCATTTGGAAGGAGCAAGCTAGTCAAAATTTGGTCAAGGTTCTATGGATACAAGAAGAGCCTAAAATAATCAACCTGATTCAAAAAAGTTAACATCATGAAGGGAAAGTCCAACCTTGAGAGAAGGATGAATTTTTAGCCATCTTTAAAGAATAAAGGTCATTCAGCCATATTGGACCATATTAGTGTTAGGATCGAGAGCACTAAGAGGGGGGGGGGTGAATTAGTGTAGCGGAAATCTTTCAGCGATTTAAAAAACGAAAGCTGCGTTCGTCGGATAAAAACGATTTCGATGTAAAAGTCGATTCACAGTTTGTATCTAAGTGTAGTTTACGCAGTTTGCGTCTAAATGCAGTTTGCGTCTAAATGCAATTTGCGTCTAAATGCATATTGTGTCTAAGCGCAGTTTGCGTCTAAACACAGTTTGCATCTAAACACAGTTTGCATCTAAGCACAATTTGCGTCTAAACACAGTTTGCGTCTAAACACAGTTTGCGTTTAAGTGCAGTTTGCGTCTGAGCGCAGTTTGCGTCTAAACGTAGTTTTACGTCTAAGTGCAGTTTTAGGTCTAAGTGCAGTTTTACGTCTAAACGCAGTTTTGCGTCTAAACGCAGTTTTACGAATAAACACAGTTTTATGTCTAAATGCAGTTTTACGTCTAAACGCAGTTTTGCGTCTAAACGCAGTTTACGTCTAAACGTAGTTTTTACGTCAAAGCGTAATTTTACATCTAAACGCAGTTTTACGTCTAAACGCAGTTTTAAACTTTGAAAAGCATTTTATGAATATGCAGAAAGTAATTTGCAGTTATAAATGGAATCAAAACGTAAGCGTAAACTGCAGTGTAAAGATCGTACAAAAACACCGATTTACGTCTGAATGCAGATTCGGAAAGATCAGAACTTAGAGACTCGTTCGTAAAAGCGCAGAGGGCAGTAGCTATGTAGGAGGTTTGCAGTAATGATAAAGTGCTCAAAGTAAAAGCAAACCAGAGATTTAGAGTGGTTCGGTCAGTCTTGACCTACTCCACTTTTGGCTTCCTCCTCCGGCGAGGTCACCGGCGTCAACTAGCTGCCTTCCTTCAATGAAGGCCAACTGCCCTTTTACAGTTTTACTCCTTTTGATGGGCTCAGGAGACAACCCTTACAGAACCTTTTCTCCTCACTTTTACAATTCAGAAAACTTAAAAGAACGAAGGAGGAGACTTAAAGGCTTTACAACAATTTTGAGCTCAAGAATCACAGAGAAGATCAAGATTTTGGTGTAGGACTCTTTGCTCTTTCTGTGCTGAATGGGTGGGGTATTTATAGGCCCCAACCCAGTTCAAATTTGGAGCTCAAAACGATCAAATCCCGAATTCCGGGATCGGTGGTTGCACCTCCCCATTTGGAGAGGTTGCACCACCGGCAGAGCTGGAGATCGAGAGCCCGGCGGTTGCACCTCTTGTAAGGCGATTGCACCGCTGAGTCCTGGCTCGAGATCGAGCCCAGGCGGTGCTACCTACCTCCGAGAGGCGGCGGTTGCACCTCTGCTTGAGCTCGAAGACCGAGCTCAGGCGGTGCTACTCTGCCGGGGAGGTTGCACAGCCCGCCTAGCTCAAGACCGAGCTCGGGTGGTTGCACCTCTGGCTGGGGCGGTTGCACCGCCGGTCTCGGCTTGGGAGACATAGCCCGGTGCCACCTCGGCCTAGGCGGTTGCACCTCCCGGTGCAATCGTGGTCCGAATGGTTAGCTCCATTCGCCCAATTTCAATCTTTTAGGGGCCCAATTGCCCCAAGATTAAGCTAATGGGATCACCTCCCATTTTCCAACTTAATCAACGTGCTAACTCACGATTAAATCTAAGACAATTTCTGCAGCTTTGCTCCGATCGTCAATCGCTTCTTCCGGAATTTCCGCGAACTTCCGTCGATCATCCGATGAACCCTCGGTGATTCTGCTGCGGACTTCCGCAAACTCCTGGACTTTTGCGACGATCCACTTGGCGAAGTTCGGACGAGCGGCTGGCATGGCATGCTTCGGACTTCTCGGATCTGTTCGCCATGAGAACCTCGGACGCGACCGTCGAACTTCCGTGGAACTCTCGAACTCCCAGCGTGATCATGATCTTGACTCGGACGATAACTCCTGCTGCTTGTCTAACTTTCATCGAAGTTAATCCTGCACAACAAAACTTCGATCGAGACAATTAATCTTAAGCAATTTAACCAAGTTGTCCGGCATGTCATTGGTCCCTCGACGCCGTCCGATTTTTTGGCAAGATCGTCCTCTCCTGCGACCTATTGCCCAATCGGCTAGTTGACTCTGCAACTCCGATATCCTTGGCACAATACCCTCTTCTTGGCCCGATGCCCGAGTCCACGCCCAAGCCTTCTGTCGATCGTCGACCGATCCACCGGCCCGGACGTCCAATCTTCCGACATGTTTCTTCCCGGCACAACATGATTTTCCTGCTTTAATTGTCTCATCCTGATTGAAGCATCCTGCGTCACTCAAAACACAGATTAAATCATAAACATATATCAAGTAGTTTCATCATCAAAATATGAGATTCAACAATCTCCCCCTTTTTGATGATGACAACTACTTGATGACGGAGTTAAAGTTAACTCCCGGAGTTTAAACAAACTCCCCCTATCAATATGCCATATTGATAGAAACTCTTAGATTCAAAAATCTAAGCAACATGTCATCATAAACGGAGTTAACCTTCCCAGAGTTTAAACAAACTCCCCCTATCAATATGTCATATTGATAGAACCTTGAATTCAAACGGAATTCAAGTCATTGCAATATTCATCATGAATACTTGCAACACGTCAACATGAACATATGCATCACATGTCATGTCATCAACATACTTTCTCCCCCTTTGTCATCAACAAAAAGGAGAAGTACCACAATCAAGTGTTTGTGATATTGGTTTAACTTATTGCATGAAAATCATAATATCAAGTTTTATCATCATGCAGTTTTGAAGCCAGAAAATTTAGCAAATGTTATATCATGCTTAGAACATTCAAGCTATCAAGTTTTAGATATGCAAGTTTTACGGCATACAAGATAGCACATGCAAGGTAGCAATGTTACAATATTTTAGAGCTTGCAAGCTAGCAGTTTAGAGATATTCAAGAAGGCAACTCTTGCTTCTTGAAATATGCAAGTTGCAAGCTAGCAAATTTTTGCTTCCTTTGCAGTGTTAGCTTTTGATATTGTAACGTAACTATTTCAAGTGTTTATCAATTGTAGCATTTCATCATATGGCATGATATCGACATGTAAATCTGTGAAGCAAGATTTTGATATTATTTCATTATGTACACATTTCGAATATTTTAGCAAGCATTGCATCACATGGTAAGATATCAGCTAGTTGATGTTTCATATCAATGTCATATTGCTGACTTATCAACTATATTGGTATGTCACTTTATATTTTTCAAGGCATAAGGTTTTTAAAACATTTTAGTTTCAATGTAACATCCGAGATAAACAACAAGAGATGTTTGTAAATTTGCATATGCTTACAGATCAAGGTAAAGGGTAACATATGGAGTTTACAACATATCAGGTAACCATATCAAAAACAAAGTCCTTCATGATGAGTAACATAAGGAGTTTACAACATGCCAGGTAACCATATCAAAAACAAAGTCCTTCATGATGAGTAACATAGGGAGTTTATAACAACAACGAATGATTGTGTTCATACAAGCTCATTCATGAGGTGGAAGGTTGAAGTGCCTAAATAAAGAGTCAAATTGTCGATGGATTTGCTGCAGCTCAGTTAGGATTTGATCTTGTCGAAGTTCAAGCCATTCTTGTCTTTGTTCGAATCGGTCCATCCGAATCCCAATATCTTCGATGGATGATGTGTGAGTTTGCTCAACCGGATGTGTTTCCTCAAAGGGACAGATCGGAGGAGATTGGGTACTCCTAAAGACTGGTGTTTCCGGCTCGGGTTTAGGTTCAGGTTCAGGTTGAGGGGGATCAGTTCTTCTAGGCATTCTAGCCCAGTTACCGTTTCTATAGTGACATCTTAGTCGGTGAAGTAGATTTTTGTTTATTATGCTGAATCTATCTACTTTCATTACTTCTTCTTCTAATGGTATTTGAATGTCGTAAGCTTTCATTATTCTAGTAATTATACCACCATATGGGAGCATCATATCTTTCTTAGATAATTCTAACATGTTTTGTTGGATAAGATAGCCAAGACAAATGTCATGTCCTTTCATGATTAAGTACATAGTTACTAATTCTAATTGACTCACTTCATCATGCTGGTATTGTTTAGGAAGAATTATACTAGTCATGATATGATGAAGTATCTTGGTGTTTAAAGGTAGTAGATGTTCACAACTTTTAGGAACAAATGCTATGTTAGGATTGGCAAAGATTGTTCCTAAGGCTTCAACATAGGATGTTCCAATAGTTTCATCATCCCATGATCCTCTAAAGTAAAGTCCTATGCTTTTCATGGGAATGCCTATCATATCACAAATGAATCTATCAGTGATTGAGATGTGTTGTCCTAAAAGATAGGTGGACATCCTTTCTTCATCATCTATTTGTATGTTATTGTAAAACAATCTAACTAGCCTAGGATAGATGGGTTCGTTGATCTGCAAGATTAGAAGTAGATTTAGGTTTGCAAACCATTGGATAGTCTCTACGACTCTTAGTTCATTCAGATCTACATATTTTCCCTTATTGATGCTTCTTAGTTCGAAAGAGAGAAATTTTTTAGCATGGTTTTTTGAATCAAAAAGGGTAAAATCAAACTCTTCTACTAATCTCCTCTTTCCCTTGTCCCTTGAGGATCTTCTAGATCCCATAACTACTGCTATTTAGAGGGATAAAGGTGAACAAGAGTGAATGAAGAACAAAACAGAGTTTAAGAGGTTCTTAGAGAATACCTTAGTGGAATCTTCAAAACAGGGAGCGATTCTTGATGTTTTGCTCCGAAATGGGAGGTATTTGGGAAGCTAAACGGGGTGAAATGGGGATTGAGGAGGCTTGGAGGAGTAGAGAAGGAAAGGGAGGTGAGTTGGGGTCAGTTTCACCGCCGGCCCTAGCGTGGGTTAAAAAGGCAGAGTTGCGGGCGGTTGCACCTCTGGCTGGAGCGGTGCAACCGCTGGCAACCTGTGATGGCTGGAGGTGCCACCGCTGGCTGGAGAGGTGCCACCGCCTGTAGGCAGTGAACACTTTGTTGTGATTTGATCAGGGAGGTTTTGTCTTGAGGAGAGTTTTCATTCAGAGCAATTAACGTTACTTACATGATTACGTGTGTGTTTTTATTTCAAGGCAAAAAACGCTTGTACGATCAAGATAGACCTTTTAACGTGCATACTCCCAATGTCGTACATATGTTTGTGATTTTGAAAAGTCACATTAGGTTGTATCCAAATTGCATTTGTGATTTCATAATTTCCACTCGTTGTTGTATCCAAATTGCATTTGGGTCATGACTGTCGAGAATCAAGGAGCAGAACATTAATTCTTGCTCCAGCCTAAGGTTTTAATCTTTTTGTAGGAAGGGATGATTTTTAGGTACCCATTTGCTTTTGGGTGCCTCACTAATAGATCTAGATTTTCTATCATGTTGCATAGAATTTGTCATGGTTCCTTTAGGAACCCAAATCAATTTGTTTGGACTAAATTTCCTGAATGGACAATAATGCGTCCTGTGTCCGAACTTGCAACAAAAGTTGCATTTGCTTTGATGTCTATTATGTAAGATGGGGCCTTTTACGAAGGTAGTTGGATTTTGGTGAGGACTCCTCACAAATCCAATCCCATTTCTTTTGGGAACATGACCCTTGTTTGTAAGGATCATGTTTAATGACTTGCTACCAACCTCGAATTTCTTCAAGGTGTCCTTAAGTAGTAAGTTTTCTTTTTGAAAAGTTTCTAGATCATGACATTTGATACATGAATTTAAACTATCATGATATTCAATTTTTAACTTATTAAAATCACAAGTAAGACTATCATGCTCCTTTTTTAGCAATTTGTATTTTCTATTGATAATCTTGCATTCATCAAATAAGTCATGGAAAGCATTTAATAATTCATCGAATGATAAATCTGCATCTAATGAATTTGTTACCTCGTCTTCGATGGCCTTTAGAGTGTAATGAGCAACTTGCTCGGTGTTGGTCTCCTCTTCTTCGGATGTGCTCGAGTCGTCCCATGTTGCTTAAAGCGCCTTCTTCTTTGATGTTCTTCTTTTGACTTGGGGACAATCACTCTTGTAGTGTCCCGGCTTTTTACATTCATAGCAGATCACTTGGTCATTCTTGGGTTCAAGTTTATTTTTCGCATCATTCTTAAACTTGTTTCTTTTAAAGAATTTTTTAAACTTTCTTGTTAAAAGTGCCAAGTCATCATCACAGTCCTCATCACTTGAGTTTTCTCTCAAGTGGCATTCAGAAGTTTTAAGTGCCATATCCTTCCTGTTCTTTGGAAGGATGTCTTCTTGCTCTTCATGAGCTTTGCAAGTCATCTCGTAGGTCATTAATGACCCGATTAGTTCTTCAAAGAGGAAGTTTGCAGATCTTTTGCCTCTTGAATAGCAGTGATTTTAGGATCCCAACTTTTAGGAAGGGATCTTAGTATCTTATTACGAGTTCAAAATCCGAAAAACTTTTTCCAAGTCCTTTTAGACCGTTGACGACATCCGTGAAACGGGTAAACATGTCGCCAATGGTTTCACTCGGTTTCATTCGGAAAAGTTCAAAAGAATGCAACAACAGATTGATTTTTGATTCTTTCACTCTACTTGTGCCCTCGTGGGTCACTTCAAGTGTGTGCCAAATATCAAATGCAGTTTCGCAAGTTGAAACACGATTAAACTCGTTTTTATCAAGTGCGCAAAATAAGGCATTCATAGCCTTTGCATTAAGAGCGAAAGCCTTCTTTTCCAATTCATTCCAATCGATCATTGGAAGAGAAGACTTTGAAAATCCGTTTTCAACAAGGTTCCACAGTTCAAAATCCATAGAAATAAGAAAGATCCTCATTCGGGTCTTCCAGTAGGTGTAGTCCGTCCCACTGAACATGGGTGGACGTGTAATAGAATGCCCCTCTTGGTTTCCGGCGTATGCCATCTCTCTTGGGTTTTAATCCGTTAGAGAGTTAACCTTGCTCTGATACCAATTGTTAGGATCGAGAGCACTAAGAGGGGGGGGGTGAATTAGTGCAGCGGAAATCTTTCAGCGATTTAAAAAACGAAAGCTGCGTTCGTCCGATAAAAACGATTTCGATGTAAAAGCCGATTCACAGTTTGTATCTAAGTGTAGTTTACGCAGTTTGCGTCTAAATGCAATTTGCGTCTAAATGCAGATTGCGTCTAAGCGCAGTTTGCGTCTAAACACAGTTTGCATCTTAACACAGTTTGCATCTAAGCACAATTTGCGTCTAAACACAGTTTGCGTCTAAACACAGTTTGTGTTTAAGCGTAGTTTGCGTCTGAGCGCAGTTTGCGTCTAAACGCAGTTTTGCGTCTAAGTGCAGTTTTACGTCTAAGTGCAGTTTTACGTCTAAACGCAGTTTTGCGTCTAAACGCAGTTTTATGTCTAAACGCAGTTTTACGTCTAAATGCAGTTTTACGTCTAAACGCAGTTTTGCGTCTAAACGCAGTTTTGCGTCTAAACGCAGTTTTTACGTCAAAGCGTAATTTTACATCTAAACGCAGTTTTACATCTAAACGCAGTTTTAAACTTTGAAAAGTGTTTTATGAATATGCAGAAAGCAATTTGCAGTTATAAATGGAATCAAAACGTAAGCGTAAACTGTAGTGTAAAGATCGTACGAAAACACCGATTTACGTCTAAATGCAGATTCGGAAGGATCAAAACTTAGAGACTCGTTCGTAAAAGCGCAGAGGGCAGTAGCTATGTAGGAGGTTTGCAGTAATGGTAAAGTGCTCAAAGTAAAAGCAAACCAGAGATTTAGAGTGGTTCGGTCAGTCTTGACCTACTCCACTTTTGGCTTCCTCCTCCGACGAGGTCACCGACGTCAACTAGCTGCCTTCCTTCAATGGGCGAAGGCCAACTGCCCTTTTACAGTTTCACTCCTTTTGATGGGCTCAGGAGACAACCCTTACAGAACCTTTCTCTCCTCACTTTTACAATTCAGAAACTTAAAGAACAGAAGGAGGAGACTTAAAGGCTTTACAACAATTTTGAGCTCAAGAATCACAGAGAAGATCAAGATTTCGGTGCAGGACTCTTGCTCTTTCTGTGCTAAATGGGTAGGGTATTTATAGGCCCCAACCCAGTTCAAATTTGGAGCTCAAAACGATCAAATCCCGGAATTCCGGGATCAGGCGGTTGCACCTCCTGACTGGAGAGGTTACACCACCTGGCAGAGCTCGGAGATCGAGCCCGGAGGTTGCACCTCTCTCGTCGGGCGGTTGCACCGCCCGAGTCCGCTCGGAGATCGAGCCCCGGCGGTGCTACCTCCGGATCGAGGCGGTTGCACCTCCTCTGCTCGAAGCTAAGAGCCGAGGCGGTGCTACCTCTTTGTCGGGGAGGTTGCACCGCCCAGCCTAGCTCGAAGATCTGAGCTCTAGGCGGTTGAACCTCGGCTAGGGCGGTTGCACCGTCTCGCCTCGGGAGACATAGCCCGAGGCGGTGCCACCTCCGGCCTAGGCGGTTGCACCTCCCGGTGCAATCGTGGTCCGAATAGTTAGCTCCATTCGCCCAATTTCTATCTTTTAGGGGCCCAATTGCCCCAAGATTAAGCTAATGGGATCACCTCCCATTTTCCAACTTAATCAACGTGCTAACTACGATTAAATCTAATACAATTTCTGCAGCTTTGTTCGATCGTCAATCGCTTCTTCCCGAATTTCCGCTTAACTTCCGTCGATCATCCGATGAACCCTCGGTGATTCTTCTGCGGACTTCCGGCAAACTCCTGGACTTTTGCGACGATCCACTTGGCGAGTTCCGACGAAGCCGCTTGGCAAGCTTTCGGGCTTTCGGATCTGTTTCTCGCAGAAACCTCCGACGACCGTCCAACTTCCGTCGAACTCTCGAACTCCCAACGTGATCATGATCTTGACTCGGCAAGCAACTCCCTGCTGCTTGTCTAACTTTCATCGAAGTTAATCCTGCACAACAAAACTTTGATCGAGACAATTAATCTTAAGCAATTTAACCAAGTTGTCCCAGGCATGTCATTGGTCCCTCAACGCCCGTCCGATTTTTTTACAAGATCGCCCTCTCCCCGCAGCCTATTGCCCAATCGGTCAGTTGACTCTGCAATTCCGATATCCTTGGCACAATACCCGCTCTTCTTGGCCCGATGCCCTAGTCCACGGCCCGAAGCCTTCTGTCGATACGTCGACCGATCCACCGGCCCGACGTCCAATCTTCTGACATGTTCCTTCAGCACAACATGATTTTCCTGCTTCAATTGTCTCATCCTGATCGAAGCATCCTGCGTCACTCAAAACACAGATTAAATCATAAACATATATCAAGTAGTTTCTTCATCAAAATATGAGATTCAACAATTAGGAATTGTGGGCTTATTCATGAATAATTATTCAAAACAATTCAATATAGATTCATGAGTAATCTACATTCATGTATTGGGAATATGAATATCATTTAATATATTCATTCCCTTTGTACTTGGCCTTTGTATTATATAAATAAGGCTGACTCTCTTTGTAGGGCACATTTTGGAGAAGTATATTCAACTTACAACACCGGTGAGTGTTTTGTTTTTAAGTTCTTGCATTAACTTTGGACTTATCAAGCATTTTTGTTTGTGGCGTTCAAAACCCAAGAAAAATCTTTATTTTTCCTTTCAACTTATCAAGCTTCTTAGTTTGTGACGTTTTAAGGGAATCAAAGTACTATTCTAATTACTTAATCAAATTTTCATTGATTATGTGATTAGAATAGTTTTCCTAACTTCAATCTTGAACGATCCATCTTGTTTCAAATCATTGGAGGGGGTCAATTTGCATTCCATATGTATCATAGCTCTTTAGCTATCGGGGTATATTGTTGCTAAGTTGAAAGATTTCCATCATTTGGTATCAGAGCTCGACTCAACTTTGAGGTTTGCGTATCTATTTATTTGCTATCTTTTAGATTTTCTTTTCTTTTCTCTTCTTTTTTTTTTTGGCCAATATCTATAATTATTGTTCTTCTTTCATCTTCATTATTGTGCTTCTTGTGTTATTACTATTCTTATTTGTAATTCCACACTTTATGGTATATAAAAAAAAAAGAGATAAAAAAGTCAAAAAAAAAGAAGAGAGAAATTCAAAGGCTAAAAAAAAAAGACAGGGAAAATCAAAGGTCAAAAAAAAAAAAGAGATCAGAATTAGAAAAAAAAAAATAATTGTGGATTCAAAGAATACTTGCAAGTTACAGAATTTGATCTTTGTTCATTTGAATTTCTATTTCGATTTGGAAATCTTTCTTGATTTCTAAAAAGAAAAAAAATTATAGTCTTTGCTTATGATTAAAGTGCATTACACACACCTTTAAATTGGCCTATCTTTTGTTTGCTTTTAAAGCTATCCAATTTCACTATTTTTTTTGAATTTCCATAATCTAAATTGTTTGTTTAGGTACCTTAGTTAATCTAAGAACTCAAATAACAAAACAAGAAAGGTAAAAGGCAAGAGTGGTAAGATCAGTATAGAGAAAAGCCAAAAAAATTATGTGAAACATAAGTGGAGTGAATCAAATCTAGAGTGGAAAAAAAAAAAAAAAATGTGAGGGAGTGTTGGTGAGGTTGTTCTAACTTTGTTTTTCAGGTTGTATACATGTCTAAAGATAAAGAAGCGAGTTCTTCATCCAATAATCTTTTAGTTCAAGCAATGCAACAACAATTTGAACGTATGTTCAAAGTGATGGGAGATGTAAGAGATCATCTAGAAAGGCATGATGATGCAATTAATAGATTGCAAGGTGAATCACAACATGGGAGAAAACCAACCTTTGTCAATGATGAATATGATGGTGGCGATGACGTGGATGATGACCAAGTTACTCTAATTGGTCAAGATATTAATCCTAGGAGATAAACTAGGAGAGGATGTTTTGATGGTGTGGACAGAAACATAGGCAACATCAAAATGAAAATTCCTTCTTTTCAAGGGAAGAATAATCCAGATGCATATTTGGAGTGGAAATGAAAAGTGGAGATGATATTTGAATGTCACAACTACTCTGAAGAGAAAAAGGTAAAATCAGCCGCTGTTGAATTTTTTGATTATGCTATTGTTCGGTGGGATCAATTGTGTAAAGACAGGCGTAGAAATGGTGAAAGGCCTGTGGAGACTTGGTTGGAGATGAAACAAATCATGAGGAGGAGATTTGTCCCTAGCTATTACTATAGGAATTTGCATCAACGGCTGCAAACCTTGACACAAGGTTCCATGAGTGTTGATGAGTATCATAAGGAGATGAAGATAACCATGATAAGGGCTAATGTGGATGAAGATCGTGAGGCCATCATGGCTCGATTCCTAAGTGGATTAAACAAGAACATTGCTGATCTTATAGAATTGCAACATTATGTGGAGATTGAAGACATGATGAATGTGGCCATGAAGATTGAGAGGCAACTCAAAAGAAAAGGCACAAGGTATGATTCAAAATCTTATACGGGTTCTTCTTCTTCTTGGAAACCGAATTGGAGTAAAAAGGATGATAAAGCCATTGTTAAGCCTAAAATTGATGAGACTAAAGGTAGAAATGAATTAGGCAACAAAGGTAAAGGTGAGAATCTACCTAATCAAACTAGAGGTATTAAGTGTTTTAAGTGCCTTGGGCATGGACATATGGCACACGAATGTCCTAATAAAAGAGTTATGATCATGAGGGATGGAATTATAGAATCTAAAAGTGAGAAAGTGGATGATGAAGACATTCTAGAGGATACTAGTGATATAGAGTATGCTAAAGGTGAAAATCTAGTTGTTCAACGCATACTTAGTTTGCAAAATGAAAATGATGAACATGGTGAACAACGTGAAAATCTGTTTCATACTCATTGTTTGATTGCTAACAAGTTGTGTAATGTGATTGTTGATAGTGGAAGTTGCACAAATGTGGCAAGCACCTTGGTCGTGGAAAAACTGAAATTACCTACTATCAAGCATTCAAAACCTTACAAGTTACAATGGTTGAATGATAGTGGTGTAGTAAAGGTAAATCGACAAGTGTTAATTTCCTTTTTAATTGGTAGATATAAGGATGAAGTTTGGTGTGATGTGGTACCTATGTTTGCTAGTCATATGTTATTGGGGAGACCATGGCAATACGATCGAAGGGTAATACATAATGGATTCAAGAACCGTTATTCTTTGATCATAGATGGACAGAAATATCAGCTTGGACCTTTGCCTCCAAAGATAATTTTTGAGGACCAAATGCACATAAAACAACAATATGAGGAGCTTGAGTCTTCATTAACCAAAACTTTGGGGAGGGAAAAAGAAAGAGAGAAAAAAGAAAATGGTGAGTTGAGTAATAAAAATGAGAGTATTGGGAAATACAAGGGGAGAGAAAACAAAGAAAGTTTGAGTGGAAGAAAAATGAGTGTTTATGCCAAAATGAGTGATATGAAGAAAGCCTTAACCATGAGGCAGCCCTTACTTGTACTTATGTACAAGGATGTTCTGATTGCTTCTAACAAAATTGACAAGAGTTTGCTTAGTGTTATTGTTGATCTTTTGCAGGAAAATGAGGATCTCTTTCCCGAAGAAGTTCCTAATGGTTTGCCACCAATTAGAGGAATTGAGCATCAAATTGATTTCATTCCAAGTGCAAGCATACCAAATAAGCCAGCATATAGATGCAACCCCGAAGAGACCAAAGAAATCCAAAAACAAGTAAGTAAGCTTATGAAAAAGGGGTATGTGCGAGAAAGCATGAGTCCATGTGCAGTTCCTGTTCTATTGGTGCCTAAAAAGGATGGATCATGGAGAATGTGTGTTGATTTCCGAGCCATCAACAAAATCACGGTAAAGTATAGACATCCTATTCCTAGGCTATAGATGATATGTTGGATGAATTGCATGGTTCTTGTGTGTTTTCAAAAATTGATTTAAAATCTAGATATCATCAAATAAGAATGCATGAAGGTGATGAATGGAAAACCGCTTTCAAAACTAAACATGGTTTATATGAAAGGTTGGTTATGCCTTTTGGCTTAACTAATGCACCTAGTACTTTCACGAGATTGATGAATCATATTTTACGTGCTTACATTGGAAAATTTGTAGTGGTTTATTTTGATGATATACTTGTGTATAGCATGTAACACATTTAAAAGCTATTTTTGACGTGCTTTGAAAAGAAAAGTTATATGCTAATATAAAGAAATGCACTTTTTTCGCTAATAAAATTACTTTTCTTGGATATGTTGTTAATGATAAAGGAATACATGTTGATCAAGAAAAAGTGAAAGTAATTAGGGAGTGGCCAAAACCTACTAGGGATAGTGATGTTAGAAGTTTTCATGG
>LS990919.1:24772484-24807484 GCA_900464855.2 Musa schizocarpa | reverse complement strand
GGAATCGAGAGCTCCAAGTGGGCCATTTTTGGTAAGCAGAACTAGCGATGCAGGATGAACCGGAAGCCAGGTTACAATGCCCAACTGAGCGCTAACCCAAACACCACAAAGGGTGTTGGTCGATTAAGATAGCAGGACGGTGGTCATGGAAATCGAAATCCGCTAAGGAGTGTGTAACAACTCACCTGCCGAATCAACTATCCCCGAAAATGGATGGCGCTGAAGCGTGTGACCCACACCCAGCCATTGGGGCGAGCGCCAAGCCCCGATGAGTAAGAGGACGTGGCGGTCACCGTAAAACCCAAGGCGCAAGCCCGGGCGAAGCGGCCGTCGATGCAGATCTTGGTGGTAGTAGCAAATATTCAAATGAGAACTTTGAAGGCCGAAGAGGGGAAAGGTTCCATGTGAACGACACTTGCACATGGGTTAGCCAATCCTAAGGGACAAGGGAAGCCTGTCCGAGAGCGTGTCTCCGCTCGAGCTCCGAAAGGGCATCGGGTTAAAATTCCTGAGCCAGGACGCGGTGGCGGACGACAACGTTAGGAAGTCTAGAGACGTTGGTGGGGGCCCCGGGGAGAGTTATCTTTTCTGATTAATGGCCCGCCCACCCTGGAAACAGCTCAACTGGAGGTAGGGTCCAGCAGTTAGAAGAGCGTCGCACGTCGGGCGACGTCCGAGGCGCCCCCGGTGGCCATTGAAAATCCGGAGGACCGAGTGCCGCCCGCACCCGGTTATAGCCATAACCGCATTAGGTCTCCAAGGTGAATAGCCTTTGGCCCATGGAACAATGTCGGCAAGGGAAGTCAGCAAAACGGATCCGTAACATCAAAAAGGGAAAAGGATTGGCTTTGAGGGCTAGGCACGGGGGTCCAAGCCCCGAACCCGTCGACTGTTGGCAGACTGCTCGTGCTACTCTCGCGGCAAGAGGGGGTCGGCGCAAGCCGGCCGGGGGACGGACCGGGAACGGCCCCCTTGGGGACCTTCCCCGGGCATCGAACAATCGACTCAGAACTGGTACAGACAAGGGGAATCCGACTGTTCAATAAAAACAAAGCATCGCCTGAACTCGATCTTCGAGCTCTGGCAGGCGGTGAAACCGCCTCAGTCAGGAGGTGCAACCGCCTGGGCTCAGTCTCCAAGCGAGGAGAGGTAGCACCGCCTGAGCTCGGTCTTCGAAGCTCGCCGGTGGTGCAACCGCCCAGATCGAGGAGGTGTAACAAGCTTGATCCCGGAATTCGGGATTTGATAGTTTTGAGCTCAAATTTGAACTGGGTTGGGGCCTATAAATACCCCACCCATTCAAAGACTGAAAGTATATAGACAGACATCCGAAATCTTGATCTCTTTCTATGATTCTTAGAGCTCAAAATTGTTGTAAAGGCCAAAAGTTCTCCTCCCTCTGTTCTTCAAAGTTTTGAGTTGTAAAGAGAGGAGAGAAAATTTCTGTAAGGGTTGTCTCCTAAGCCCGTCAAAAGGAGTGAAACTGTAAAGGGTGGTTGGCCTTCGCCTATTGAAGGAAGGCCTCTAGTTGACGTCGGTGACCTCATCGATGGAGGAAGCCAAAAGTGGAGTAGGTCAAGATTGACCGAACCACTCTAAATCTCGGTTTGCATTTACTTTTGAGCATTTTATCTTTACTGCAAACCTCCTCAATAGCTTACTGCCTTCTTCAAGGCTTTTACTGAACGAAGTTACTAAGTTCGAGCTTTTCCGAATCGCATTTAGGCGTAAATCGCTTTTTTTCGAGACGATCATCATATTTCAGTTTACGTTTATGTTTTGATTTTAATCATAACTATAAACTACCTTATGCTCATTTATAAAACGTATCTCAAAGTTCGGTATCTTTAATCGGCATTTAGGCGTAAACCGGGTTTTATTGTACTTAACGTTGCATTTCAGTTTTGCGCTTGCATTTCGATTTCCATCATAAACTGCAAACTGCCTTCATAGACTTACTTTAATGTCATCTCGCTTAATCTTAAGTTAAAGTAATCTTAGAATCGGCTTTTACAAATAAATCGTTTTTTATCGAACGAACGCACCTTTCATTTTAATCGCAGAAAGATTTACGCTACACTAATTCACCCCTCTTAGTGCTCTTGATCCTAACAACCATAAGGTCTTATCGTAGAAGAAATAGAAGAAATGTGGATGCTCTGATACCAAATGATAAGACCCTAAAGTCTTATCGTAAAAAAGAAGAAGAGAAAAGGGATGATCACTTCGAGGGGATCGGCCTCCTTGATCGCTTCGAGGGGATCAACCCTCCTTGATCACTTCGAGGGGATCGACCCTCCTTGATTGCTTCGAGGGGATCGGCCCTCCTTGATAGCTTCAAGTGGGACCCTCCTTGATCGCTTCGAGGGGATCGACCTCCTAGGGTTTCTCAAAAGAAATAATAGTATTTTTCATATATTACTTAAAAGAAGCAGTTACATCCCTATTTATAGAGTTCCACCCAAAGTCCATCAGGACTTAAACTCTAATAATAAATAAATATTAAATAAATCTCTACTTGACTCTAACTGAACCAAACCGACTCAATAAACAACTGGACTAAACAGACTCAATAAATATTATTCAAAACCTCAGAAAAAGAGTCCTAACACTTCCCCCCTCTTCAAATCAGCCTTGTCCTCAAGGTTGAGCAGCATCAATCTCGGGGAGCTTGTCTTTTAACACTTCAGTCATAGGCTATCTGCAATGCATCACTACCCGTTGATCACTTAAGTATGGTCTCCACTTTTTGATAGTGTAAGCAATAGGTCAATCTTTCAGTGTAGTAATCGTTGCAAGAAATTCTTGGCCTTTGCTATCATAAGTTAAAATCCGTCCATCAGCTTCGAATATATCGTAGCTTTCAATGTGGTGGGCTAATTGGGCTGCAACTTTCCTATCCATAAAATTATTAGTGCTATCTGTATCAATCAAAATAGTGACAGGTTGATGCTTCAAAGTTCCTCTGATTTTTATAATTTGTGGGTTAGCATAACTAGCCATTGCATTGTATGTGTGATGGCTTCAATATCTACATCAGTTTCCATACCTTCATAATCGGAGTCCAACTCTTCAGCTTTCGGTTCCTCTCCAATTGGCTCAATCATCATATGTTGCCCTTGTTTACATTGGTGCTCCATACTCCATTTTCCATCATAATACAAACCCCTTGTTGATCTTTCCTTGCTAATTTTTTTCTCATGTAGATTTGCAAATGAGATCGCAGCTATCATAGTACGGGGTTGACGAGCCTTATCTTCATACCGGATCTCTGGAATAAGCCCTTCAATAAATGTATCCAGAAGTTGTCGGTCCGACCAATCACTAGCTTGATTTGACAATCTTTCAAACCTACTCTGATATTCTAATACTGTAGAAGTCTGATGAATTTTGGCAAGTTGGCAATCAACATTCTCATATTCGGATGGGCCAAAGCGAACAAGAAGCCCTCTTTTGAATTGCTCCCACAAAGGAACTCCGTGGAAAGTTTCATACCAATCGTACCACTAGAGTGCATCTCCCTCGAGCTGGATTGAGGCCACTTCTACCTTGGATTCTTCTGAGGTTATGTGAAAACGAAAAAAACTTTCCATCTTCAGGTGTGAGTAATTTGTATCACAATCTTGGGGCCCTTTTCTTGTATTTTCATATCTGTGCAACGTAGAACTTGAGCCCCTAGTTTGTTGAAATTTGCTGAGGCTCTCCAGTAATCTCTTTTTGAAATCATTAAGTGTTTCTTGCAGTCGGTTTACAATTCTGATTTCCAATGCTTCTATTTGTGCTTTCACCGAGTTATTAGTGGCCATTGCATAAGACTGCAAATCTGTAATCTTAACTCTTGTTTTTGGTGTCGGTCAAGGGCATCGACACTATCAATGCGAAGTTGTCGAGGAGGTGGATGCCAAGGGCAGTGCTGCGGTCGCTGCGTTGGAGGAAGAGTAGCTGCCCTGTTTCTATCGCTGCGTGAGGTGAGAGCGCCGGGGTTGGAAGGCGATTGTGTTGATGTAGCT
Source organism: Musa schizocarpa (assembly GCA_900464855.2). Classification (NCBI taxonomy): domain Eukaryota; kingdom Viridiplantae; phylum Streptophyta; class Magnoliopsida; order Zingiberales; family Musaceae; genus Musa; species Musa schizocarpa. The sequence goes on along the minus strand of LS990919.1, from coordinate 24,803,474 downwards.
TAGTTGCTATGACCCAAGGGGCGATCGCCGAGCAATGGGGTTGAGGCTGCGGTGATGGCAACCTGTGGTGATGGCAACCTGTGGTTGTGGCAGAATATGCTAAGCAAGGGGGAGGCGGCATTGATGCGACCGAGGTTGAGAAGAGGAATCGGTGTTGCGTGCGCTGCTGGGGTTGAGGCAAGGCAGTGTACTTGCTGCGGTTGCTGCGTTCGCTGTTGGAGGGTGGCTGTTGCAGAACGAGGGGTTGGTCGTTGGCCGGGAGCGACGACAGTGGTTACAATTGGCAGCTACGGCAGCAGAGGGTGCCACTGTTTTTGTTGCTGCGTGGTGGTTGCTGCGTACTCTATTTTTGTCGCATCACCGAAGAAGTTGGCCGGAAGGATCACGAGCGGTTGAGGAGAAGGCTGCGGTGGCTGGCAGCAGCGGTGGTTGCTGGCCGGAGCGCAGTGTTGGCAGTGGAGAAAAAGGCAGCGAGCGTCGTCGCTGGCCGGGAAGTTACGATGCTGGAGATGGGAAACAGGGTGCTCTGTTTCTATCGCACCACAACCGGAGCTGCTGGCGATGCTGGCAACGGCGGTGCGGCGGAAATCGTGCGGCCGAGAAGTAGCGGCAGTGGTGGAGAAGGAGGAGTCGGCGGTGTCACGGTTGGGAACAAGGGCAACCGGTGAGTTGCCCTGTTTCTGGCACTACGGATGCAGAGCAAGGAGGTTCGGCTGCTGGGAGGCGTGCGGCGGTCGTCGCACGGTGGCCTGCAGCAGTGATGGGTCGGCTCAGCAGCGATGGCGCTGGAGGGGAAGAGGAGTGCTGGAGGCGGCGCGGCTGGTGGAGGCGCGGCTGCGATCGACGAGGGGCTGCGGCAACAGAGGAACTCTGTTTCTGCAACCGTTGCAACTAGGGGCTGTGGCAACCGGCGGCTGCGGCTGCGGGGGACGGCTAGAGTTGCGGTTGCGAGGCAGGCGGCGGTGATCGATTGGCCGGGAGGCAGCGGCGGCGATGGAGAAGGAGTTGCCCTGCAGCGGCGGTAGAGAAGAGGAGAAGGGCTGCGGCGGAGTGGGACGCTGGCAGCGTCGTCTCCTGGCAGCGGTGGTGGCTCGAGTGGGAGGCGACGGTGTACTCTGGCCGGAGGTGGGGCAGAGTCGGTTGCTGGCCGGAGAGCAGCGACGGGCGACGGGTGGGCTGGCCGGAAGCAGGGGTGCGTGGCTACGGTTTCTTCTTCTTCTCTCATTCTTTTTCTTTCTTTCTTTCTTTTTTTTCTTTGTTTTACAACAAGAACGTCACTGATACCAAATGATAAGACTCTAAAGTCTTATCATCGAAAAAAAGGAAGAAATAGGAATGATAATAATCGCTTCGAGGGGATCGGCCTCATAGGGTTTGTCAAAAGACATAATAGTATTTTTCATAGATTACTGAAAAAAAACAGTTATATCTCTATTTATAGAGTCCACACAGAGTCCATCAGGACTTGAACTCTAATAATAAATAAATATTAAATAAATCTCTATTTGACTTTAACTGAACCAAACCGACTTAATAAACAACTGAACTAAACATACTCAATAAACATTATTCAAAAGCTTAGAAAAAGGGTCCTAACACTCACCTCACCTCACCTGTATACAATTGGATTTTGGTTCAGACAATACAATGACCCCAACCAAGGCTCCTAACCCGTCTGCATACTTCGTTCGATGACAAAATGTCTAGTTTTGACCTGTTTCGCCCTTTTCGCGTGCTGGATGGGGCCTTCAGATAACAACACAGGGCGAGATGGGGCATTCGGATAACAGGAAAAGTGCTGCCCCACACTTCGCTCACTGTCCGACGCTCGCCGCTCACTCGCGCAGCAAAAGATGGTCAAGTTTTGGCCCATTTTTGCCTATTCTTGCCCCTTTTTGGGTTGTTGTTGCCCTCCGCGACGACTATCATGAGCAGAGCAAAACGTCAGCCATCTTAGCACCCTGGAACCCCCCGGGTGGCACAGGTATGGATGGGGCTTTCGTATAGTAGGGAAGGTGCTGCCCCTTGCTTCGCTCGTTGTCCGCCGCTCGTCGCTCGCTCGTGCAGCCAAAAAAATGGCAAGTTTTGGCCCTTTTTGGGTCGTTTTGCCATGTTTTTGGGCTGTTCTTGCGTGCCGCGCTGACCGTCATGAGAGGAGCAAAACGTCAGTCATCTCACTACCCTGAAACCTCCCAGGTGGCACAGGGCTGGATGGGACTTTCGTACAGAAGGGAAGGTGCTGGCCCTCGCTTCGCTCGCTGTTTATCGCTTGCCGCTCGCTCGCACATCCAAAAATGGCCAGTTTTGGCCAGTTTTTATGACGTTTTGGCATGTTTTTGGACTGTTCTTACGTGCCGAGGTGACCGTCATGAGCGGAGCAAAACGTCAGCCATCTCAGCACCCTGGAACCCCCCGGGTGGCATAAGGCTGGATGGGGCTTTCATATAGCAGGGAAGGTGCTGCCCCTCGCTTCGCTCACTGTCTACCGCACGCTGCTCGCTCGTGCAGCCAAAAATGGCCAATTTTGGTCCATTTTTGGGTTGTTTTGGCTAATTTTTGGGTTGTTCTTGTGTGCCGCGGCGGTCGTGAGTGGAGTAAAACGTCAGCCATCTTAGCACCCTAGAACCCCCCGGGTGACACAAGGCTGGATGGGGCTTTCGTATAGCAGGGACGATGCTGCCTCTCGCTTCGCTCATTGTCCACCGCTTACTCACGCAACAAAAAATGGCCAGTTTTGGCCCATTTTTAGGCCATTTCGGCCAGTTTTTGGGCCGTTCTTGCATGCCGCGGCGACCGCCATGAGCGGAGCAAAACGTCAGCCATCTCAGCACCCTGGAACCCCCCGGGTGGCACAGGGCCGGATGAAACTTTCGTATAGCAGGGTAGGTGCTGCCTCTCGCTTCGCTCGCTGTCCGACGCTCGCTCATGCTACCAAAAATGGCCAATTTTGGTCCGTTTTGCCTGTTTTTGGGCTGTTCTTGCATGTCACGGTGTCCGTCGTGAGCGGACCAAAACGTTAGCCATCTCAGCACCCTGGAACCCCCCGGGTGGCATAGGGCTGGATGGGGCTTTCGTATAGCAGGGAAGGTGCTGCTCCTTGCTTCGCTCGCTGTCCGTCGCTCACCGTTCGCTGTCCGCCGCTCGCTCACGCAGCCAAAAATGGCCTGTTTTAGCTTGTTTTTGGGCCGTTTTGGCTTGTTTTTGGGCTGTACCTGCGTGCCGCGGTGACCGTCGTGAGCGGAGCAAAACGTCAGCTATCTTAGCACCTTGGAACCCTTCGGGTGGCACTAGGCTGGATGGGGCTTTCGTATAGCAGGGACGGTGCTACCTCTCAATTCGTTCGCTGTCCGCCGCTCGCCTCTCGCTCGCGCAGCCAAAAATGACTAGTTTTGGCCTGTATTTGGGTTGTTCTTGCATGCCGCGGCGACTATCATGAGCGGCGCAAAATATCAACCATCTCAGCACCCTAGAAGCCCCCAGTGGCACAGGGCTAGATGGGGCTTTCATATAGCAGGGAAGGTGCTGCCCCATGTTTCGCTCGCTGTCCACTGCTCGTCGCTCACTCGCGCAGCCAAAAATGGCCAATTTTGGCACGTTTTTGGGCTGTTTCAGCCTGTTTTTGGGCTGTTCTTGAGTGTCGTGGTGACCGTAGTGAGCGGAACAAAATGTCAGCCATCTCAGCACCTTGGAACCCCTCGGGTGGCGTATGGTTGGATGGGGCTTTCGTATAGCAGGGACAGTGCTGCCACTCGCTTTGCTCGCTATCTGCCACTCGCTTTGCTCGCTATCTGCCACTCGCTTTGCTCGCTATCTGCCACTCGCCGCTCACTCGCGCAGCAAAAAATGGCCAGTTTTGGCCCCTTTTTGGGCCATTTTGGCCTATTTTTGGGCCGTTCTTGCATGTCGCGGCGACTGTCGTGAGCAGAGCAAAACATTAGCCATCTCAGCACTTTGGAACCCTCGGGTGACACAGGGCTGGATGGGGCTTTCGTATAGCAGGGACGGTGCTGCCTCTTGCTTCGCTCGCTGTTCGCCGCTCATCGCTCGCTCGCGCAGCCAAAAATGGCCAGTTTTGGCCTGTTTTTGGGCCGTTTTGGTATGTTTTTGTGCTGTTCTTGCGTGTCGCGGTGACCTCATGAGCGGAGCAAAACGTCAGCAATCTTAGTACCCTAGAACCTCCCAGGTGGCATAGGGCTGGATGGGGCTTTCGTATAGCAGGGAAGGTGCTGCCCCTTGCTTCACTCGCTATCCGCCACTCGCCGCTCCCTCGTGTAGCCAAAAATGGCTAGTTTTGGCCATTTTTGGGTTGTTCTTGATGTTAAGATTAGGAGCACTAAGAGGGGGGGGTTGAATTAGTGCAGCAAAAAACTTTTGACGATTAAAACTTCGTTCGGATGATTAAAATTTTGTTTGTACGATAAATACGATTTCGATAGAAAAGCTGATTCATAAATCACTTTAACTTGTGATCAAGCGAGATGCAATTGAAGCGAATCTATGAAGGCAGTTTGCAGTTATGATGGAAATCAGAATGTAAGCACAAACTGAAATATGATGTTCATACGATAAAACTGATTTACGTCTAAACGTCGATTCAAAAAATACTGAACTTTGAAACACGATTGTAAATGCGCAGATGGCAGTAAGCTATTGAGGAGGTTTGCAGTAAAGATAATATGCTCAAAGTAAATGCAAACCGAGATTTAGAGTGGTTCGGTCAATCTTGACCTACATCCACTTTTGGCTTCCTCCACCGACGAGGTCACCGACGTCCACTAGAGGCCTTCCTTCAATAGGCGAAGGCCAACTACCCTTTTATAATTTCACTCCTTTTGACGGGCTTAGGAGACAACCCTTACAAACTTTTCTCTCCTCTCTTGAAGATCAAAACTTGGAAGAAAAGAGGGAGGAGAACTTCTAGACTTTACAACACTTTTGAGCTCTAAAATCACAGAGTAAGATCAAGCTTTCGGTGCCTTTGGGTTTCCCATTCATTGTTGAAAGGGTGGAGTATTTATAGGCCCCAACCCAGTTTCAATTCCGAGCTCAAAACTATCAATTCCCAAAATTCTAGGGTCTGGCGGTTGCACCGCGTGACTGGGGCGGTTGCACTGCTTGGCAAAGCTCGAAGACTGAGCCTCTGGGCGATGTCACCTCTTGTCAGGGGTGGTTGCACCTCCTACTTGTCACGCCCCCCCACTGAATTTAATTTCCATTCAGGAGGTGTGATCCTAACTCAAAATTGATAAAATTATAATTCAACAAACAATCCAGGATCCAATCATACATTTGAGGTCACTAAAAAAAAATATTCAAGTCATTTACCTCTACAATCCATAATTCATAAAACATGTGCTGTTTATAATCATACATCATGTCACTAGATGATTCTTTAAAATCCAAAAGTAACTTAACTAAACCATAACTATGTCATAAATCCATAAGCGCGACAATTAATGCAATTATAAAACCAACATGTACTATATGTTTATATCAGTACACAGTTTAAACTTAACATTTCTAAAATCCTGATGTAAGAGGTACTTTTTAAATATTTACAAGATACATAAATCTAAATTTGTCATTGATATTTCATTATACCCAAAAGGAACTTATACAACATCAACATATCAAGTACAAAATATTTGCCCCAAAATCTTCTAGCCTTTCACTACCTCAACCCAATTTACATATTTTAGCGAGCGATAAGAAATCCTGAAAAATTTATATAGCAACGGGGTGAGCATATAAAGCTCAGCAAATGACTAACATATCCACGGCAAAGAGGACAGGTTTTAAACAAATAAGGTATCAAAATACAAAGCAGAGATACAAGATGAAACAGTAGCATGTTTTGTTTGAATGCAGAATTACAATGTCATTTTGTTCAAACTATGTTTTGTTCATATAATCGAGGAAGGATAATTAGAGCATATCCATGCATATGGTAATTTCAAGGTATAACAAAGACTTATAACATTTCTGAAACATATCCACTCCATCCGTTGTTGGGAGTGAGATATGAGTTTGCCTCCATCCGTTGTTGGGAGAACACAAACTGATTTCGTAGGATAAAGCCTCTCCATCTGCTGTTGGGGGAGTGCTCCTTCGGGTATTTGATATACGCCAATGGGATGATTGATTGAATTTTGATCATGTATATATTTTAAGTTGACTTTTGAGGTTCCTACTCAGCGTTGCTGAATTTTCTTTATTTTTGATTTTCAGAGCAGCCTCCCTCTAATACTAAATCGGAACCCAATGGAGAGCGGACCTTCCTCTACCGCTAGGTAGAGCCACTTGGATGATTGACTCTAACCGATGATTGTCTTTAACCTATTATAGGAGTAATTGAGCAAATTCCAGATATTAGTGGTCCTGTCACTCGGGGTGCTCATGGTCGCAATGCTATTGGTCTACACACTCGGAGAGGTGTTCAAACAAATAATAACTTGGAAGCTCCACGCATCGTAGAGCAAACCCACTCCTCCCGTACACCTGTCACTAATTATGGGCTAGCTTCTCCGACTTCGCAGAATGCCCCTCATGCCCCAGCACCTGTCAATGCTCAAGATGATGTACACGGAGTCCTCAATGCTATTAGAGGATACTTTAAGCGTCAGGAGGACCGAGATAAAATTCCACGAGGTAGGAATAATACTTTAGATCACTTTAAGAGATTGGGACCACCAATTCTTGAGGGCAAGCCAGATCCAATATTTGCTGAACGTTGGATTCGTCAAGTGGAAAAGACATTCGAAGCTATCGAATGTAGGGAAAATAAAAAAGTACCTTTCGCTTCTTTCATTTTGGAAGGGAAGGCAGACACTTGGTGGACCTCAAAAAAGAGGATGTTCGAGGCGGAAGGTAATGTGGTAACTTGGGAGCAGTTTAAAGATGCATTTTCTAAGCAGTTCTTTCCTGATTCAATTCGCTTTGAGAAACAACAAGAATTCCTTAGCATCCACCAAGGAAATAGAACTGTAATGGAATATGATCATCATTTCACTGAGTTGGCTCAGTTCTCTCCGCATATTGCTTTTAATGAAAGTCAAAGAGCTCATCATTTTGAGAGGGGACTTCGATCATCAATTAGAAAGTCTGTTGCAGTACTGATTTTACCAACATATGCTGAAGTGTTAAATCGAGCTTTAGTGGTAGAGAAATTAGATAATGGATTACAATAAGCAAAGGATCGAAAGTGACCTTTTAGTGCTACACCATTTATGTATGGGGGATCACATTCTGGACCCCCAAAGAAAGGAAAAGGCAAACAATTTAGGCATCAACAAGTGGGAGCTCCTAGCAATTAAGTTGTTATAAGATTTTATTTCTATGGGAAGACAGATCATGTTTCCACCTCATGCCCCATGGGACATTGGCTCTTTCTCCAGTTCTACTAAATGGAGATTTGGTCAGTTTTCCATGAATGCAAGGCTCACAAGTTGTATATGACACATAGTCGAATGGATCTAGATATCCATCATTTAGCAACTTTTGAATCCTTCTTTCATGGATGTGACCTAGCCTACAATGCCACAGGTATGCACTGTTCAACTCATCTCGTTTCCTTTTGGACATATTTACATTCATGATATGTGGAGTGGTGTCTAACATAAATAAACCATTATGCAATGTTCCTTTCGTGATGATCATATCATCTAATAATATCGAACAACCATTGTTCTCAAAAACATATTTATATCCACTAACTGTTAAACATGAAATGGAGATAATGTTTTTGATAATAGAAGGAACAAAATAACATGCATCTAATGCAATAAAAGCTCCACTAGGCAGATGTAGGGCGACCTCGCCAACAGCTAATACATCAACTTTTGCTCCATTACCCATCTTGAGGTCCATCTCGCCTCTCTGTAGTCTCCTAGGCCTTGCCAGAACCTGCAACGAATTGCATATATGATAAGCACTACCGGTATCCAATACCCATGTGTTATCATAAGATTCTAACAAATGGAGACTCATCATGAATGTACCTAAAGCTTCATCAAGCTTTTGTTTCGCCTTTTCTGCAAGGTACTCTTTGCAGTCTGTCTTCCAATGCCCATCTTTACCACAGTGGAAGCACTGGCCTTTGTCCCTTGCTGGGTCTTTCTTAGCAACTTTTGCTTTACCTTGTTTGCCCTTGCCCTTTCCCTTCTTAAGGGACCTTTCTGCTTTCCTTTTCTTTCTGGTCTCACCAGTGTAGAGAATTGGCTTCTCTTTCTTAATAGTACTCTTTGCCTCCCTCAACATATTGAGGAGCTCTGGGAGAGTCACCTCAAGCTTGTTCATATTAAAATTCATTATGAACTGTGAAAAGGAATCTGGTAGGGACTGAAGCACAATGTTCACACACAAGTTATCCTCTAGGACCATTCCTAGACCTGTGAGTTTCTCTATCCACTCAATCATCTTTAGGACATGGTTCTGAACCGGTGTCCCCTCAGTCATCCTAGTGCGGAAAAGGCTCTTGGATATCTCATATCGTTGAGTCCTTCCCTGTTCCTCAAACAATTTGCGGACATGTAGGAGAATGGATTTGGCATCCATCTTTTTCATGTTGTCTCTGTAACTCTAGAGTCATAGAGCCCAACATATAGCACTGAGCAAGAGTGGAGTCATCAATGTACTTCACGTGAAATGGCGATCTCATCCTCGCTTGCCCCTTCTTCGGGCGTAGGCATCATCTGTATCAAGGGGCATTACACGATTTTCTCGGCTGTGAGAACAATTCTCAAGTTACGGAGCCAATCCGTATAATTTGGACGATAAGCGGTTGAAATCAAGTATGCCCGTAAAGGGATTTGAAAGCGATATTTTCTGAAAATAAAGATGTAGTAGAAATGAATAACATGTAGATTTTGCAAGAAATAAACTATCAAGATATGGACTTCTATCTTAATATGCTCCCACTATTTTACTAACGAGTCACGCGACACCCTCAAAGACGTGAAACGGAAGTCTCCAGCAGACTTCTAGTGGGGATCGGGGATCCAATCGGCGTCTTTAGTGTAACCTCGAGGGACTCGACCAATCACACTAAGCCTAAAAAGGTAGGCAACTCTTGCCGATCACAACTCCTTGTGATTCCCGTCCCTGTTCGGCCTCCAGAATCACCATGGCCTCGAGGGACTCGACCAACCATGATGCTCGGTTAAGTCAACACCTTCGTTACAAGATGAGTCCGATTTGATGATATACCCTCGAGGGACTCGACCAAGCATACCATGTCCTCGGTCACCGGTGACATCTCTATGTCGTAAGCAAGATAGCTTAATCGCGATATAGGTGAGTCTCGAGGGACTCGACCAACTCAACCTACACCGAGAATGGGTTCCTACTCATAACGATGGAAGGCCACGTGGGTCAATCTAATTGCCTCACGTTTACCGAATTTAATATTATCGAGAGATGTTTCTATAATTTGGTCTCCTAATATGACATGTCACACATATACATATTTAATATATATCTACATCGCATGCAAATATATATACATATCTAGTATGTGTATAAGCAATCACATCGATGATCATGGACCACAACCTAATATGATTAGGCCCGAAGCTAGTAGGCCTAATCACTCACATCAAGATCTATGTGTGCAACGGTGCATCTCCATGCCCCGTGATCGCCCATCTCGTCCCGTTCGGTTTTCGCCGACATCTTGATGCAACTCCATGCATCACGATCGTCCGTCTCGTGGGTCCCGCTATCGCATCCACGCTCCCGCTGCGCCTCCTCATGTGATTACAACTTAATCATAGGCACGCAGGCCCGACAATAAACGAGAAATATAATGGAGGTTCATAGACCTCAATAATAATAATCACAAGTACACACATCACACGGTCCATGATCATCCGTCCACACATCATACATCACATGTGTAAATAATCATCATCATGTAGGACTACTAGATAAGAATAAAAATAATAATCAACTAAACCTTTTAATTAATTAATATTTTCTGAAATCAGGGACATGTAGGGAATTTCTCAATTCCTAAGGGTATTTTCGTAATTTTGACAAAAGACAGAAACTGGAATTTCTCAAATTTCGAGGGGCAAAATTGTCTTTTCCCAGAAAAACCCTAATGCCCTTTCACTGCTGCCGTCGCCGCCACCCTGCCGGGCGGCAATCTTGGGCGGGGAGAGGGCGCCCTCGCTCAGGCGGCACGCCTTGGATGGGGCGACGATGCTTCATTGGGGCTTCTTGGGCGCCCGCTGCCTCATGCGGTGCTGTACCGCCCGGACCGCCGCAGCCGGGGGTTTTCGCCTGGGAGCAGCGGCGGTAAGGCGTCGCTGCCCTCATGATGGTAGGGCCCGCTCCCCTTGGCGGCGGCGGCGTCGCCGCCTGGCGGGGCGCTCCTCGCTTCCTTTATGACGGCAGGCGCCTGTTCTGGCGCCTCTGCGCGTGGGCTGCCAGCCCGCCGGCAGCAAGCCTGCTGCAAGCAGACCACCGACCGTTGCTGCAGGCAGGCTGGCGCTACGCCTGTTCTGCTTCGGCTTCGCCACGCACGACGCAGATCGAGGGCAGCAAGCGTTGCTGTCCTTCCTCGCTTTTGCGTCAACGATTTTGACGTCAATATTCTTCCTAAACACAACACACGCAGTTCAAAACCAATCATTCGCATCGAACAACCTGGCTCGATACCAATTGTTGGGAAATCAAGGGGGCGACATCATATGCGCAGCGGAAGAAGAACAAGAAAAACAAAAATCCCGATTCCCAAAAAAGATGTTTCGTGTCGTATGCGAAGATTGGTGCAAAAAAATCCATAAAACACAAAACTGCGTGATAGAGATTGTGTTACTTAGGGGAGATCGATATCCCTGTTTCCTTGCAGATCCTTAGGAGAGGGTGAAGGAGGTCAAGTGTCCTCCTCTCTAGCGGTGATCCCACAGCACAGGTTGGCGACGACCCTCCTCAAAACTCCAGACCTCCGAGGTGGAGAGGGAGAGGAGAATAGGAAGGGCAAGCAAAGACTCTAGCCTATGAGGTCGTGAATCCCTCCTATTTATAGAGATCCCGTGTCAAACCCTAATGGGTCCTTCCCTAATGGGTATTGGATGCATCCAATAAGACAAGGGGCTCGGCGGATATCTCATATCGAACCTCTACTCATCGCAATGCCTACCATATGTGTGTGACCCTCTAGGCCCAATATCGAGCTGGCCGTGAGTCATACCTGTCGAGAACTCTTTCTAACTTTCGGTGAATTATTATCTCTGTAATAATTCACTGACGACTCATCCATCTTCTGGACGTACTAGGCCACTACTGCCAAGCATCCCCAGGACGATCTGAGGGGAATCCAATCCATTGGACTCATCGTCTCGATTACCATGTACCTATAGTCCCTCATCCATCTAATATCCCGTAAAACCGTATATCGAGCATGGTGTTGTCGGACCCATACGGTTTCTACTCGAAGTCTCGCTCTATTCGGATTCTCAGGAGAACTCTTTTCTCTCAACCCGAATGACCCCGGCCGGGGATTTGTCCGAGCAAGAACACATGGGATATTCCTCTCATGACGCCGAGAGTGGATGATCCTCTGTCGACACTCAATAGCCCTCGTAAGGTCGACTACCACTCCCCAATGACCACTGTACTAGATCCGGGACAACCAAACCTATAAGTGCGGTATCAAAGAGTGGAGCACTCATATAGGACATCCTTGGTGTCTCAAGTCTAAGGACCAGATACACCACTAGGACTACGGAATCATTGCCCGACAATAAGGCATCATCAACCATCCAAGATTCCGTAGCGGATCAATCAATGAACTCATTCTCTAATAAGCACCTCATGTATCCCTAGTGTCCCTACACGAAGCAGCTATGAGACCACATTTGTATCCATCATATGGACGGGTATACAAAGACACAGTCTATCCGGTTATCACGATGTCCCTCTCGGTAACCTATGACAAGGGATTATTTAGGATATGTGTTTAAAGGTGAATCGATCTCATTATCGATTGATCTCATCACGATCCGATTCCCATTGCACAAATCCAAGGACATCACAATATATACATATGCATTTATGCAATAGTTATAAAGTGATATACGCCAAAATATAATAAGCAAAAAGATTCTGTATCAAGTCACACGTGCCATCACTCACGTGATTGGCTTGCTGGGCACCTATGACTAGCACCCCCCCCCCCCCTCTTAGTGCTCTTGATCCTCATAGGGGTGCCCCTGTCCTATTTGTGAAGAAGAAAGATGGATCTATGCGACTATGCATCGATTATAGACAGCTCAACCAAGTGACCATAAAGAATAAATATCGTCTTCCCCGAATAGATGACTTGTTTGATCAACTTCAAGGTACTCAGGTATACTCAAAGATTGATTTGAGATCCGGGTATCATCAACTGAAGATAAGGGAAGGAGACATATAGGAAACTGCCTTTAGAACAAGATATGGTGATTATGAATTTTTAGTAATGCCTTTTGGACTCACAAATGCACCAGCTGCCTTCATGGACCTCATGAATAGGGTGTTCCACCCTTATCTTGATAAATTTATAATTGTGTTTATTGATGATATCCTGATCTACTCCAAAAGCATAGCAGAGCATGAACACTATCTTAAGACAATTCTGGAAGTCCTAAGGCAAGATAAACTATATGTCATGCTAAGCAAGTGCAACTTCTAGCTCAATGAAATTATGTTTCTCGTTCATGTAATTTCGAGCGCTAGTATATCTGTTGACCCTCAAAAGATTGAAGCTGTGATAAAATGGAAGCAACCTTCTAATGTTTTAGAGATTAGAAGCTTCTTGGGTTTGGCTGGATACTATAGAAGATTCATAGAAGGCTTTTCAAAAATAGCAACACCATTGACCAAGTTGACACAAAAGAACATAAAATTCATGTGGGATGATAAATGTCAATAAAGTTTTCAATAATTAAAGAAGAAATTAACCAGTGCTCCTATCTTGGTGTTTCCTTCAGGGAGAGAAGGTTTTGTAATGTATAGTGATGCTTCACTACAAGGGCTTGGTTGCGTTCTAATACAAAACGAGAGGATAGTTGCTTATTTATCGAGGCAATTAAAGCCTTATAAAAAAAACTACCCTACTCATGACTTAGAGCTAGCAGCTATCATTTTTGCATTGAAAATTTGGAGGCATTATCTCTATGGAGAGACTTTCGAAATCTTCATAGATCATAAGAGTCTCAAATATATTTTCACACAGAAAGATTTAAATATGAGACAAAGAAGGTGGTTGGACTTTCTAAAGGATTATGATTTTAATATCAACTACCATCCTAGGAAAGCTAATGTAGTTGCTGATGCCTTAAGCAGAAATACCTACAGTCTTGTAGCCTATATGAATATTCAAAGGAATTCTATGATGATGGAGTTAGAGACTTAAAACTTAAACTTTTATCAGAGACAAATAAAGGTTTTCTTGTGTGTTTGATGGCACAATCATTTTTGGTGGAAAAGGTTAAAGAAGGTCAGAAGGAAGATACATATCTTCAAATGATAGTTAAGGAAATAGCTCAAGGTTCTAAACCTGAATTCCTCCAAGCCAAAGATGGTTCTATTACATTCCATGATCGACTTTGTGTTCCCGAAAGCCATCCAGTAAAGATGCAATTATTGGAGGAGGCACATAGATCAAAATTTAACATCCATCCTCGGACTACTAAGATGTATCGAGATTTACGCTAAAACTATTGGTGGCGTGGTATGAAGAGAGATATAACATAGTTTGTTTCTAAATGTCTGATATGTCAACAGGAAAAGATAGAACATTGAGTACCTGCAGGAAAGTTGCAAAGGATTTTGATTCCTGAATAGAAGTGGGAGCAAGTCACTACGGATTTTGTGATAGGATTACCCAAGACTGTGAAAGGATATGATGGAATTTGGGTAATAGTAGACAGACTTACTAAATCTGCTCACTTACTTCCTATTAACAAGAAGTATTCATTGAATAAACTAGCAAGCTTATATATTAAGGAAATTATTCGATATCATTGGGTGCCAGTTAGTATTATCTCAGATAGAGATCCAAGATTCACCTCTAAATTTTGGGGAAGTCTGCAAAAATCTTTGGGCACACAGTTAAAGTTTAGTACAGCCTTTCACCCCCAAACTGATGGTCAATCTGAAAGGACAATACAAACTCTTGAAGATCTCTCAAGAGCATGTTCTTTGGACTTTGGTGGGAGTTGGGATATGCACTTACATCTAATTGAGTTTTCTTATAATAATAGTTACCACTCTAGCATACAGATGGCTCCATTTGAAGCTCTTTATGGAAGAAAGTGCAGATCACCTGTATATTGGGATGAGGTAGGAGAACGGAAGCTTTTGGGGCCTCAATTAATTCAAGAAGATGTTGATAATATTCAAATTATACGCTAAAGATTATTAACAGCTCAAAGTCGTTAGAAAAGTTATGCAGATCGAAAGCGAAGAGATCTAGAGTTCGAAGTTGGTGAGCACGTTTTCTTAAAAGTGTCGCCAACTAAGGGAGTTATGAGGTTTGGTCAAAGGGGGAAGTTAGCCCCAAGATTTATTGGCCCATTTGAGATCTTACAAAAGGTTGGGCCTGTGGCATACAGATTGCCATTGCCCCCGACTTTGGCTAGCATCCATGATGTATTCCATATGTCAATGCTTCGAAGATATATTAGGGACCCATCACATGTCATATCTTACCAACCTCTACAACTACGAGATGATGCCACTGTTAGGATCAAGAGCACTAAGAGAGGGAGGGGGGGGGGGTGAATTAGTGCAGCGGAAAACTTTCAACGTTTAAAACTACGTTCGTACGACAAAGCCGATTTCAGTAAAAAAGTCGATTCGTAAATTTCTTTAACTTAAGATCAGGTAAGAAGCAGTTAAAACAAATCTTTAAAGGCAGTTTGCAGTTATGATGGAAATCAGAATGTAAGCGCAAACTGAAATACGATGTTCGTACGATAAAAGCGATTTCAGTAGAAAAGCCGATTCGTAAATCACTTTAACTTGTTATTGGGCAAGAAGTAGTTAAAATGAATCTATTAAGGCAATTTGCTGTTGTGATGGAAATCAGAATGTAAGCGCAAACTGAAATACGATGCTCGTACGAGAAAAGCGATTTACGTCTAAACACGATTCAGAAAATATTGAGCTTGGAAACGTAATTATAAAAGCGCAGAAGGCAGTAAGCTATGAAGGAGGTTTGCAGTAAGGATAATAGGCTCAAAGTTAATGCAAACCAGAGAGCAGCGCGATTTAGAGTGGTTCGGTCAATCTTGACCTACATCCACTTCTGGCTTCCTCCACTAATGAGGTCACCGACGTCCACTAGAGGCCTTCCTTCAATAGGCGAAGGCCAACCACCCTTTTACAGATTCACTCCTTTTGATGGGCTTAGGAGACAACCCTTACAAACTTTTCTCTCCTCTTTTAAAAGATCTAAACTTGGAAGAAAAGAGGGAGAAGAACTTTTAGCTTATACAACACTTTTGAGCTCAAAAATCTCAGAGTAAGATCAGGATTTTGGTGGTTTTTCGTTGCTCTTTCATTGCTGAAAGAGTGGGGTATTTATAGGCCCTAAACCAGTTTGAATTCCGAGCTCAAAACTATCAATTCCCGATATTCCGGGGTCTGGCGGTTGCACCACCTGACTAGGGCGGTTGCACCGCTTGACAGGGCTCGAAGACTGAGCCTCTGGGCGGTGCCACCGCTTGTCAGGGGCGGTTGCACCGCCTGGCTGAACTTGGAGACCGAGCTCAGGTGGTGCCACCGCTTGACTGGGGCGATTGCACCGCCTAGCCAGAACTCGGAGACTGAGCCCTAGGCGGTGCCACCGCCGACCCAGGCGGTGCCACCTCTGGGCGAGAGATCTGGGTCCGAATGGGTTGATACATTTGGCCCAATTTGGTTCTTTCAAGGACCCAAACGCCCCTGGATTAAGCTAATGGGATCACCTCCCATTTCTAACTTAATCATCGTGCTAACTACGACAATTCTTAAGACTTTTACTACAGCTTGCTCCGGTGCGTCAATCGCTTCTTCCGGCGAGCTTCCGGCAAACATCCAACGGTCCTCCGACGATGCTCCTATGGACTTCCGGCAAACTCCTGGACTTGCGACGATCCACTTGGCGAGTTCCGATGAGCTTCTTTTGGCAAGCTCCTGGACTTCTCGGATTTGTTCCCGCAGAACCTTCGACGATCGTCTGGACTTCCGTCAAGCTCTCGAACTCCTAACGTGATCATAGTCTTGACTCTGGCGCAACCTCTGCTGCATGTCTTACTTTCATCGTAGTTAATCCTGCACACTTATCTCAACATATGGATTAGATAACAAATGACAATTAATGTCATCATCAAAATCTGAGATTCAACAATCTCTCCCTTTTTTATGATGACAATCAATTGATAATGAAGTTAACCTTAACTCCCCCTATCTGTGTGCCATAATTGAGATAAGTCATTCTTGAATTCAAAGCCTTTGAATTCAAGAGACATATTGATAAGTTAAAATCATTTAACCTTATCAATACTCTCATCATGATTCCTATCATGATGTATCTCTCTGTATGATGTCAAGACTCGACATCCATTTTCAAATTTCAAATGTGAATTATAGTAATGATAGTAATTCATCATATGAAAAGATATCAACATGTAAAATTACAATGCGAGTTCTTGATATCTTAATATGATGCAAATATGGCAATCATAGCAAACATGGCATAGCATCAATAATCATATGTCTGTTTCTTTCAACATAATATGACATTTATAGCATCAATTCATATACTTCTCCCCCTTTGTCATCAATAAAAAGGAGAACGATATAAGCATCTTTTGAATATACATGTGATGCCATAAGTAGGTTCATGTCATTTATAGGATACAAACATCTCAAGAAGACCATGACATGGAGATTATTTACATAGAGTGAAAACTTCTTCCTTTTTATTTGTTATTATCCTTTTTGCATGAAGGAGGAAAGTCATTTTTGTAGTTAAAATTGATAGCATGCTTTACAAGGATCAGGATATTTATGTGAGTATAGTCCTTGCAAAAAATATCTTCCTTTTATAAGAAGGAATCATCAAATTTATTTCTCAAAGGCAATATTTTTCACATGATAAGTCTAAAAGCCATACATTTGCTAGATAATTCTTTTTTGTCAAGAATTAATGATGTGAATCAAAATCCGAAAGAGAATAATGTATTCATGAAATCCGATTGGAACCGAAAATTTAATTTAACACTTTCATGCAAGACTATGAAGACATGCTCATCGTTTATGAAAATTTTTGTATTAATTTTCAACATGTTATTTTTGGCATGTAATGGCCATTAAGTGATTTGATCATTCAATCAATAAAGTCCGAATAATAATTTTAACAAATTTATGCATTCGGACACATCATCATGGCAATACATCAATATCATGGTAATACATCAATATTATTATGTCACATGACACATCAATTTGAAGGCCATATTACTTTCACATTCATCATGGAAATCATGACACAAGGTTTTCAAAGTTGGTATTATAGAAACATTTAATATCAACACGAAATCCGACAATGAGTAGTAACCCTGCATATTCTTACATCAAGTAACCATAAAGCATTGTGATCAAGGTGAGTAATATAAAGAGTTTACAACAACGTAGTTGTTACAACAAGAGGTTATTGTGTCCACATATAAAAGTTTTATTCAGGAGGTGGAAAATTAAAGTGCCTAAATAAAGAGTCAAATTATCGATGAATTAGCTGCAGTTCAGATAGGATTTGATCTTGCCGGTGTTCAAGCTGATCTTGTCTTTATTCAAATCGGTCCATCCGAATCCCAATGTCTTCAATGGATGATGCATGAGCTTGCTCAAATGGATGTGTTTCCTCAAAGGGACAGATCGGAGGAGATTGAGTGCCCCTAAAGACTAGCGTTTTGGGTTCTGGTTCAGGTTGAGGGTGATCGGTTCTTCTAGGCATTATAACCCAATTATCATTTCTATAAACACATCTCAATCGATGAAGTAGATTTTTGTTTATTATGCTAAACCTATCCACTTTCATCACTTCTTCGTCGGGTGGGATTTGGATATCGTAGGCTTTAAGGATTCTCGTGATTATACCACCATATGGAAGCATCATGTCTCTCTTAGATAGTTCTATCATGTTTTGTTGGATGAGGTATCCAAAGTAGATGTTATGTCCTTTCATGATCCAATACATGATTCCTAACTCCAATTGACTTACTTCATCATGATGATATTGTTTAGGGAGAATGATGCTAGTTAGGATATGATGAAGTACTTTAGTGTTTAGTGATAATAGGTGTTCACAGCTTTTAGGAACTATCACTAAGTTGGGATTACCGAAAATTGTTCCTAAGGCTTCAACATATGTTGTCCCAACTATTTCATTGTCCCATGATCCTCTAAAATAAAGCCCTCTATTTTTTACGGGAATGCCTATCATGTCACAAATGAATTTATCCGTAATGGAGATGTGTTGTCCTAAGAGATAGGTGGACATTCTTTCTTCTTCATCTACTTGTAGATTGTTGTAAAACAGTCTAACAAGTCTTGGATAGATGGGTTCACTAATTTGTAAAATGGGGAGTAGATCTAGGTTGGCAAACCATTGGATTGTCTCTAAGTCTCTTAGTTCATCTAAATCTACATATTTTCCCTTATTGACACTTCTAAATTCAAAGGAGGAGAATTTTTCAGCATGATACTTTGAATCAAAAAGAGGAAGATCAAAATCTTCCACTAATCTCCTCTTTCCTTTGTCCCTTGAGGATCTTCTAGAGCCCATAACTACTGTTATTTGAGAGGATAGTAATGAGCAAGAGTAAATGAATCAAAAATAGAATTTAGAGGGCTCTTAGAGAATACCTTGAGTGAGATCTTCAAGAGAAGGAGAAATTGTTGATCT
The DNA here is from genome assembly GCA_900464855.2 of Musa schizocarpa. NCBI lineage: Eukaryota > Viridiplantae > Streptophyta > Magnoliopsida > Zingiberales > Musaceae > Musa > Musa schizocarpa. The sequence goes on along the minus strand of LS990919.1, from coordinate 24,784,537 downwards.
TTAGCTTCGAGATGAGGAGGATTTGGGATGCTAAGATGGGAGAAATGGAGGTGGAGGGGCTTTGGAAGAGAAACGAGGGGAAGGAAGTAAGTTGGGGTCGGTTCCACCGTCGGCCCTAGCTCGGTTTAATAGGGGGCAAGATTGCGGGCGGTTGCACAGCTGGCTGGGGCGGTGCAATCGCTTGCAACCTATGACAGTCGGCGGTGCTACCGCCAGCTGGAGTGGTGCCACCGCCTGTAGACAGTGAGCACTCATTTTGACTGATGTGTGGTCTATTTTGAATGTTTCTTACTTGAGAAGAGTTTTTATTTATGGAGCAGTCAACTTTACTTTCGTAACTACGTAAGAATTTTCATTTTAAGATGAGACATTTGCACTATCAAGATAGATCTAGTGACGTGCATATTCTTCTTCAAATGTTGTATTCATGTTAGTGACAGTTTGTCCACGTTGGTAAGCTTCGCAAGTTCATGACAAACTTTGTTTACAAAACGTAAGTTCATGATATAGTTGAATTTAAAAGTAACGAACTAATCAGTTTGATGGGATCAGAAATCCAGAGGATATGTGAAAGTACACATATGAGTTTCCAATTCTGAGGGATAAAATAGGTTTGTATTGCTTTTGTAATTTTAGTTTTCTAATCTTCTTTTTATTATTTACGCTTAGGGAGCATCACGTGTTCTTTTTGGATCTCGGGTTATGAATATCGAGAATCCAAAGAGCAGGATATTATTTCTTGCTCCCAGCTTGGGATGGTTTACGTTTCTACAAGACAGGATAATTTCTAGGTACCCTTTTACTTTTGGGTGCCTTAGAAATAGATCTATATTGTTTGTTATATTGCATAGAGTTTATCTTGGTTCCTTTAGGAACCCAAATTAATTTGTTCGGACTAATTTTCTTGAATGGAAAATAATGCGTTTTGTGTCCATGCTTGCAACAAAAGTTGCATTTGCTTTGGTGTCGAACATGTAAGATGGGGCCTTTTATGAAGGTGGTTGGATTTTGGTGAGAATTTCTCATAAATCCAATTCCACTTCTTTTGGGAACATGACCCTTGTTTGTAAAGATCATTTTCAAAGACTTGCTACCAACCTCAAATTTCTTCAAAGTGTCCATGAGTAGCAAGTTTTACTTTTGGATAGTTTCTAGATCATGGCATTTGATACAAGAGGCTAAACTATCATGATATTCAATCTTTAACTTATCGAAATCACAATTAAGACTATCATGCTCCTTTTTTAGCAATTTATATTTTCTACTAATAATCTTGCATTCATCAAATAAATCATGGAAGGCATTTAATAACTCATCAAATGATAAATCTGCATCAATTAAATTTGTTACCTCCTCTCCGATGGCCATTAAGGCATAATGAGCAATTGGCTCGGTGTTGGACTCCTCTTCTTCGGATGCGCTCGAATCATCCCATGTTGCTTTGAGTGTCTTCTTCTTTGATGTTCTCTTCTTGGCTTGGGGACAATCACTCTTATAGTGTTCCGGCTTTTTGTACTCATAGCAAATAACTTGGTCCCTTATGGGTTCAAGTTTATTTTTTGCGTCATTTTTAAACTTGTTTCTCTTAATGAATTTTTTGAATTTCCTTGTTAGAAGTGTCAAGTCATCGTCACAGTCCTCATCACTTGAGTTTTCTCTCAAGTGGTCATCTAAAGTTTCTAAGTGCCATATCCTTCCTGTTATTTGGAAGGATGTCTTCTTACTCTTCATGAGCCTTGCATGTAATTTCATAGGTCATTAATGACCCGATTAGTTCTTCAAGAGGGAAGTTGCTTAAATCTTTAGCCTCTTGAATAGCAGTGACTTTAGGGTCCCAACTCTTAGGAAGGGATCTTAGAATCTTATTTACGAGCTCAAAATCCGAAAAGCTTTTGCCGAGTCCTTTTAGACCATTGACGACATCCGTGAAACGGGTGTACATGTCGCCAATAGTCTCGCTCGGTTTCATTCGGAAAAGTTTGAAAGAGTGTATTAAAAGATTGATTTTTGACTCTTTTACTCTACTTGTGCCTTCATGAGTCACTTCGAGTGTATGCCAAATATCAAACGCGGTTTCACAAATCGAAACACGATTAAACTCATTTTTATCAAGCGCACAAAATAAGGCATTCATAGCCTTTGCATTAAGAGTGAAAGTCTTCTTCTCCAATTCATTCTAATCGATCATTGGAAGAGAAGATTTTGAAAAACCATTTTCGACAAGATTCCAAAGTTCAAAATCCATCGAAATAAGGAAGATCCTCATTCGGGTCTTCCAATAGGTATAGTCCGTCCCATTGAATATGGGTGGACGTGTAATAGACTGGCCCTCTTGATTTCCGGCATATGCCATCTCTTTTGGGTTTTAATCCATTTGAGAGTGAACCCCACTCTGATACCAATTGTTAGGATCAAGAGCACTAAGACAAGGGGGGGGGTGAATTAGTGTAGCGGAAAACTTTCAACGTTTAAACTGCGTTCGTACGACAAAGCCGATTTTCGTAAAAATGTCGATTCATAAATTTCTTTAACTTAAGATCAGGTAAGAAGCAGTTAAAACAAATCTATAAAGGCAGTTTGCAGTTATGATGGATATCAGAATGTAAGCGCAAACTGAAATACGATGTTCGTACGGTAAAAGTGATTTCAGTAGAAAAGCCGATTCGTAAATCACTTTAACTTGTGATTAGGCAAGAAGCAGTTAAAACGAATATGTAAAGGTAGTTTGCTATTATGATGGAAATCAGAATGTAAGCGCAAACTGAAATACGATGTTCGTACGAGAAAAGTGATTTACGTCTAAACACGATTCGGAAAATATTGAAGCTTGGAAACGCAATCGTAAAAGCGCAGAAGGCAGTAAGCTATGAAGGAGGTTTGCAGTAAGGATAATAAGCTCAAAGTAAATGCAAACCAGAGAGCAACGTGATTTAGAGTGGTTCGGTCAATCTTGACCTACATCCACTTCTGGCTTCCTTCACTAATGAGGTCACCGACATCCACTAAAGGCCTTCCTTCAATAGGCGAAGGCCAACCACCCTTTTACAGATTCACTCCTTTTGACAGGCTTAGGAGACAACCCTTACAAACTTTTCTCTCCTCTCTTGAAAGATCTGAACTTGGAAGAAAAGAGGGAGAAGAACCTTTAGCTTATACAACACTTTTGAGCTCAAAAATCTCAAAGTAAGATCAAGATTTTGGTGGTTTTTCGTTGCTCTTTCATTGCTGAAAGAGTGGGGTATTTATAGGCCCCAAACCAGTTTGAATTCCGAGCTCAAAACTGTCAATTCTCGGAATTCCGGGGTCTAACGGTTGCACCGCCTGACTGGGGCGGTTGCACTACCTGACAGGGCTCGAAGACTGAGCCTCTGGGTGGTGCCACCACTTCTCAGGGGCGGTCGCACCGCCTGACTGGGGCGGTTACACCGCCCAGCCAGAGTATGGAGACCGAGCTCAGGCGGTTGCACCGCTGTCAGAGGCGGTTGCACCACCTAGCCAGAACTCGGAGACTGAGCCTTGGGTGGTGCCACCGCCGACCCAAGCGGTGTCACCTCTGTGCGAGAGATCTGGGTCCGAATGGGTTGATCCATTTGGCCTAATTTGGTTCTTTCAAGGGCCCAATTGCCCCTGGATTAAGTTAATGGGATCACCTCCCATTTCTAACTTAATCATCATGCTAAGAACGACAATTCTTAAGACTTTTACTACAGCTTGCTCCGGTGCGTCAATCGCTTCTTCCGGCGAACATCGGACGGTCCTCCGACGATGCTCCTGCGGACTTCCGGCAAACTCCTGGACTTGCGACGATCTACTTGGCGAGTTTCGACGAGCTTCTTTTGGCATGCTCCTGGACTTCTCGGATTTGTTCCCGCAAAACCTCCGACGACCGTCCAGACTTCCGTCAAGCTCTCAAACTCCTAACGTGATCATAGTCTTGACTCCAGCGCAACTCCTACTGCATGTCTTACTTTCATTGTAGTTAATCCTGCACACTTATCTCAATATATGGATTAGATAACAAATGACAATTGATGTCATCATCAAAATCCGAGATTCAACAGCCACTTTTAGAGAACAACCAATCTAGATCTTCAAAAGAAAAGAACATGTTCTAAGGAACAAAATTATACCATTGGTAAAGATTTGTTGGCAACACCATTCATACCAAGAGGCAATGTAGGAAAGAGAAGAAGATATGCGAAAGTAGTATCCTCATCTATTCTATTAAGGAAAGCTAAATTTGGGGACCAAATTTCCTATAGGAGGGGAGAAATGTAATCACATCAAATATTTAAGTTAGGAATTGATTTTCTTTCCTTACTTGTTATTATAATTTAAGGAAATCTTAATCTACTTCCTTGTTTGTTGATATGAATTAAGGAAATAACTAGTAAGTATTCCAAATATGATGATATTATTAGTATATTAAATAAAAATAATTTATATTAAATAAATATGAAAATTAAAATAAATTTCCCTTAATAAAGGCTCACCTCCTCCTATTTAAAGGGAGGGATTTCTCTCCTTCGTTCCTCACCTAGTCGAGCCTAGTAGCGGGAGGAACGAGGAGTTACACCCTATTGACAAGAGGTAGGTTTCCCTACCTTTCTTAAATTTAAAAGTTTTAGCTTTTATTTTGATTCTTTAAATGTTAAAAGTTTTATAGTTTGAAAAATATGTATCAATTCTTTAAATGTCAAAATTTTTACATTAAAGTAATTAGTTAAAGTTTTTATAATATTCTTTGACCCATGATTAAGGTTTTTATTATTGAGTTAAATATGTTAAAAATGTATTTGTTTTATATGATATTTCTTGTATTACAGTTTATCTTTAATCTTATTTGGGTTAAAAGCTTGTTAGATTAGAATATGTTATCTAAAATTCTTTTTGATATTCTTTGATCTAAAATTTAAAATATATTATTCTGAATGATTTAAAATATAACTAGAATATGTTAAACTTTTATATTTGTTGAAAACATTATTTTTTATTTGAATTTAGAAGGCTATTTTCTTTATTAAAACTTATCTCCCAGTCCCTCTTTTAATGTCTTATGATTTCTAGTCAAATTTAGAATGTTATTTCCTTGTATTAAAGCTTTTCTCTTTATCTATCTTTTAATGCATTATTATATTTTTATTTATATTGTTAATGGGTATATGCTATGATATTAAATTGGATATTAATTGGAATGAAATTGCTCACAAGCTAGGCCCAACCCATGGGTCAGGCCTTGGCACGTAGGATACCCCAGCCCAACCATTATGGGCGGTCACATGCGACGCACATGACTAGTCCATGGGCTAGGACTGGGCCAGTTTTGTGTAATGCATGCTCAATCATGTATAATGCACATGACCAATAGATGGATTGGCTCAATCTAGCCCAATATTATTGTTTAACTTGAGCCCAAATATTGATTGAACTAAACTAGACGTGATTCCGAATTGATTGACTTATTCAAGTTAGTTTAACCTAAATTAAACTTAATCTAGTCTAAATTATACTAGTCTAGGGTGGTTCAAACCAGTTATATAAGGATTAGAGATCAGTTCAGTTAGGCTCTAGTAAATCGAGTTCAATTGAATCGATTAAACTAGAGTTCAAGTCAATTGAGGGCTAATTTATATTATTTGATATTGATGATATTTGAAAGAGATGTTTTAAAAATGTTATTTCATCCCGAAATGGACATGACCAGTGTGAGATTATATTATTTTCCTCCCGAGAGCAAGTAGGGCGATTCCCTTCGGGGATTCGCGGGCCGTCAGACGTGGCGGCTGGACGGTTCCTTCATCCGCTATTGGGAGGAACGTGTCCCCACTTTGGCGGGTGTGGGACACCACTCCATCCGCTGTTGGGAGTGCGATATGAGTTTGCCTCCATCCACTGTTGGGAGTGTTGAATCTCGTATTTTGATGATGAAACCACTTGATATGTGTTTATAATTTAAACTGCATTTTGAGTGATGCAGGTCTACTCGATCAGGATTAGACAATTAACGCAGGAGGAATTGACGTTGTGCCGGAGGAGATCACGTAAGGATATTGGATGGCAGAAGGCTTCGGACGTCGGGCATCGGGCCAAGGAGAGCGAAATTATGCCAAGGATATCGGGATTGCGGAGGTCAACCGCCGATTGGGCAACAAGTTGCAAGAGAGGACGATGCGCTGAAGAATCGGACGAAGCGCCAACCAATGACGTGCCGGGCAACGGAATGTCAATTCACGTTGTAATAATTGTCTAGATCGGAGTAGAGTTTTGGCTTAAGTGTGCAGGACTAACTACGATAACGAGAAAACACAAAGCAAGGATACTGGAGTCAAGTTTGATGGACGTTTAAGAGTTCGAAGAATCGTCGGAGATGCTGCCGGAACCAACCGAGAAGAAATCGGGAACCTGTCAGAATTTTCGGAAGTTCGCCGAAGAGATCGTCGAAGGTTCACGGAGATCACCGAGAAGGCTCGGCTACTCATTAAAGTCATCACAAGTTCGGGAGCTTGCTAGGAGCCCGTCGGAAAAAGCTTGCCGGAACAAGACTCGACGTTCGTGGTTGAAATATTGCTTAGGATATGTTTTGTTAAGTAGTTAACTTATAATTAGGATTAGGATTAAGAAATAATCCTATATCCTGGTTAGGGGTCAATTGGGCCCAAAATTAGACTGGGTTTGGGCTAAGTTTGAAGCCCAACCAGTCAACCGAAAAGTCTGGCGGTGGCATTGCCAGACTGGGCGGTTGCATCGCCTGGGCTGGGCGGTGGTACCGCCTAGCACTGTCAGCGCCTGACACTGACAGGCGGTGGCACCGCCACTGACAGGTGGTGTCACCGCCAGCATCAGGAACTCCACGAGAATTCAAATTTGGAGCCCAAATTTGAATCCTCTTGAGGCCTATAAATACCCCTCAAATCTCAACTGAGATAACAACTTTTTGAGCAGCAATTGATTGAGAGAAAAGTCTTAGAAAGTCTTAGCAAGTCTAGTTTTCAATTTGCTAGAAAAGTTCTCCTCCTTTCTTGCTAAGTTCACTGCCCTCATCTTATTACGTACGCTTTCAACGCAATTGAAACGGTTTCAAACGAAACATTATTCTTATCGTACAAAAGATTTATTAAAACCGAAGTTTTAATCTGCTGCACTAATTCACCCCCCCCCCCTCTTAGTGCCGCTCCGATCCTAACAATTAGTATCAGAGCCCGGTATTTCTCATTTCGGATTTACACCCGAGAGAAATGGCTCTTCATGACTTTCAAGAGGGCTTTTCGGTTGTTCGTCCACCGTTGTTTAACGGATTGGACTACACTTATTGGAAAACTCGAATGAGAGTTTTCTTGATTTCTATGAATTTGGATATATGGAATATTGTTGAAAATGGTTTTCAACTTCCCTCTAAACCGATGAATGAATGGTTGGTTTTGGAGAAGAAATACTTTTCTTTAAACGCAAAGGCTATGAATGCCTTATTTTGCGCTTTGGACAAAAATGAGTTCAATCGGATTTCTACGTACGAAACAGCTTTCGATATTTGGCGAACACTTGAAATCATGCATGAGGGAACTAGTAGAGTCAAAGACTCGAAAGTTAATATTTTATTGCATGATTTTGAGCTTTTTCAAATGCAACCAAGCGAGACTATAGGCGACATGTACACCCGTTTCACGGATATCGTCAATAATCTAAGAGTTCTTGGTATATCTTTTTCGAATTTTGATCTCGTAAGCAAGATCTTAAGATCCCTTCCAAAAAGATAGGATTCTAAAATAACCGCAATACAAGAAACAAAAGATTTAAATATTTTTCCACTTGAAGAACTAATTGGTTTGTTGATCACATATGAAATGGTGCGCAATGCACATGATGAACAAAATCACCTTCCAAAGAACATGAAGGATTTGGAACCCCGGACAAATGAATATCACTTGAGCAATGACTCAAGTGATGAGGACAATGATGAACTTGAACTTTGAATACTAAATCTTAATAAGTTTATTAAATAAAAATCTAAAATAAACAATGAACTTGAACGGAGGGAGAGGCCGAAGAAGAGGAAGGCAACCAAGGATGAATCAAGAACTTCCAAAGGTGAAACGGAGAATTGGGCTTTGATGGGCTTCGACTACAAGGTAAGTAACTCAACTCTCTTGAATTATTTTGAAATTACTTGATGTTTTCCATGATGTATTTTCTCTTTTCTTTTGAATAAATATTTTTCTTGAAAATTATATGTTTTTGTTAATAGAATAAAATGTTAGATTTAAATAATCATATATATGTGCTTGAGAAGCAAGAATGTGTATTTTGATGATTTCCATATTAACTTTCAATGATGATGCATGGTTTTTATATGGAAGGCTTGATGATATTTTTTTTAAACCTTGTCTTTGGTTTTCAAACATGATGTATGTTTTTGACATAAGAACAAAACTTGAGCATGCTAATATAAAGTCAATCACATAAATTAAAACTAAAGAAGTTTTAGTTATCTATAAGAATCATTCAAAATTATGTTCAATGAAACCATTGCAAAATGATGTAATGAAAATATTAAACATTTTGAAACCATGTTTTAGTGTCATGCATAATGATCATGCTTAATAAATTTCAAAATTATGCATATGAATCTTGTGATTTATGGATTATTGATTTTTACCATAATGGAAGTGCCTTATTAATCTTTGTTGTAATAAATCTTACACTTTCGGTTTTAAACATTATACATGTTTTTATTTGGTATAAGTGAAATAAAATCATATGAATTGAAACAACTAAAAAGAGGAAAATATTTTTTCCTTGAAAAAATTATTTTTCTCTATCCTATTGATCTTGATGTTTATTATGATAAATCTATGTATACCATTTTGAATCTCTTGAAAGTAATGTTGATATTTTGATGATTTTGATGATTTAAATTTGAAATGAGTTTTATCAAAATCATGATATTGATTTCTTGGAATAACATGAGATTACCTTTGGTGATCATTTTGATTCATGGAATTTTGGATTCATGACTTGGTCTTACATTTGTTTATGAGATAGTTGAAATCTTTGTACATTTGAATTCTTCCCTTCTCCTTTCAATTTATGCATGTTATATGTTAAAGATTTAAAACCATGTTTTGGTATCATGCATATCTAAGAAATATTGATGTGACAAATTGAATAAGTTGAAAATGAATGATGAATTTTCTCTTGAATATAACTTGTGATATTTTTTATATAAATCATCATTTTGATTTCTCGACATTCGATACATGAGATTTTATTATAAATCAAAATTTCTCATTAATCGATCTTCTACGATTTTACTTGATATTCTCTTGAGAGGAGATTTTCTAAATGAATCATGATTTTTCCTTGTGAGTTCTTGGAGTTATTACTTGATTTTTCTTTTAAAACAAGATCTCTTCTTTGTAATCCTATGATTTTTCTTGATATTTTATTTAAAGAAGATATTTACTATATGAATCATGTCTTTTGGTATTCAAATGATTTTATCCTTCATGACATGATTTCTTTGTATTTATGGCTTGCATGGCTTGAAATGTTTTGGTATAATGCATGAATGATGAAATATTCATAAAGTTAAAATGATGTATGCAATACTTATGATAATGATGTACATGATGTATTTATTGCATATGATGTGTATCATGAATGCTTTAAATGATGAGTGTTTGGTATCATGATCAACATGTTGATAAATGCTTAAAAATTTTAATGTTTGAGTATCATGTATGATATGCTTATTAATGATGATTGATTTATTTTTCGATATATCATTGCATGAAAAAATAAGGTTATTGAAATTGTGTATGTTTTAATTTGAATATATAATGATGCACAAATAAGAATGATACTTACCTTTGTCATAATATGAAAAATTGATATAAGGGTCTTCCCTTCTTTTTGACAATGATAATGGGGGGGAGCAAGAATTTCTAGCGTGGACATCATGAAAAGAGGCAAACTAACTAGCTTGCACAATTCAAGATGAAATCAAAAAAATTGCACTTCTCAAAGAGAAGATGCAAATGTAACATTTGCCAAATTGTTTGCTTGCCTCATGTAAAATATTATCTCTTGCTAGTTTGGCATTTTGCTAGCTTGTATGTTGCAAAACTTGATCACTTTTTTTCAAACATTTTGCTAGCTTACACTTTGCAAAAGAAGCAAAAAAATGACACATCTAGAAGAAAGAGCTTGTTATTTTGAACATCACAAGCTTGCCTATCTTAAGAAACAAAAATTGCAAAAGTGCTATCTTGCCTATCTCAAGAAGCAAAACTTGCAACTTGCACATTGCAATAGGAAGCAAGAATTATGAGCTTACACAAGAAAGCTATCTTATATTTGTTTTGAAATTTTTTGCTAGCTTGTATATTGTAAAACTTACATATAAAAAAATTGCTAGCTTGTAGTCTAAAGAGAAAAAAAAGTTGCTATCTCAAAAAAAAGAAGCAAATGTGCTATCTTGCCTATCTTAAGAGGCAAAAATGCTAACTTGCACATCTAGCAAAACTTGACAAATTTGCATATTTCAAGAAGCAAGAGTTGCTTTCTTGAACATCTCAATATTGCTAGCTTGCATGATGTAGAACTTACTATCTTGAACATTACCAAAAGTGCTATCTTATATGCTGTAAAACTTGCATACCTAAAACTTGATAGCTTGAATGTCCTAAGCATGATGCATTACTTGCTAAATTTTCTAGCTTCAAAACTGCATGATGATAAAACTTAATATTATGTTTTTCATGCAATGAGTTGAACTTATATTACCAACACAAAGAATAGTTGTACTTCTCCTTTTTGTTGATGACAAAGGGGGAGAAGTATGTTGATGACATGATATGCATAAGTTTATGCATATGTTCATGATGATGTGTTGCAAGTATTCATGATGAATATTGCAATGACTTGAATTCTGCTTGAATTCAAGGTTCTATCAATATGGCATATTGATAGGGGGAGTTTGTTTAAACTTCGGGAGTTAAGGTTAACTCCGTCATCAAGTGGTTGTCATCATCAAAAAGGGGGAGATTGTTAAATCTCGTATTTTGATGATGAAACAACTTGATATGTGTTTATAATTTAAACTGCATTTTGAGTGATGCAGGTCTACTCGATCAGGATTAGACAATTAACGCAGGAGGAATTGACGTTGCGCCGGAGGAGATCACGTCAAGATATTGGACGGCAGAAGGCTTCGGACCTCGGGCATCAGGCCAAGGAGAGCGGAATTACGCCAAGGATATCGGGATTGCTGAGGTCAACCGCCGATTGGGAAACAAGCCGCAAGAGAGGACGATGTGCTGAAGAATCGGACGAAGCGCCAACCAATGACGTGCCGGGCAACGGAATGTCAATTCGTGTTGTAATAATTGTCTAGATCGGAGTAGAGTTTTGGCTTAAGTGTGCAGGACTAACTACGATAACCAGAAAACACAAAGCAAGGATACCGGAGTCAAGCTCGATGGACGTTTAAGAGTCCGAAGAATCGTCGGAGATGCTGCCGGAACCAACTGAGAAGAAATCGGGAACCTGTCGGAATTTTCGGAAGTTCGTCGAAGAGATCGTCGGAGGTTCACGGAGATCACCGAGAAGGTTCGGCTACTCATTAAAGTCATCACAAGTTCTGGAGCTTGCTAGGAGCCCGTCGGAAGAAGCTCGCCGGAACAAGACTCGACGTTCGCGGTTGAAATATTGCTTAGGATGTGTTTTGTTAAGTAGTTAACTTGTAATTAGGATTAGGATTAAGAAATAATCCTATATCCTGGTTAGAGGCCAACTGGGCCCAAAATTAGACTGGGTTTGGGCTAAGTTTGAAGCCCAACCAGTCAACCGAAAAGTCTGGCGGTGGCACTACCAGACTGGGCGGTTGCACCGCCAAGCACCCGAGAGCTGGGCGGTGGCACCGCCCATTGCCCGAGAGCCAAGCGGTGGCACCGCCTGAGTTGGGCGGTGGCACCGCCTAGCACTGTCAGCACCTGACACTGATAGGCGGTGGCACCGCCAGCATCGGGAACTCCACGAGAATTCAAATTTGGAGC
>LS990919.1:24697484-24767484 GCA_900464855.2 Musa schizocarpa | reverse complement strand
CCGCCACTCGCCGCTCGCTCGCGAAGCCAAAAATGGACAGTTTTGGCTCATTTTTGGGTTGTTTTGGCCTGTTTTTGGGTTGTTCTTGCATACCGCGACGACCGTCGTGAGAGGAGCAAAACGTCAGCCATCTTAGCATCCTGGAACCCCCCGGGTGGCACAGGGCTGGATGGGGCTTTCGTATAGCAGGGACGGTGTTGCCTCTCGCTTCGCTCATTGTCCACCGTTCGCCGCACGCTCGCGCAGCCAAAAATGGCCTGTTTTGGCCCATTTTTGGGCCATTTTGGCATGTTTTGGGGCTGTTCTTGTGTGCCGTGGCGACCGTCGTGAGCGAGGCAAAACTTCAGCCATCTCAGCACCTTGGAACCTCCCCCGAGTGGTACAAGGCTGGATGGGGCTTTCGTATAACAGGGAAGGTGTTGCCCCTTGCTTTGCTCGCCGTTTGCCGCTTGCCACTCGCTCGCGCAGCCAAAAATAGCTAGTTTTAGCCCTTTTTGGGCCGTTTAGGCCTCTTTTTGGGTTGTTCTTGCGTGCCGCAACGATCATCGTGAGCGGAGCAAAACGTCAGCCATCTCAAACCCTTAGAACCCCCCGGGTGGCACAAGGCTGGATGGCGCTTTCATATAGCAGGGAAGGTGCTACCCCTTGCTTCGCTCACTGTCTGCCGCTCGCCGCTCACTCGCGCAGCAAAAAATGGCCAATTTTAGCCCATTTTTGAGCCTTTTTGGCTTGTCTTCATGCTATTCTTGAGTGTCGCGGCGACCGTCGCAAGTAGAGCAAAACGTTAGCCATCTCAGCACCCTCGAACCCCCTAGGTGGCACAGGGCTGGATGGGGCTTCCGTATAGCAGGGAAGGTGTTGCCCCTTGCTTTACTCGCTCTCCGTCGCTCGCCACTCGCTTGCGCAGCCAAAAATGGCCAGTTTTGGCACATTTTTGGCCTGTTTTGGCCTCTTTTAGGGCTGTTCTTGCGTGTTGCGGTGACCGTCGTGAGCAGAGTAAAACGTAAGCCATCTTAGCAACCTGGAACCCCCCGGGTGGCACAGGGCTGGATGGGGCTTTCGTATAACAGGGAAGGTGTTGCCCGCGCTGCCAAAAATGGCCAGTTTTGGACGGTTTTTGGGCTATTTTGGCCTGTTTTTGGGTTGTTTTTGCATGTTGGGGCGACCGTCGTGAGCGGAGCAAAACATCAACCATCTCAGCACCCTGGAACCCCCCGGGTGGCACAGGACTGGATGGGGCTTTCATTTTGCAGGGAAGGTGCTAACCCTCGCTTCGCTTACTATCCGCCGCTCGCCACTCACTCGAGCAGCCAAAAATGATTAGTTTTGGCACCTTTTTGGGCCGTTTTGGCCTGTTTTTGGGTCATTATTGGGTGCCGCGGTGAGGGTCGTGGGTAGAGCAAAACGTCAGCCATCTCAACACCCCGGATCCCCCTGGTGAAACAGGACTGGTTGGGGCTTTCGTATAGCATGGAAGGTGCTACCCCTCGCTTCACTCGCTGTCCGCCGCTCGCAGCTCGCTCGCGCAACCAAAAATGGCCTGTTTTGGCCTGTTTTTGGGTTGTTCTTGCGTGATGCGGTGACCACCGTGAGCGGAGCGAAACGTCAGCCATCTCAGCACCTTGGAACCCCCCAGGTGGCATAGGGATAGATGGGGCTTTCGTATAGCAGGGAAGGTACTGCCCCTTGCTTCACTCACTGTCCGCTGCTCATCGCTCGCTTGCGCAGCCAAAAATGGCTAGTTTTGGCCTATTTTTGGGCTGTTTTGGCCTGTTTATGGGCTGTTCTTGCGTGCCGCGACGACCGTCATGAGCAGAGTGAAACGTCAGCCATCTCAGCACCCTTGAACCCCCCGGGTGGCACAGGGCTGGATGGGGCTTTCGTATTGCAGGGAATGTGCTGCCCCTCGCTTTGCTCACTGTCCGTCACTCACCGCTCGCTCGCACAGCCAAAAATAGCCAGTTTTGGCCCTTTTTGGGCCATTTTGCCTATTTTTGAGTTGTTATTGTGTGCCGCGATGACCATCGTGAGTGGAGAAAAACGTCAGCCACCTCAGCTCCCTGGAACCCCCCGGGTGGCACAGGGCTAGATGGGGCTTTCGTATAGCAGGGAAGGTGCTGCCCCTCGCTTCGCTCACTATCCGCCATTCGTCGTTCACTCACGCAGCCAAAAATGTCTAGTTTTGGCCTGTTTTTGGGCTGTTCTTGCGTGATGCGGTGACCGTCGTGAGCGGAGCAAAACATCAGCCATCTCAGCACCCTGGAACTCCCCGGGTGGGGCATATGGTTGGATGGGGCTTTCGTATAGCAGGGAAGGTGCTGCCCCTTGCTTCGCTCACTGTTCGCCGCTCGCCGCTCACTCGCGCAGCAAAAAATGGCCAGTTTTGGCCACTTTTTGGGCCGTTTTGGCTCTATTTTGGGCTGTTCTTGCGTGCCGCGAAGACCGTCGTGAGCGGAGCGAAACGCCAGCTATCTCAGTACCCTAGAACCCCTGGGTGGCACAGGGCTGCATGGGTCTTTCGAATAGCAGGGAAGGTGTTGCCCCTCGCTTCGCTCGTTGTTTGCCGCTCATCGCTCGCTCGCGTAGCCAAAAATGTCCAGTTTTGGCCCTTTTTTGGGGCCTTTTTGTCCTGTTTTTGGGCTGTTCTTGCGTGCCGCGATGAGGGTAGTGGGCAGTACAAAACGTTAGCCATCTTAGCACCTTGGAGCTCCCCTGGTGGCACAGGCTGGATGGGGCTTTTGTATAGCAAGGAAGGTGCTACCCCTCGCTTCGCTCGTTGTCCGCGGCTCGTCGCTCGCTCGCGCAGCCAAAAATGGCCATTTTTGGTAAGTTTTTGGCCTGTTTTCACCTTTTTTAGGCTGTACTTGCATGCTGCGATGACCGTCGTGAGCGGAGCAAAACGTCAGCCATCTCAGCACCCTGGAATCCCCCAGGTTGCACAAGGTTGGAAGGGGCTTTCGTATAGTAGGGAAAGTGCTGGCCCCTACTTCGCTCATTGTCCGCCGCTCGTCGCTCGTTCGCGCAGCCAAAAATGTTCACTTTTGGCCCCTTTTAGGTCGTTTTGGCCTATTTATGGGCTGTTCTTGCGTGCCGCGGCGACCGTCGTGAGTGGAGTAAACCGTCAGCCATCTCAGCACCCTGGAAACCCCCCGGGTGGCACAGGGCTTGATAGGACATTTGTATAGCAGGGAAGGTGCTCCCCCTCTCTTCGCTCGCTGTCCGTCGCTCGCCGCTCGCCGCTCGCTCGCACATCCAAAAATGGCCAGTTTTGGCCCATTTTTGGGCTGTTTTGGCATATTTTTGGGCTATTCTTGCGTGTTGCGGCGACCGTCGTGAGTGGAGCAAAACATCAGCCAACTAAGCACCCTAGAACCCCCTGGGTGGCATAGGGCTAGATGGGGCTTTAGTATAGCAGGGAAAGTGTTGCCCCTTGCATCGCTCGCTGTCCACCGCTCACCGCTCACTCGTGCAACCAAAAATGGCCAGTTTTGGCTCATTTTTGGTCCGTTTGGCCTCTTTTTGGGCTATTCTTGCGTGCCGTGGCGACCATCGTGAGCGGAGCAAAACATCAGCCAAATCAGCACCCTAGAACCCCTCGGGTGGCACAGGGCTGTATGGGCTTTCTATATAAGGGACGGTGCTACCTCTTGCTTCGCTCGCTATCCGCCGCTCGTGCAGCTAAAAATGGCCAGTTTTGGTCCTTTTTGGGCAGTTTTGGCATGTTTTTGGGTTGTTCTTGTGTACCATGGTGACCGTCGTGAACAGAGCAAAACGTCAGCCCTCTCAGCACCTTGGAACCTCCCCCGGGTGGCACAGGGCTGGATGAGGCTTTCGTATAGCTAGGAAGGTGCTGCCCATCGCTTCGCTCGCTCTTCGCCGCTCGTCGCTTGCTCGCGCAACCAAAAATGCCCAGTTTTGGCTAGTTTTTGGGCTGTTTTGGCCTATTTTTGGGTTGTTCTTACGTGCCACGGTGATCGTCGTGAGCGGAGAAAAATGCCAGCCATCTCAGCACCTTGGAACCCCTCGGGTTGTATAAGGCTAGATGGGGCTTTCGTATATCTGGGAAGGTGCTGCCCCTTTCTGTGCTCACGGTCCGTCGCTCGCCGCTCGCTCAGGCAGCCAAAAATGGCCAGTTGTGCCCCGTTTTTGGGCCATTTTGGCCTCTTTTTGGGTTGTTCTTGCGTGTCGCAGCGAACGTCGTGAGCGAATCAAAACGTTAGCCATCTCATCACCTTGGAACCCCCTAGGTGGCACCAGACTGGATGGGGCTTTCGTATATCAAGGAAGGTGCTGCCCCTCGCTTCGCTCGCTGTCTACCACTCGTCGCTCGCTCGCGAAGCCAAAATGGCTAGTTTTGGCCTATTTTTGGGCTATTTTTGCATGCTGCGGCGACCGTCGTGAGTGGAGAAAAACATCAGCCACCTCAGCACCCTGGAATCCCCCGGGTGGCACAGGACTGGATGGGGCTTTCTTATAGCAGGGAAAGTGCTACCCCTCGCTTCGCTCGTTGTCCGTCACTCGCTTCTCGCTGTACACCACTCGCTGCTCGCTCGCGCAACTAAAAATGGCCAGTTTTGGCCCTTTTTGGGCTATTTTGGCTAGTTTTTGGGCTGTTCTTGCGTGCTGCGGTGACCGTCGTGAGCGGAGCAAAATGTCAGCCATCTCAGCACCCTGGAACCCCCTGGGTGGCATAGGGCTGGATTGGGCTTTCGTACAGCAGGGAAGTTGCTAACCCTCGCTTCGCTTGCTGTCCACCACTCGCCACTCTCTCGTGCAGCCAAAAATGATCGGTTTTGGCCTTTTTTGGGCCGTTTTGGCATGTTCTTGCATGTCGCGGTGACTGTCGTGAGCAGAGCAAAACGTCAGCCATCTCAGCACCCTAGAAAATCCCGGGTGGCGCAGGGCTAGATGGGGCTTTCATATAGCAGGGAAGGTACTGCCCCTCGCTTTGCTCGCTGTCTACTGCTCACCACTCACTCGCGGAGCCAAAAATGGTCAGTTTTGGCCTGTTTTTGGGCCGTTTTGGCCTGTTTTTGGGCTGTTCGTGCATGCCGCGGCAACTGTCATGGGTGGAGCAAAACGTAAGCCATCTCGGCACCCTGGAACACCCCGGGTGGCATAGGGCTAGATGGGGCTTTCATATAGTCGGGAAGATGCTGCCCCTCACTTTGTTCGCTATCCGCCGCTCGCCGCTCGCTCACACAACTAAAAATGGCCAGTTGTGCCCTGTTTTTGAGCCGTTATGGCCTGTT
Source organism: Musa schizocarpa (assembly GCA_900464855.2). Lineage (NCBI taxonomy): Eukaryota > Viridiplantae > Streptophyta > Magnoliopsida > Zingiberales > Musaceae > Musa > Musa schizocarpa. The sequence goes on along the minus strand of LS990919.1, from coordinate 24,762,232 downwards.
TTTTAGCTATTCTTGCGTTCTACGATGACCGTCATGAGCGGAGAAAAACGTCAGCCATCTCAGCACCCTGGAACCCTCCCTGGTGGCATAGTGCTGGATCGAGCTTTAATATTGTGGGGAAGGTGCTGCCCCTCGCTTCACTCGCTGTCCGCCACTCGTCGCTCTCTTGCATAGGCAAAAATGGCCCCTTTTTGGGCTGTTCTTGCATGCGGTAGTGACCGTCGTGAGCGGAGCAAAACTTCAGCCATCTCAGCACCTTGGAACCCCCCAAGTGGCACAAGGCTGGATGGGGCTTTCGTAAAGCAGGGAAGGTGCTGCCCCTTTCTTCGCTCGCAGTCCGTCGCTCGCCGCTCGCTCAAGCAGCCAAAAATGGCCAATTTTGGCCCATTTTTGGGTCATTTTGGCCTGTTTTTGGGTTGTTCTTGCGTGCCGCGGTGACCGTAGTGAGCGGGGAAAAATGTAAGCCATCTCAGCACCCTAGAACCCCCGGGTGGCACAGGGCTGGATGGGGTTTTCGTATAGCCGGGAAGGTGCTGCCCCTTGCATCGCTCGCTATTCGTCGCTCTCCGCTCGCTCGCGCAGCCAAAAATGGCCTGATTTGGCCCTTTTTTGGCCTCTTTTTGGGATGTTCTTGCATGCTGAGGTGACCGTCGTGAGCGGAGCGAAACGTCAACCATCTAAGCACCATGGAACCCCCTAGGTGGCACAGGGCTAGATGGGGCTTTCCTATAGTAGGGAATGTGCTGCCCCTCGGTTCGCTCACTATCCGTTGATCGCCGCTCACTCGCGCAGTTAAAAATTGTCAGTTTTGGACCGTTTTTGGGCAGTTTTGGCATGTTTTTGCGTGCCACGTCGACCGTCATGGGCGGAGCAAAATGTCAGCCGTCTCAGCACCTTGGAACCCCCCGGGTGGCAAAGGGCTAGATGGGGCTTTCGTATAGCAGGGAAGGTGCTGCCCCTCGCTGTGCTCGTTGTCAGCCGCTCGCCGCTCGCTCGCGCAGCCAAAAATGGCTAGTTTTTTCCCATTTTTTGGACTTTTTGGCATGTTTTTGAGTTGTTCTTGTGTGCCATGGCGACCGTCGTGAGCGGAGCAAAACATCAACCATCTCATCACCCTGGAACCTCCCCCGGGTGGCACAGGGCTAGATTGGGCTTTCGTATAGTAGGGAAGGTTCTGCCCATCGCTTCGCTCACTCTCCGTCGCTCATCGCTTGCTCGTGCAGCCAAAAATGCCTCGTTTTGGCCCCTTTTTGGGCTGTTTTGGCCTGTTTTTGTGTTGTTATTGCGTGCCGCGGCGATCATCGTGAGCGGAGCAAAACGTCAGCCATCTTAGCACCCTAAAACCCCCCGGGTGGCACAAGACTGGATGGGGCTTTCAAATAGCAGGGAAGATGCTGCCCCTTTCTTTGCTTGCAATCCGTCGCTCGCCGCTCGCTTAGGCAGCCAAAAATTGCCAGTTTTTGGGCCGTTATGGCCTATTTTTGGGCTTTTCTTGCGTGCCACGGCAACCGTCGTGAGCAGAACAAAACGTCAGCCATCTTAGCATCCTGGAACCCCTCGAGTGGCACAGGACTGGATGGGGCTTTCGTATAGCAGGTAAGGTGCTGCCCCTCGCTTCGCTCGCTATCCGTCGCTCGTCGCTCGCTCGCACTACAAAAAATGGTCAGTTTTGGCCCATTTTTGGGACGTTTTCGCTAGTTTTTGGGCTGTTCTTGCGTGCTGCGGTGAGGGTCATGGGTAGAGGAAAACATTAGCCATCTCAGCACCTTAGATCCCCCTGGTGACACAGGACTGGATGGGGATTTCTTATAGCAGGGAAGGTGCTGCCCCTCGCTTTGCTCATTGTCCGTCACTCGACGCTCGCTCGCGCAGCCAAAAATGGCCAGTTTTGGCCCTTTTTGGCCTGTTTTCGCCTGTTTTTGGGCTGTTCTAGCATGTTGCGTTGACCGTCGTGAGCGGAGCAAAACGTCAACCATCTCGGCACCCTAGAACCCCCCAGGTGGCATAGGGCTAGATGGGACTTTCGTATAGCAGGGAAGGTGCTGTCCCTTGCTTCGCTCGATGTCCGCCGCTCATCGCTCGCTTACGCAACCAAAAATGGCCTCTTTTTGGGTCGTTTTGGCCTGTTTATGGGCTATTCTTGTGTGCCGCAACGACCGTCGTGAGCGGAGCAAAACGTCAGCCATCTCAGCCCCCTGGAATCCCCCGGGTGGCATTGGGCTGGATGGGGCTTTCGTATAGCATGGAGGGTGCTGCCCCTCGCTTCGCTCGCTGTTCACAGCTCGCCGCTCGCTCGCTCGCGCAGCCAAAAATGGCCAGTTTTGGCCCATTTTTGGCCTGTTTTGGCCTATTTTTTTGTTGTTCTTGCGTGCAGCAGCAACCATCGTGAGCGGAGCAAAACGTCAACCATCTCAGCACCTTGGAATCCCCCGGGTGACACAGGGCTAGATGGGTCTTTCATATAACGGGAAAGGTGTTGCCCCTTGTTTTGCTCATTGTCTGTTGCTCGCCGCTCGCTCGTGCAGCCAAAAATGGCCAGTTTTGGCCCATTTTTAGGCAGTTTTGGCCTATTTTTTGGATGTTCATGCGTGCCGCGGCAACCGTCGTGAGCGGAGCAAAACGTCAGCCATCTCAACACCCTGGAATCCCCCAGGTGGCTCAGGGCTAGATGGGGCTTTCGTATAGCAGGGAAGGTGCTTCCCATCGCTTCGCTCGCTGTCCGCTGCTCGCCGCTCGCTCGTGCAGCCAAAAATGGTTAGTATTGGCCCGATTTTGGGCCGTTTTAGCCTGTTTTTGGGCTGTTTTTGCGTGCCACAGCGATCGTCGTTGGCGGAGCAAAACGTCAGCCATATCAGCACCCTGGAACCCCCCGGGTGGCATAGGATTGGATGGGGCTTTCGTATAGCAGGGAAGGTATTGCCCTCGCTTCGCTCGTTGTCCGCCGTGCGTCGCTCGCTCGCGCAACAAAAAATAGCTAGTTTTGGCCCGTTTTTGGGTCGTTTTGGCCTATTTTTGGGCTGTTTTTGCGTGCCGCGGTGACCATCGTGAGCAAAGAAAAATGTCAGCCACCTCAGCACCCTAGAACCCCCCGGGTAGCACAAGGCTAGATGGGGCTTTCGTATAGCAGGGAAGGTGCTGCCCCTCGCTTCGCTCGCTGTCCGCCATTCGTCGCTCGCTCGCACAGCTAAAAATGTCCAGTTTTGGCCTATTTTTGGCCGGTTTTGGCCTGTTCTTGCGTTCTGCGATGACCATCATGAGTGGAGCAAAGCATCAGCCATCTCAACACCCTGGAACCCCCCGGGTGGCACATGGCTGGATGGCGCTCTCGTATAGCAGGGAAGGTGCTACCCCTTGCTTAGCTCACTGTCCGCCGCTCGCTCGTGCAGCCAAAAATGGCCAATTTTGGCTTGTTTTTGGGTTGTTTTGGCCAGTTTTTGGGCTGTTCTTGCGTGCCAAGGCGATCATCGTGAGCGGAGTGAAACGTTAGCCATATCAGCACCCTAGAACCCCCCGGGTGGCACAGGGCTCGATGGGGCTTTCGTATAGTTGGGAAGGTGCTGCCCCTCGCTTCGCTCGCTGTCCGCCGCTCGTTGCTCGCTCGCGTAGCCAAAAATGGCCAGTTGTGGCTTGTTTTTGGATCGTTTTGGCTTGTTTTTGGGTTGTTCTTGCGTACTGCTTCGACCATCGTGAGCGGAGTAAAACATCAGCCATCTCAGCAACTTGGAACCCCCCGGGTGGCACAGGGCTAGATGGGGGTTTCGTATAACAGGGAAGCTACTGCCCCTCACTTCGCTCGCTGTCCGCCACTCGCTGCTCTCTCTCGCAGCAAAAAATGGCCAGTTTTGGCCTTTTTTTGCTGTTTTGGCCTGTTTTTGGGCTGTTCTTGCATGCCGCGGCATCCATCATGAGCGGAGCAAAACGTTAGCCATATCAGCACCCTAGAAACCCCTGTGTAGCATAGGGCTAGATGGGGCTTTCGTATAACAGGGAAGGTGCTGCCTCTCACTTTGCTCGCTGTCTACCGCTCGTTGCTCACTCGCGGAGCCAAAAATGGTCAGTTTTGGCTCGTTTTTGGGCCATTTTGGCCTGTTTTTGGGTTGTTCTTGCGTGCCGCAGCACCCGTCGTGGGCGGAGCAAAATGTCAGCCATCTCAGTACCTTGGAACCCCCCAGGTGGCATAGGGCTGGATGGTGCTTCCATATAGCCAGGAAGGTGCTGCCCTTCGCTTCGCTCGTTGTCCGTCGTTCGCCGCTCACTCACGCAACAAAAAATGGCCAGTTTTGGCCTGTTTTTGGGTCGTTTTGGCTTGTTTTTGCACTGTTTTTGCATGCCGCGGCGACAGTCATGAGCGGATCAAAACGTCAGCCACCTCAGCACCCTGGAACCCCTAGGGTGGCACTGGGCTGGATGGTGCTTTCATATAACAGGGAAGGTGTTGATTGCCAGCTCGCCAAAATTCGTCAGACTTCTATAGTGTTAGAATATCAGAGTAGGTTTGAAAGATTGTCAAATCAAGCTAGAGATTGGTTGGATCGACAACTTCTGGATATATTTATTGAAGGGCTTATTCCAAAGATCCGGTATGAAGTTAAGGCTCGTCAACCGCGCACTATGATAGCTGCAATCTCATTTGCAAATCTAAATGAGAAAAAAATTAGCAAGGAAAGATCAGCAAGGGGTTTGTACTATGATGAAAAATGGAGTATGGAGCACCGATGTAAACAAGGGCAACTTCTGATGATTGAACCAATTGGAGAGGAGTTGAAAGCTAAGAATGTGGACTCCGATCATAAAGGTATAAATTCTAATGAAGACGTTGAACCTACCGTACATACAATACATACATTAGCCGACTACCCTAACCCGCAAACTATGGAAGTTGTCGGAACTCTAGAGCATCAGCCTATTATAGTTTTGATTGATACTAGTAGCACTAACAATTTTATGGACAGTGAGACTGTTGACCGATTGGCCTACTACATTGAAGACTATGACAGATTCGAAGTAATGATCGTTGATGGACGGATTTTCACTTATGATAGCAAAGGTTCAAAGATAAAATTGATTATATAGGGACAAAAGTTTCATGCAACGATTACTACACTGAAAGACCAACCTATTGCTTACACTATCAAAAAGTAGAGACCATACTTACTTGATCAATGGGTTGTGATACGTTGCAGATAGTCTATGGCTAAAGTGCTGAAAGAGAAGCTCCCTGAGATTGATGCTGCACAACCTTGAGGACAAGGCTGATTTGAAGAGGGAGAAACTGTTAGGACCCTTTTTATAAGCTTTTGAATAATGTTTATTGAGTATGTTTAGTCCAGTTGTTTATTGAGTCAATTTTGTTCAGTTAGAGTCAAGTAGAGGTTTATTTAATATTTATTTATTATTATAGTTCAAGTCCATATGGACTCTGGGTGAAACTCTATAAATAGAGATGTAACTACTTCTTTTCAGTTATCTATGAAAAATATTATTCTATCTTTTGACAAACCTTAGGAGGCTGATCCCCTCGAAGTGATCATCCACATTCTCTTCTTCATTTTAAAGTCTCTTATCATTTGGTATCAAAGCGATGATAAGACTTTAGGGTCTTATCACTCGCGCAGCCAAAAATGGCCAGTTTTGGCCCTTTTTGGGCCGTTTTGACCTATTTTTGGGCTGTTCTTGCGTGCCGTGGTGATCGTCGTGAGTGGAACAAAACGTCAGCCATCTCAGCACCCTAGAACCCCCCCCGAGTGGCACAAGGCTGGATGGGACATTCGTATAGGAGGGAAGGTGCTGCCCCTTGCTTCGCTCGTTGTTCACCGCTCGCCGCTCACTCGCGCAGCAAAAAATGGCCAATTTTGGCCCATTTTTGGGCCATTTTGGCCTGTTTTTGGGCTATTCTTACGTGCCGCGGCGACCGTCGTGAGCGGAGCAAAACGTCAGCCATCTCAGTACCCTGGAACCCCCCGGGTGGCACAAGGCTAGATGGGGCTTTCGTATAGTAAGGAAGGTGCTGCCCCTCACTTCACTCGTCTGTCGTTCGCCGCTCGCTATCCGCCGCTCGCTCGCGCAGCCGAAAGTGGTATGTTTTGGCCCATTTTTGGTCTGTTTTGGCCTGTTTTTGAGCTGTTCTTGCATGCCGTGTTGACCGTCATGTGCGGAGCAAAACGTTAGCCATCTCAGCATCCTGGAACCTCCCAGGTGGCATAGGGCTGGATGGGGCTTTCGTATAGCAGGGAAGGTGCTGCCCCTCGCTTCCTCACTGTCCGTCGCTCGTCGCTCGCTCGCGCAGCCAAAAATAGCCATTTTTAGCCCTTTTTGGTCCGTTTTGGCCTGTTTTTGGGCTGTTCTTGCGTGTCGCGGCGACTGTCGTGAGCGGAGCAAAACGTCAGCTATCTCAGCACCCTGGAACCCCCCGGGTGGCACAAGGCTGGATGGGGCTTTTGTAAAGCAGGGAAGGTATTGCCCCTCGCTTCGCTTGTTGTCCGTCACCCGCCACTCGCTCGTGTAGCCAAAAATTGCTAGTAGTGACCCGTTTTTGGGTCATTTTGTCCTATTCTTGGGCTGTTCTTGTGTGCCACGGTGACCGTCATAAGCAGAACAAAACGTCAGCCATCTTAGCACCCTGGAACCCCCCGGGTGGCATAGTGCTGGATGGGGCTTTCGTATAGCAGGGAAGGTGCTGTCCGTCGCTTTGCTCTCTCGCACAACCAAAAATGGCTAGTTTTGGCCCCTTTTTGAGCTGTTTTGGCCAGTTTCTGGGCCATTTTTGCTTCGCTAGCAATCTTCTTCTTCCTTGTGTGGCCAAAAATGCCTTGCTCTATACTTCTTCATGCACAGTGGTGTCATGTCGTCGATTGCCTTTTTGATCAGCCACTTAAGTCTTTGTTACTCGTGGTTGGCGATAGGCTATCCGATGGGGTGACTGTGTCGGCATGTGAGCGGTGTTGGATTTGTATGCCGCGGTGGGATCCTTGCTATTGTTCAGTTGACCATTGACACTGCAAGTCTCTTCAATGGCACTCTGTTTGAATGGAGATGTGTGTGTTGCCTATACAATCTACCTAGTTCCTTTAGAAATAGACATTGTTTACCTCGCTTATCCACTTCTCATGTCCTATATGAATGAGGAGTGTCGATGTCTGTGCACCTTGTGTGTCCTCGAACGATGTCATGTCTTAGACCTCTCATCTCGAGTGGCTCCAGTGTTCATATGAGTGCTCTTAGATGTAGTGGATAAGAATGTACCATGGGTCTTTGGACTCTTGGCACATGATCGGTTGGCTTTCTTAGTCGCCCTTTGACGGATGACAACTTTCCCATCGTTGCCCTCCTTTCCCTTATGGTAATGGGTTGGCAAGTTGGGCTTGGCGTCGTAGAGGACGTACTTGTTGAATCTCGTATTTTGATTATGAAACCACTTGATATGTGCTTAAAATTTAAACTGCATTTTGAGTGATGCAGGTCTACTCGATCAGGATTAGACAGTTAACGCAGGAGGAATTGACGTTGCGCCGGAGGAGATCACGTCAGGATATTGGACGGCAGAAGGCTTCGGACGTCGGGCATCGGGCTAAGGAGAGTGGAATTGCGCCAAGGATATCAGGATTGCGGAGGTCAACCACCGATTGGGCAACAAGCCACAAGAGAGGATGATGCGCTGAAGCGCCAACCAATGACGTGCCGGGCAACGGAATGTCGATTCGCATTGTAATAATTGTCTAGATCGGAGTAGAGTTTTAGTTTGTGTGTGCAGGAATAACTATGATAATGAGAAATACATAAAGCGAGACAAAGTGCTGAGTCAAGCGCGAAGGATTCATTGGGAGTTCGAGAGTTTGACGGAAGTCCGAAGGTTCGTCGGGAATGCTACTGGAACTAGCCGAGAATGAGTAGGGAGCTTGCCGAAGGGTTTTTTGGAAGCTCACTGAAAGGTTCGTGGGAAGTTCGCGGAGCTCGCCGAGAGAGATCGGAGCTTGCTTGTTGGAACTCGCCAAGATCAAATCGTGAAGTTTAAGAGCTTGCCGGGAGTCCGCAGAATGGTTTCCGAGAGTTTATCGGAAGACCGCCGAAAGTTCGCCGGAAGAAGTCTTAACTTATGGACTTTGTAATAGCTTATAAAATGTCTTTAAATTCATAGTTAGCATGTTAATTAGGGTTAGGATTAGGTATTAATCCTATAACCCAAGTAGGGGTCAATTGGGCCCGAGTTCGGACTAGTTTGGGCCAAGATTGAAGCCCAACTAGTGGGCTGAAACACTGTAGGCGGTGGCACCGCCCAGTGCCCGAGAGCTGGGCGGTAGCACCGCTTGGGCTGGGCGGTGGCACTGCCCAGCACTATCAACGCTTGACACTGACAGGCGGTGGCACCGCCACTGACTAGCGGTGGCACCGCCAGCATCGGGAACTCCAAGAGAATTCAAATTTGGAGCCCAAATTTGAATCCTCTTGAGGCCTATAAATACCCCTCAAATCTTAGCTGAGATTACAACTTTTTGAGCAGCAAGTGTTTGAGAGAAAGTCCTTAGAAAAGTCCTTGCTAATCTTGTTTTCAATTTGCTAGTGTTCACCTCTTTCTTTCTTGCTGAAAATCTGTAAGAGAGTGAACCGCTTGTAAAAGAGTTGTAAGAGGGGTATTCACCCTTCCCTTTCAAGAGATTAGCTAGTGGAAGGTGGGAGCCTCATCGAAGAGGGGCCTCGTAAGTGGATGTAGGTCACTTGACCGAACCACTTCAAAAACGGCGTAATCTCTGGTTTGCATTTCATTACTGCTATTTACATTACTACAAACCTTCTTACTTGCTTTATTTCATCATTACCTTTGCTGCACAACTTTGCGAATACGCTTTCAAGTTAAGCACTTTCGATTCTGATTTTTATCGTACAAAAGATTTGTTGAAACCAATGTTTTAATCCGCTGCACTAATTGACCCACCCTCTTAGTGCCACTCTGATCCTAACAGTGCTATCTAGTTGATCTTGCCAGTAGTCATATGCTTGTCTCAAAGATTAAGCCATGCATGTGTAAGTATGAACTATTTTAGACTGTGAAACTGTGAATGGCTCATTAAATCAGTTATAGTTTGTTTGATGGTATGTGCTACTCGAATAACCATAGTAATTCTTGAGCTAATATATGCAACAAACCCCGACTTCCGAAAGGGATGCATTTATTATATAAAATGCTGACGCAAGCTTTGCTCGTTGCTCCGATGATTCATGATAACTCGATGGATCACACGGCCCTCGTGTCGGTGATGCATAATTCAAATTTTTGCCCTATCAACTTTCGATGGTAGGATAGGGGCCTACCATGGTGGTGACGGGTGACGGAGAATTAGGGTTCGATTCCGGAGAGGGGCCTGAGAAACGGCTACCACATCCAAGGAAGGCAGTAGGCGTGTAAATTACCCAATCTTGACACGGGGAGGTAGTGACAATAAATAACAATACCGGGCTCTTCGAGTCTGGTAATTGGAATGAGTACAATCTGAATCCCTTAACGTGGATCTATTAGAGGGCAAGTCTGGTGCCAACAGCCACAGTAATTCTAGCTCCAATAGCGTATATTTAAGTTGTTGTAGTTAAAAAGCTCGTAGTTGGACTTTGGGATGGGTCAGTCGGTTCGCCTCACGGTGTGCACCGGTCGTCCCATCCCTTCTGTTGGTGATGCGTGCCTGGCCTTAACTAGTCGGGTCATGCCTTCGACACTATTACTTTGAAGAAATTAGAGTGCTCAAAGAAAGCCCACGCTCTGAATACATTAGCATGGGATAACATCACAGGATTTCGGTCCTATTGTGTTGGCCATCGAGATCAGGGTAATGATTAAGAGGGACAGTCGGGGGCATTCGTATTTCATAGTCAGAGATAAAATTCTTCAATTTATAAAAGACGAACCACTACGAAAGCATTTTCCAAGGATGTTTTCATTAATCAAGAATGAAAGTTAGGGGCTCGAAGATGATCAGATACCATCCTAGTCTCAACCATAAACGATGCCGATCAGGGATTGGCGAATGTTGCTCTTAGGACTCCGCTGGCACCTTATGAGAAATCAAAGTCTTTGGGTTCCGGGGGGAGTATAGTCACAAGGCTGAAACTTAAAGGAATTGACGGAAGGGCACCACCTGGAGTGGAGCTTGCGGCTTAATTTGACTCAACACGGGGAAACTTACCAGGTCCAGACATAGCAAGGATTGACAGACTAAGAGCTCTTTCTTGATTCTATGGGTGGTGGTGCATGGCTATTCTTAGTTAGTGGAGCGATTTGTCTAGTTAATTCCGATAACAAACGAGACCTTAGCCTGCTAACTAGCTACACGGAGGCATAACTTCACGGCCAACTTCTTAGAGGGACTATGGCCATTTAGGCCTTGAAAATTTGAGACAATAACAGGTCTATGATGACCTTAGATGTTCAGGGCCGCACGCGCGCTACACCGATGTATTCAATGAGTCTATAGCCATGGCTGACAGGCTCGGGTAGTCTTTGATAATTTCATCATGATGGGGATAGATCATTGCAATTGTTGGTCTTCAACGAGGAATTCCTAGTAAGCGCGAGTCATCAGCTCATGTTGACTACATCCCTGCCCTTTGTACACACCGCCCATCGCTCCTACAGATTGAATGGTCCGGTGAAGTGTTCGGATCGAGGCGACGGGGGTGGTTCGCTGCCCGTGACATCACGAGAAGTCCACTGAACCTTATCATTTAGAGGAAGGAGAAGTCGTAACAAGGTTTCCATAGGTGAACCTGTGGAATGATCATTGTCGAGCCCCACTGACGAGGACGACCGTCAATGCGTCAATGATTGCTCGCCGGGCTCATCCCGACAACACCCCGTATGTCGGTTAGCCCTCGGGTGGGACGACCGAGGGGATGAACTACCAACCCCAGCACGAATAGTGCCAAGGAACACGAACATCAAAGTTGGAAGGCCTAACTGCATGCAGGAGCTACAATTCTAACAGTGACCCCATTGGATGACTCTCAGCAATGGATATCTCGGCTCTCGCATCGATGAAGAACGTGGCGAAATGCGAAACCTGGTGTGAATTGCAGAATCCCGTGAACCATCGAGTCTTTGAACGCAAGTTGCGCTCGAGGCCATCTGGCTAAGGGCACGCTTACTTAGGCATCACGCTTTCGATGCTTCATCTTTGCCCCCTCGTGGGGTGGGGGCGAACGCGGAGGATGGCCCCCTGTGCCGGAAGGTGTGGTTGGCCGAAGAGCGGGCCGTCGGTGGTTGTCGAACACAACGCATGGTGGATGCCTTGTGCGAGCCGTACGTCGTTCCTTCGGGACCTAGTTGAGGCCTCGAGAACCCAAGTCATGGTGTGATTCGATGCCACGGACCACGACCCTAGGTTAAGTGGGGCTACCCGTTGAGTTTAAGCATATAAATAAGCGGAGGAGAAAAAACTTACGAGGATTCCCTTAGTAACGGCGAGCGAACCAGGATCAGCCCAGCTTGAGAATCGGGCAGCTGCATCATCTGGATTGTAGTCTGGAGAAGCGTCCTTAGTGACGGACCGGGCCCAAGTCCCCTAGAAAGGGGCATCGAGGAGGGTGAGAGTCTCATCCGAATTGGACCCTGTCGCACCACGAGGCGCTGTCGACGAGTCAAGTTGTTTGGGAATGCAGCCCCAATCGGGCAGAAAGTTCCGTCCAAGGCTAAATATGGGCGAGAGACCGATAGCAAACAAGTACCGCGAGATAAAGATGAAAATGACTTTGAAAAGAGAGTCAAAGAGTGCTTGAAATTGCTGGGAGGGAAGCGGATGGGGGCCGACGATGCACCTCGGTCGGATGCGGAATGGTCGTTAGCTAGTCTACCGCTCAGCTCTGGGTTCGGATCGATGCGGGCTGCATCGACGGCCGATGCCCGGACGGATAGTTCGTTCGAGGGGATACCGTCGATGCGATCGAGGACATGACGTGCGTCATCTATGTGCCCCGCAGGGTACACGCACAACCTAGGCATCGGCCAGTGGGCTCCCCATCCGAACCATCTTGAAACACAGACCAAGGAGTCTGACATGCGTGCGAGTCGACATGTGCGGAAACCCGGAAGGCACAAGGAAGCTAACGGGTGGGAACCCTATCGAGGGGTTGCACCGCTGGCCGACCCCGATCTTCTGTGAAGGGTTCGAGTTGGAGCATGCATGTCGGGACCCGAAAGATGGAGAACTATGCTTGAGCGAGGCGAAGCTAGAGGAAACTCTGGTGGAGGCCCGAAGCGATACTGACGTGCAAATCGTTCGTCTGACTTGGGTATAGGGGCGAAAGACTAATCAAACAATCTAGTAGCTGGTTCCCTCCAAAGTTTCCCTCAGGATAGCTGGAGCCCACGTGCGAGTTCTATCGGGTAAAGCCAATGATTAGAGGCATTGGGGGCGCAACGCCCTCGACCTATTCTCAAACTTTAAATAGGTAGGACGGCGCGGCTGCTTCATTGAGCCACGTCATAGAATTGAGAGCTCCAAGTGGGCCACTTTTTGTAAGCAGAACTAGTGATGCAGGATGAACCGGAAGCCGGGTTACGGTGCCCAACTGCGCCCAGACACCACAAAGGGTGTTGGTCGATTAAGACAGCAGGACGGTGGTCATGGAAGTCGAAATCCGCTAAGGAGTGTGTAACAACTCACCTGCCGAATCAACTAGCCCCAAATATGGATGGCGCTGAAGCGCGCGATCCACACCTGGCCATCGGGGTGAGCGCCAAGCCCCGATGAGTAGGAGGGCGCGGCGGTCACCACAAAACCTAGGGCACGAGCCCGGGCGGAGTCGCCGTTGGTGCAGATCTTGTTGGTGGTAGCAAATATTCAAATGAGATTTTTGAAGGCTGAAGAGGGGAAAGGTTCCATGTGAACAACACTTGCACATGGGTTAGTCGATCCTAAGGGATGGGGGAAGCCCGTCCGAGAGCGTGTCTCTGCGCGAGCTCTGAAAGGGAATCGGGTTAAAATTCCCGAGCCGGGACTCGGCGGCAGACGGCAACGTTAGGAAGTTCGGAGACACCAGCGGGGGCCCTAGGAAGATTTATCTTTTCTGGTTAACGACCTGTCCACCCTAGAAACGGCTCAGTCGGAGGTAGGGTCCAGCGGTCGGAAGAGCGCCGCACGTCGCGTGGCATCCGGTGCGCCCCCGCCGTCCCTTGAAAATCTGGATGATCGAGTGTCGCCCGTGTTGGGAAATCAAAGGGGGGCGACATCATATGCGCAGCGGAAGAACAAGAAAACAAAAATCCCCGATTCCCAAAAAGATGTTCGTCGTCGTGCGAAGATTGGTGCGCAAAATACGCAAAACACAAAACTGCGTATAGAGATTGTGTTACCTAGGGAGATCGTATATCCCTGTTTCCTTGCAGATCCTTAGGAGAGGGTGAAGGAGGTCAAGCGTCCTCCTCTCTAGCGGTGATCCACACAGCAGGGTAGCGACGACCCTCCTCAAAACTCCAGGCCTCTAAGGTGGAGAGGGATAGGAGAATAGGAAGGGCAAGCAAACACTCTAGCCTATGAGGCTGTGAATCCCTCCTATTTATAGAGATCCCGTGTCAAACCCTAATGGGTCCTTCCCTAGTGGGTATTGGATCTGCATCCAATAAGACAAGGGCTCCGTCGGATATTTCATATCCAAACCTCTACTCATCGCAATGCCTACCATATGTGTGTGACCCTCTAGGCCCAATATCGAGCTGGCCGTGAGTCATACCTGTCAGAACTCCTTCTAACTCAGTGAATTATTATCTCTGTAATAATTCACTCGACTCATCGACTACTGAACGTACTAGGCCACTACGCCAGTAGTCCCCGAGACGATATCTGAGGGGAATCCAATCCATTGGACGTCTGCGTCCTCGATTACCATGTACCTATAGTCCCTCATCCATCTAATATCCCGGAGACAGTATATCGAGCATGGTGTTGTCGGACCCATACGGTTTCTACTCGAAGTCTCGCTCTAATCGGATTCTCCGGAGAACTCTTTCTCTCTCAACCCGAATGACCACGGCCGTGGATTTGTCTGAGCAAAAACACATGAGATATTTCTCTCATGACCCGAGAGTGGATGATCCTCTATCGACCACCGAATAGCCCTCGTAAGGTCGACTACCACTCCCAATGACCGGTTGTACTAGATCCGGGACAGCCAAACCTATAAGTCGGTATCAAAGAGTGGAGCACTCATCTGGGACATCCTTGGTGTCTCAAGTCTAAGGACCAGATACACCACTAGGACTTCACGGAATCATTGTCGACAATAAGGCATTATCAACCATCCAAAGATTCGTAAGCGGATCAATCAGTGAACTCATTCTCCAATGAGCACCTGTACTGTATCCCTAGTGTCCCTACACGAGCAGCTATGAGACCAGCTGCATCCATCATATAGACGGGTATATAGCACACCAGTCTATCCGGTTATCACGATGTCCCTCTCGAGTAACCTATGACCGGGATTATTTAGGGTATGTGTTTAAAGGTGAATCGATCTCATTATCGTGATCTCATCACGATCCGATTCCCATTGCACAAATCCAAGGACATCTCAATATATATATATATGCATTTATGCAATAGTTATAAAGTGATATACGCCAAAATATAATAAGCAAAAAGATTCTGTATCAAGTCACACGTGCCATCACTCACGTGATTGGCTTGCTGGGCACCTATGACTAGCAATCTCCCACTTGACCTAAAGCCAATCACCTATGTGTCTGATCCCCATCAGACCCCTGTGACGCTCAAAGACAAAATGAGACAACGGCTTTGTCGGTGGATCTGCAATGTTATCTTCGGATGGAACTCTTTCCCTTTGCTACATCTCCTCGGGTTACAATCTCTTATAAGCTGGAACCTCCTCGAGAACACTTCGATGAGACTCGGGTTCCCTTATTTGAGTAATCACCCCATAGTTGTCGCAATATAAGGAAGTCGACTTGTCGTTATCTCAGATCGACTCCCAAATCTGTGATGAACTTCTTCACCCGGACTCCCTCCTTTGCTGCATCCGATGCTGCAATGTACTCCGCCTCTATGGTCGAAGTCAGCGGTGGTATCTTGCTTGGAACTCTTCCGGCCTGCTTGCTCCTCCATTCAAGGTGTACACATACCCTGAATTGACTTGCTATCATCGACATCGGTGAAAACTTAAGTCAGTGTAGCCTTCAACCTTAAGGCTATTACCTCCATATACTAGTAAAAGATCCTTAGTCCTTCTCAAGTACTTAATTATACACTTTATGCTTTCCGGTGCTCCAAGCACGGATCCACTGATACACTTGCGTGACACTTTAGAGCATGCGCTATATCGGGGCCTAGTACATAGCATGGCATACATGATAGACCCTATTGCTGAGGCATAAGGTATCATATCTATGTTTGCCCTTTCTTCTGGAGTCTTTGGGGACATACTCGTAGAAAGCGATATCCCATGTCTCATCGGTATGAGACCTCTCTTGGAATTTTCCATGCCAAACCTTTTGACAATAGTTTCTATGTTTTTGGATTTGGGACAAGCTAAGCATCCTCTTGGATCTATCTCTATAGATTCTAATCCCCAAGATATAAGATGCTTCCCTAAGTCCTTCATGGAGAAGTGTCTAGATAACCAAGCCTTTCTTTGTGGATAGCATTCCTATGTCATTCCCAATGATGAGGATGTCATCCACATATAACACAAAAAAGGTGATAGCGCTCCCACTTACCTTTCTGTATACACAAGGCTCATCTTCGTTTTAATCTAAGTCATAAGATCTGATTGCCTCATCAAATCTTATGTTCCATTTCGGGAAGCTTGCTTTAGTCCATAAATGGATCTAAGCAACCTACACACCTTTTTTCTGGGCAGTTCTTGGACACGAATCCCTCGGGTTGCATCATATACACCTCCTCCTCGAGGTTCCCGTTGAGGAATGCAGTTTTCACATCCATCGCCAGATCTCATAATCATAGTGTGCTGCAATAGCCAATAGAATTCTGATGGATTTTAGCATTGCTACGGTGAGAAAGTTTCGTAAGTAGTCAACACCTTGCCTTTGACGACGATACCCCCTTAGCCACTAGCCTTGCTTTATAGGTCTCTACCTTTCCATCAACTCCGATCTTTTTCTTAAAGATCCACTTGCAACCGATGGGTACAATACCTTCAAGCATCAACTAGGTTCCAAACCTTATTGGAGTACATAGAATCCATCTCGAGAATTCATGGCTTCTTTCCACTTCCGGAGTCTATACTCATAATAGCCTCCTCGAGGGTCTGAGGATCAATATCCTCTACATCCTCTGCTCTAATATGTCCCACATATCTCTCGGGAGGATGGGATACTCTATCGAGACCTGCGTAAAGTTGATACTTGTGTATTAGGTACACGAACGGATTTCGGTCAGAGTGGTGCTTGAGCTTGGTTCTCAACCTCGCTCAATTCTATCATTCTCCCCTGTCTCCGTCAAGAATGTGTTCCTTCTCAAGGAACACTGCTCTCTTAGCTACAAAGACCTTTTGGTCCGAGAGATGATAGAAATAATACCCACAAGTTTCCTTTGGGGTATCCCACAAATTTGCATCGCTTTGTCCTTGATTCTAACTTATCGGGGTTGTGTCTTCTAACATGGGCGGGGCAGCCCCAGATCTTAACAACCTTAAGATTAAGCTTCTTCCCTTTCCATATCTCATATGGTGTAGACACTACCTGGAACTTAGTTGGAACTCTGTTCGGAGAAGGTAAGCTGTGGTTTCTAGGGCATATCCCCGTAATGAGATGGGTAGGTCAAATAAAACTCATCATGGACCATACCATATCTAATAATGTACGATTTCTCCTTTTGAGAGACACCATTATTGAGTGAAGTGTATAAGGAGGTGTCCATTGGGATAATATCCCATGGTCCTTGAGGAACTGAGTAAACTCTGTACTTAAGTATTCACCTCCTCGATCTGATCGAAGAGTTTTGATACTCTTTCCAGTCTGGTTCTCCACCTCATTCTTATACTCTTTGAATTTCTCAAAGGCCTCAGACTTGTACTTCATTAAGTACACATATCCATACCTTGAGAAATCATCAGTAAATGTAATAAAGTAGGAGTAACCTCCAATGGCATGAGTCGACATGGGTCCACATACATCAATATGTATGAGTTCCAACAACTCATTGGCTCTTTCTCCAGTTCTACTAAATGGAGATTTGGTCAGTTTTCCACAAATGCAAGGCTCACAAGTTGTATATGACACATAGTCGAATGGATCTAGATATCCATCATTTAGCAACTTTTGAATCCTTCTTTCATGGATGTGACCTAGCCTACAATGCCACGGGTATGCCTTTGTTTCAACTCATCTCGTTTCCTTTTGGACACATTTATATTCATGATATGTGGAGTGGTGTCTAACATAAATAAACCATTATGCAATGTTCCTTTCGTGATGATCTTATCATCTAATAATATCGAACAACCATTGTTCTCAAAAAACAAATTTATATCCACTAACTGTTAAACATGAAATGGAGATAATGTTTTTGATAATAGAAGGAACAAAATAACATGCATCTAATGCAATAAAAGCTCCACTAGGCGGATGTAGGGCGACCTGCCAACAGCTAATCAACAACTTTTGCTCCATTACCCATCTTGAGGTCCATCTCGCCTCTCAGTAGTCTCCTAGGCCTTGCTTTAACACGCAACGAATTGCATATATGATAAGCACTACTGGGTATCCAACACCCATATGTTATCATAAGATTTGACAAATGGAGACTCATCATGAATGTACCCAAGCTTCATCAAGCTTTTTGTTTTGCCCTTTCTGCAAGGTACTCTTTGCAGTCTCTCTTCCAATGCCCATCTTTACCACATGTGAAGCACTTGGGCTTTGTCCTTTTTTGGGTCTTTCTTAGCAACCTTTGCTTTACCTTGTTTGCCCTTGCCCTTTCCCTTCTTAAGGGACCTTTTCGCTTTCCTTTTCTTTTCTGGTCTCACCGGTGTAGAGAATTGGCTTCTCTTTCTTAATAGTACTCTCTCTGCCTCCCTCAACATATTGAGGAGCTCTGGGAGAGTCACCTCAAGCTTGTTCATATTAAAATTCATTATGAACTGTGAAAAGGAATCTGGTAGGGACTGAAGCACAATGTCCACACACAAGTTATCCTCTAGGACCATTCCTAGACTGTGTGAGTTTCTCTATCCACTCAATCATCTTTGGGACATGGTTCTGAACCGGTGTCCCCTTAGTCATCCTAGAAAAGGAAAAGGCTCTTGGATATCTCATATCGTTGAGTCCTTCCCTGTTCCTCAAACAATTTTATGGACATGTAGGAGAATGGATCGGCATCCTTCTTTTCATGTTGTCTCTGTAACTCTGGAGTCATAGAGCCCAACATATAGCAATGAGCAAGAGTGGAGTCATCAATGTACTTCACGTGGCGAAGCGATCTCATCCTCGCTTGCCCCTTCTTCAGGCGTAGGCATCATCAGTATCAAGGACATACACAATTTTCTCCGCTGTGAGAACAATTCTCAAGTTACTGGAGCCAATCCGTATAATTTGGACCAATAAAAGGTTGACATCAAGTATGCCATGTAAGGGATTTGAAAGCGACATTTTTCTGAAAATAAAGATGATGTAAAGTAAAATGAATAACATGCAGATTTTGCAAGAAATAAACTATCAAGATATGGACTTCTATCTTAATATGCTCCCACTATTTTACTAACGAGTCACGCGACACCTCAAAGACGTGAAACGGAAGTCTCAGCCAGACTTCTAGTGGGGATCGGGGATCCAATCAGCATCTTAGTGTAACCTCGAGGGACTCGACCAATCACACTAAGCCTAAGAGGTAGGCAACTCTTGCCGATCACAACTCCTTGTGATTCCCGTCCTGTTCGGCCTCCGAATCACCATGGCCTCGAGGGACTCGACCAACCATAATGCTCGGTTAAGTCAACACCTTCGTTACAAGATGAGTCTGATTTGATGATATACCCTCGAGGGACTCGACTAAGCATACCATGTCCTCAGGTCACCGGTGACATCTCTATGTCGTAAGCAAGATAGCAAATCGCGATATAGGTGAGTCTCGAGGGACTCGACCAACTCAACCTACACCGGGAATCGGTTCCTACTCATAACGATGGAAGGCCACGTGGGTCAATCTAATTGCCTCACGTTTACCGACTTAATATTATCGAGAGATGTTTCTATAATTTGGTCTCCTAATATGACATGTCACACATATACATATTTAATATATATCTACATCGCATGCAAATATATATACATATCTAGTATGTGTATAATCAATCACATCGGATGATCATGGACCACAACCTAATATGATTAGGCTCGAGCCAGTAGGCCTAATCACTCACATCAAGATCTATATGTGCAACGGTGCATCTCCATGCCCTTGTGATCATCCATCTCGTCCTCGGCGGTTCCATCGACATCTTGATGCATCTCCATGCATCACGATCGTCCATCTCGTGGGTCCCGCTATCGCATCCACGCTCCCGCTGCGCCTCCTCATGTGATTACAACTTAATCATAGGTACGTAGGCCCGACAATAAACGAGAAATATAATGGAGGTTCGCAGACCTCAATAATAATAATCACAAGTACACACATCACACGGTCCATGATCATCCGTCCACACATCATACATCACATGTATAAATAATCATCATCATGTAGGACTACTAGATAATAAAAAAAATAATAATCAATTAAACCTTTTAATTAATTAATATTTTCTGAAATCAGGGATATGTAGGAAATTTCTCAATTCCTAAGGGTATTTTCGTAATTTTGACAAAGACAGAAACTGGAATTTCTCAAATTGACAGGGGCAAAACTGTCATTTTGCCCAAAACCCTAATTTTTTCTTCTGCTGCCGCCGTCGCCACGGCTGGCGGCGGCTCAGGCGGCGAGGGGCGAGGGAAAGTGCCCTCACTTAAGCGACGCCCATTTGAAGGCCGCCTTCGCAGTGGCGCCCCCGGCGTAGCCGCCTCCTCATGGCGGTTCTGCCCATGAGCAGTGCCTCCCGAGGGCGGTGCTGTCCCGCCAGCTCTTTGTGGGGGGGGTTTAGCGGGGAGCGGCGGGGCGGCGGCCGTCGGCTTCGGCCCGGCGGGCGCCGCTTTCGCCTTATGGGGCAGGTGCGCTGCCCCGGGCGGCAGGTGCGCTGCTGCCCTTGGCGCCTCTGCCCGCGGGGTCAGCGACGCGAGGCGCCTCTACCATGGGCTGCCAACCCGCCGGCCGCAAAGTCTGCAAGCAGCAGACCGGCCGGGCCATTTCTGCCTGGGCTTGCGCATCGCTACCGGTGCTTTGTTTAGTTTCGCGGCTGCTGCTGCTGCTCCAGGTGGCTGCAGGCATGCAGATCGAGGGCAGCAACTGTTGCTGCCCTTCCTCGCTTTTGCGTCAACGATTTTGACGTCAATATTCTTCCTAAACACAACACACGCAGTTCAAAACCAATCATTCGCACAAACAACCTGACTCTGATACCACTATTGGGAAATCAAAGGGGGGTGACATCATATGCGCAGCGGAAGAACAAGAAAACAAAAATCCCCGATTCCCAAAAAGATGTTCGTCGTCGTGCGAAGATTGGTGCGCAAAATCCGCAAAACACAAAACTGCTTATAGAGATTGTGTTACCTAGGGAGATTGTATTTCCCTGTTTCCTTGCAGATCCTTAGGAGAGGGTGAAGGAGGTCAAGCGTCCTCCTCTCTAGCGGTGATCCACACAGCAGGGTAGCGACGACCCTCCTCAAAACTCCAGGCCTCTAAGGTGGAGAGGGAGAGGAGAATAGGAAGGGCAAGCAAAGACTCTAGCCTATGAGGCTGTGAATCCCTCCTATTTATAGAGATCCCGTGTCAAACCCTAATGGGTCCTTCCCTAGTGGGTATTGGATCTGCATCCAATAAGACAAGGGCTCCGCCGGATATCTCATATCCCAACCTCTACTCATCGCAATGCCTACCATATGTGTGTGACCTTCTAGGCCCAATATCGAGCTGGCCGTGAGTCATACCTATCGAACTCTTTTCTAACTTCGGTGAATTATTATCTCTGTAATAATTCACTCGACTCATCGACCACTACGGACGCATTACTAGGCCACTACGCCAGTAGTCCCCCAGACGATATAGGGGAATCCAATCCATTGGACTGTCGTCCTCGTTACCATGTACCTATAGTCCTCATCCATCTAATATCCCGTAGGACCAGATATCGAGCATGGTGTTGTCGGACCCATACGGTTTCTACTAGAGTCTCGCTCTAATCGGATTCTCGGGAGAACTTTTCTCTCAACCCGAATGACCCTAGCCGGGGATTTGTGCGAGCAAGAACACATGGGATATTTCTCTCATGACGCCGAGAGTGGATGATCCTCTATCGACAATTGAATAGCCCTCGTAAAGTTTCGACTACCACTCCCAATGACCGGTTGTACTAGATGGGACAGCCAAACCTATAAGTCCGGTATCAAAGAGTGGAGCACTAATAGGATAGACATCCTTGGTGTCTCAAGTCTAAGGACCGAGATACACCACTAGGACTACGGAATCGTTGTCGACACAATAAGGCATCATCAACCATCCAAAGATTAGTGTAAGCGGATCAATCAAGTGAACTCATTCTCCAATGAGCACACATCACTGTATCCCTAGTGTCCCTACCGAAAGCAGTATGAGACCTTTTTGCATCCATCATATGGACGGGTATACTGACACACCAGTCTATCAGGTTATCACGATGTCCCTCTCGAAAGTAACCTATTAGGGATTATTTAGGGTATGTGTTTAAAGGTGAATCGATCTCATTATATGATCTCATCACGATCCCATTCCCATTGCACAAATCCAAGGACATCACAATATATATATATATATATATATATATATATATATATATATATATATATATATATATATATATATATATATATATATATATATATATATATATATATATATATATATATATATATGCATTTATGCAATAGTTATAAAGTGATATACACCAAAATATAATAAGCAAAAAGATTCTGTATCAAGTCACACGTGCCATCACTCACGTGATTGGCTTGCTGGGCACCTATGACTAGCAGCCCGCGCTTGGTTGTCCTCAAAATTGCATCAGGTCTCCAAGGTGAATAGCCTCTAGTCCATGGAATAATGTAGGCAAGGGAAGTTGGCAAAACGGATCCGTAAATTCAGGAAAAGGATTAGCTCTGAGGGCAAGGCACGGGGTGTTAGAACCCTTGCAGATTTTAAACTTGGGGTTGATCTCTTTAGGGGATCGGCCTCCTTGGAACTCTATAGGGGTTCCTCCCTCCAAGTTGCTACTTAAAGGCTGCAGAGAAGATTCATCTATTGCTTATCAAAAGAGGAGGAATACATGGCTATTTATAGGGTTTCTAAACCCTAACTCCTAATAAGACTCCTACTCAAGACTCATACTTCTAACCAACTCCTAATAGGACTTCTACTCAAGACTCCTATTCTTTTACAACTCCTAATTCTTCTCTAAGAAACAACCTCCTAACCCTAGCCGGCCTCTTCACCTCTTTAATAGGGGTCAGCTTAGTTAGGTTTTACATGAATGTCCCTCTCAATTAGGACTCTCCTAGCTAGAGTCCTAACAAACTCGTCCTCTTCAAATCAGCCTTGTCCTCGAGGTTGATGATTCATGAATTTTCGGACTTTGATCTTCAAGTTATCATAGTTCTCCCAAGTGGCATCTTCTTTTGGTAGGTTTACCCACTGTATTAGCACTTTAGTAGTGGGTCGTCGTTGTCGAGTCACGATCCATCAATCAATAATGGCACTTGGCTGGGTCTGGAGTTCTCCTTGGATAGTCATATTTGGTGGGTGGCTTTGGGCTGTCTCCAAGAACCTATTTAAAACTTTTGTCTGGCCGTCGATTTGTGGGCGATATGTCATACTCCTTTTCAATTTAGTACCCTACATATGGAATAACTTTGTCCAAAATTTGCTCGTGAAGATGCAAGTAGAATTTATTACAAGCACAATGCATCCCTTATAGTATAATTCTTTTGAGTCCCAATTGTAATGAGCCACGTAGCTTGGTGCTTCCTCCAATTTTTTTATGATCTTACTAGTCTCTGAATCTTCCTGTCATTCCATCTTAATATCTTCAAGGAAGTCACTGGTCGGAAGTGAAATGATCGAAAATTCAGCTTGCTCAGGTAGCTGCGAAAGCGCATCTGCAACAACATTCTCTTTCCACTTTTTGTAAGTTATTTCATAATCAAATCCAAGAAGTTTTGTTACCCATTTTTGCTACTCGGGGGAAGATATCTTCTGCTCCAAGAGATATTTTAGGCTTTTATGGTCAGTCTTGATTTGAAAGTATCGCCTGATCAAGTACGATCTCCACCTTGTTGCTGCGTGCCCAATGACAAGCATCTCCTTATCATATGTTAACATGTTTTGATGGGGGAAGACAATGTCTTGCTAATATATGTGAGTGGTCGACCATCTTGCATGAGAACGTCTCTCATTCTATCTCCAGATGAATCGGCCTCAATGATAAAGGGTTAGTTGAAATCTGGTAGCGCTAGCACCGGCGTCATCGTTATGGCTGCCTTAAGTTTGTCGAAGGCAGTGGAGGCTCGTCCGACCATTGGAAGACATCTTTTTCCAATAAGGAAGTAAGTGGTGCACTGATCTTTCCATAGTTTTTCACGAACTTATGGTAGTAGCATGTTAAACCCAGAAAGCCATGTAGCAATTTTATGTTCCTCGGGGTAGGACAGTTTTGTATTGCTTCAATTTTGAAGGGGTCCACCGTTACACTTTCCTCTGATATTATATGCCCAAGATATTTCATCTTTTGTTGAAGAAAGTAAAAATTCGTAGTGATCATTGTGTGTTCAAAAGGTGATTTTTGGTATGACTTCTTCATACACTCGTATTTGATAATACCCGGATTGAAGGTCCAGCTTTATGAAGATTTGTGCTCCCTTTCATCTAGTAATTCATCTACTATTGAAATAGGGTATTTATCCTTGATGGTTATGCCATTGAGGGCTTGGTAATCAATGCATATTCGACATGTTCCGTCCTTCTTGCGTAAAAGTAGCACCAGTGAAGAATAGAGGTTGCAATTTGGCCGAATAACTCCTGTTTCGAGCATCTCTTTTACAATTTTTTATATTTCATCCTTTCAGAGATATAGATACTGATATGGCCAAGTATTTGCTAGAGGTTTGCCTGAAAGAATCATTATATAATGATCATGCCGACGGGTAAGAGGTAGGTTGTGCAGTTCGTCAAATATATCTGAAAATTCAGCAAGCAAAGGAAGTAGGTTTAGATTTTCAAATTCTATTGGCTCTCCCTTAGTTTGCTACTCAAGTTGTACCAAAAAGCCATTGTATGCTTTATACAAAACATTCTCCATTTGTTGTGTGCAAATCGTCGTTACATCGCCCCCACGTTTCCCGTTCAGTATCACCTGTTTCTCCTTACTGTAAAATTTCATAATTAGTTGCATAAAATTTCAAGAAATATAATCTAATGTCATCAACCATTTAATTCTAAGTATGGCCTCAGGATTATCAAGAGGGAGAAGGAAGAAATATGCAATTATCTCTTGGTAAGGCCTCATGATTAGCAACAGTTTCACTTGCGGGCACCTACGATCATACTTCAAAATCCATCCATCGGCGACCTTAACATCAAACCTGCTGCAATTCTCGATAGGTAAGGCCATCTGGATAGTAACCTTACTGTTTAAAAAGTTATTAGTACTGCCCATGTCGATGAGAACAGTGATCGGTTGTTGTTTGAGAAGGCCTCCAACTTTCATCGTTTGCGGGTTTGAGTAGCCGGCTAGTGCATGTACCGTAACTTCGGTCAGTTGTGGCTCTTCTTCTGCATCTTCTTCTTTATGTTCAAGGCTCTCTTCTAGATGTTCAATAACCTCTTCTTCTATTGGTTCAATCATAAGAAGTCTCCCTTTACTACAACGATGCTCACGGCTCCACGGCTCGTCACAATGCCAACATAACCCCTTCGCATATCGCTCCCGAAGCTCTTCTTTTGTTAACCTTTTGGTGTAGGGACTTGGTCGACTGTAGGAGGGGCTGAGGGCTTCAATATTACTGGTTGAGGAGTGACCCTAGTCCTCCAAGCTTCATGGTTCAATTGCTCTTCTTGATGTCGTGCGAAAGAGATGGCTGCCATAAGCGTATACGGTTGTCGCGCTTTAACTTCTCCTCGGATCTCCGGCTTCAAGCCCTTAATGAAGGTCCTCAATAGCTGTTTTTGAGACCAATCATGAGTTTGATTAGATAATCTTTCAAACCAGGTTTGGTACTCCTAAATGGTGGAGGTTTGTCGGATCTTTGCTAGTTGTCTGTCAATATTCTCGTAATCGGTTGGTCTGAAGCGGATCAGCAGTCCTTCTTTGAATTATCACCATGAAAGGACTCCATAAGTATGTTCAAACTAGTCAAACCACTGTATAGCATCCCTTTCAAGATGTATAGCTACAATTTTCACCATAGATGCATCCGCGGTTTTGTGGTACCGAAAATATCGCTCTGCGCACGAGATCCAACCAATCGGATCTCCTTCTTCCCATCTAGGGAAGTCCACTCTCATGCATGGATAGTTGGGGGTCAGTCATAGAGCTTCCCCTCTCTTGAAAGTCATATCTTCGGGCTTGGTGCGATTGGGCAAAGCTCTCTCCTTGATGTGATTTCTTCGGGCTTAGTGGTCGGCCCAATCTGAGTTCGGTAAAGAGCATCCGAATCTTATCCTCCATTCGCACCTCGAAGGCTTTGAATTTAGCATTGATTAACTCCTCAAATGCCATAGTATATGCTGCTAAATCTATGATGTTAAGATCTCTCTTTTTTTATCGGGTTCAAGGCATGTATTGGTTGAGAGAGGTGATGGTCGAAAGGGTTAGTGGATTGGTGGATGTAGGCTACGGTTTAGGCTTGTTTTGTGGCTATTTTAGGTGCAGCTTGAGGGTGTGGTTTAGTAGAGTTTTAGGGCTGTGGATGAAAGTTTTGGATCTGTAGTAGATGGTAACAAAGGTTTGATAGAAATCAGTGGAAGTTGCAGCAAATATGTGCTGTCTTGTAAGAGTAGAATTGTTGTCAAAGAAATAACAGTTTATTAACATAATTTCTACCAAAAACTTGAGAGAATTGAGGAGGGAATTGATAGCAAAATCACAGTTTATATGACAGCAAGGATGTCTAATTTAATCAAGAAAATTTTGGTAGTATAACAGCAAGAAAATTGGTGAAATTTGCGATTACAGAATTCTCGTCGAAAAATTTCAACGGTTTACGACGAAAATTTGTAGTAACACAAAATCGGTTTTAGAGATAAATTTCTTAATAGATCAATTTTAGATGGAAGCCAAGATGATTTATGAAGTATATAAAAAATTTCATTCAAGAAAGATTGTAAATAGATTGGTTAAGGCAACAATATACGGCTGAAATTTTCTGCAGCATAGATTTATAAGTATAGCAAATTTGACGTAAAAAATCAGTGGTTTATATTGAGAATTTTTTGATAAAACCAAAGGAAAATCTACTGTTAGGAAGTGTCAAAGCTATCATAAAAATTTCGTAGAGATATGGATAGAAACAACGTAGTGTCAAGATCAAACCAATAGTGCTATGCGGTAGAAATTTTACAGTGCAGATTTTCAAGTATAGCAAATTAGACATAAAATATCAATAGTTTATATTGAGATATTTTTGACAAAACCAAAGGAAATCTGCTGTTAGGAAATATCAAAGATGTCATAAAAATTTTATAAAGATTTGGATAGAAAAAATACAGTAGTAAGATCAAACAGACGGTGCTATACGGTTGGAATTCTGCAATATATCTTTCATTGTAGAGATGAAAACTTTATGACAAAAAGTTTATGCAGCAATATAGGAATAATTTTTTTGGGATTTTCAAATAAGGATAACTAAATTGTAACAGCAATAAGGTAGAAAACCAGAACCTATTGCAATTCATAGGGAGATCAAAAGATGATCCGTGGTGGTGGAGATGACGGCGAAATTTGGCGAGATCTTTTAAGCAATTATGGGAATTGCTTTAGGCGGTTGTGGAGGGTTGATGGATGGCTGTGGAAGGGCAACGAGACACCAAGAATGCTGCTCTGATACCAGGTGTTAGAACCCTTGCAGATTCTAAACTTGGGGTTGATCACTTTAGGGGATCGACCTCCTTAACTCTATAGGGGTTCCTCCCTCCAAGTTGCTGCTCAAAGGTGTTAGGATCGAGAGCACTAAAGGGGGGTGAATTAGTGCAGCGGAAATCTTTCAGCGATTTAAAACGAAAGCTGCGTTCGTCCGATAAAAAACGATTTCGATGAAAAAGCCGATTCACAGTTTGTATCTAAGTGTAGTTTACTTAGTTTGCGTCTAAATGCAGTTTGTGTCTAAATGCAGATTGCATCTAAAAGCGCAGTTTGTATTCAAAGCGCAGTTTATGTCTAAGTTTAGATTGCGTCTGTTTAGAGTTGCGTGCCTAAACACAGTTTTGCGTCTAAGCGCGGTTTGGCGTCTAAACACAGTTTTATGCGTCTAAACACAGTTTATGCCTGGCGCAGTTTGCGTCTAAACACAGTTTTACGCCTAAGTGCAGTTTTACGCCTAAACGCAGTTTTGCGTCTAAACGTAGTTTTACGCCTAAACGCAGTTTTTTCGCCTAAATGCAGTTTTTACGCCTAAACGCAGTTTTGCGTCTAAACGCAGTTTTACGTCTAAACGCAGTTTTACGTCTAAACTCAGTTTACGTCTAAACACAGTTTTTACATCAAAGCGTAATTTTACGTCTAAACACAGTTTTGCACTTTGAAAAGCGTTTTATGAATACGCAGAAAGCAATTTGCAGTTATAAATGGAATCAAAACGTAAGCGTAAACTGCAGTGTAAAGATCGTACGAAAACACCAATTTACGTCTGAATGCAGATTCGGAAAGATCAGAACTTAGAGACTCATTAAATGAAAAAAGCAGAGAGGGCAGTAGCTATGTAGGAGGTTTGCAGTAATGATAAAGTGCTCAAAGTAAAAGCAAACCAGAGATTTAGAATGGTTCGGTCAGTCTTGACCTACTCCACTTTTGGCTTCCTCCTCCGACGAGGTCACCGACGTCAACTAGCTGCCTTCCTTCAATGGGCGAAGGCCAACTGCCCTTTTACAGTTTCACTCCTTTTGATGGGCTCAGGAGACAACCCTTACAGAACCTTTCTCTCCTCACTTTTACAATTCAGAAACTTAAAGAACAGAAGGAGGAGACTTAAAGGCTTTACAACAATTTTGAGCTCAAGAATCACAAAGAAGATCAAGATTTCGGTGTAGGTCTCTTGCTCTTTCTGTGCTGAATGGGTGGGGTATTCATAGGCCCCAACCCAGTTCAAATTTGGAGCTCAAAACGATCAAATCCCAGAATTCCGGGATCAGGCGGTTGCACCTCCTGACTGGAGAGGTTGCACCGCCTGGTAGAGCTCGAAGACTGAGCCTCTGGGCGGTGCCACCTCTGTCAGAGGCGATTGCACCTCTCTGCCAGAGCTCGAAGACTGAGCTCAAGCGGTTGCACCGCCTGACTGGAGAGGTTGCACCGCCCGATCTCACTCGGAGACTGAGCCCTAGGCGGTTGCACCTCTTGGCTGGGGCGGTTGCACCGCCCAGTCTCGCTGGGAGACATAGCCCAGGCGGTGCCACCTCCTGGCCTAGGCGGTTGCACCTCCTGGTGCAATCAGGGTCCGAATGGTTAGCTCCATTCGGCCCAATTTCAATCTTTTCAGGGGCCCAATTGCCCCAAGATTAAGCTAATGGGATCACCTCCCATTTTCCAACTTAATCAACATGCTAACTACAATTAAATCAAAGATAATTTCTGTAGCTTTGCTCCGATGCGTCAATCGCTTCTTCCGACGAGTTTTCGGTGAACTTCCGTCGATCATCCGATGAACCCTCGGTGATTCTTCTGCGGACTTCCGGCAAACTCCTGGACTTTGCGACGATCCACTTGGCGAGTTCCGACAAGCTTCGCTTGGCAAGCTTTTGGACTTCTCGGATCTGTTCTCGCAGAACCTCCGACGACCGTCCGAACTTCCGTCGAACTCTCGAACTCCCAACGTGATCATGATCTTGACTCCGGCGCAACTCCTGCTTCTTGTCTAACTTTCATCGTAGTTAATCCTGCACACTTATCTCAACACATAGATTAGAGAACAAATGACAATTGACTTCATCATCAAAATCTGAGATTCAACAATCTCCCCCTTTATTATGATGACAATCAATTGATAATGGAGTTATCCTTAACTCCCCCTATCTATATGCCATAGTTGAGATAAGTCAACCTTGAATTCAAGACCTAAGAATTCAAGTGACGTATTGATAAGTTAGATCAGTTAAACTTATCAATACTCCCATCATGATACCCATCATGATGTATCTCTTCAAGAATGATGTCAAGGCTTGACATACATCATCAAGTTTGTATGATTGTGTTTGTAACTATTCATCATGTAATTGAATATTATCATATAAAGCTGCGAAGGACTATTACATGATGCACACATTTGAGAGTTTCTAGCAAGTTTGCGTTTACTTCACAAGATAGGATATCAACTCAAGACATAATGCAAACTATAGCACATGTTCATATATCTCTTGGTGATGCAAGGATGGCATAACCATAACATTGTTTATAGCATCACTCAAGTATTTGCAACTATGACATAGACATGATTATGGTAGTGTTTATCAATTCATATGTTTCTCCCCCTTTGTCATCAAAAAAGCATGATAGCATTATTAAAAAAGCATGGTAGATGTGATTCAAAGAGTTATCACGCACATAAAGGAAGGCATGACACATATAATACTTTGAATATCTCTTCTCCTTGTTATAGTTCGTTGCTTGAAGGAGGAAAGTCATTTTTCAAAAAAGTTTTCATAAGAGTGTACAGGAAAATCCCATTTTTAGCATTCAAACCGAAAAATGAACTTCTTTATGCATTTAGGTTATGAGTAAGCTACTGATTTTTAAAAACATTTGTCACATAATTTCCAACATGTTATTTGATCAAGTGATGCCAAGGCATGTAATAGTAATAACGTCCGAAAAATAATTTTAACTAGTTTAAGTATTCGGACACATCAGCATTCCTAATTCTTTTCTTATGAAATCAAATTGTTCTTTACTTAGGGGTTTTGTAAAGATATCAGCTAGTTGATGTTTCGTATCAATGAACTCTATGGTTACGTCATGATTAGTGACATGATCTCGTATAAAGTGATGTCTAATATCAATATGTTTTGTTCTTGAGTGTTGTATAGGATTTTTAGTTAAGCATATTGCACTCGTGTTATCACATTTAATGGAAATATCTTTAATATTAACTTTGTAATCTTCTAAAGTGTTTTTCATCCATACAACTTGTGCACAAAGATGCACTTGTTGCAATATATTCAAACTTCGGTTATTGATAGAGCAATAGAGCTTTGTTTCTTAGATGACCGGGATACAAGGGCATGTCCTAAAAAATTGATATGATCCTGATGTACTTTTTTTCTATCTAGTCTCAAACCAAATAAGTCCGCGATCAAAGATAAGTTGTTAACTCAAAATTTTTCTGATTTTGGGTACCATAATCCTAGATTTGTGGTTCCATTAAGATATCTAAGTATTCTTTTGACTGCTTTGAGATGAGATATCTTAGCGTTTGATTGAAATCTAGCACAAAGTCCTACAGTGAACATGATGTCTGGTCTGGTGGCAGTGAGGTAAAGTAAACTTCCTATCATACCCCTATAAGTCTTTTGATTAAAGCTTTCTCCACTTTTATCAATTTCTAACTTAGTGGAGGTGCTCATAAGGGTGTTAATGGCCTTTGAGTTATTCATATTAAACTTTTTTAATAAATTCATAGTATATTTTGTTTGACTAATAAAGATGTCGTTGCTTAATTGTTTGATTTGTAAGCCTAAGAAGAATGTTAATTCTCCCATTAAACTCATTTCGAATTCAAGACTCATGGTTCTAGCAAAAGATTCATAGAGAGATTCATTTGTAGAGCCAAAGATAATATCATCAACATAAATCTGAACAATGAGAAAATTATTTTCAAAATTCTTGATAAATAATGTAGTATCAACCTTGCCTTTTGTGAAGTTATTTTCGATAAGAAAAGAACTAAGTCTCTCATACCAAGCCCTTGGGGCTTGTTTTGAACCATAGAGAGCTTTAGTTAATCTAAACACATGATTAGGGAGGCTATCATTTTCAAAACCAGGAGGTTGTTCAACATAAACTTCTTCGGAGATAAAGCCATTTAGAAAAGCGCTTTTAACATCCATTTGAAACAACTTAAAATTATTACTGTTAGCGTAGGCAAGGAGCATCCTTATGGCTTCCAATCGAGCCACAGGGGCGAAGGTTTCTTCAGAATGTCGATACCTTCTTCTTGGTTGAAACCTTTGGCCACTAATCTAGCCTTGTTTCTAACCACGATACCATTTTCATTTTGCTTGTTTCTGAAGACCCATTTAGTACCAATAACTAAATGGTCATTTGGCCTAGGAACAAGCTTCCACACTTCATTTCTCTCAAATTGATTTAATTCATCTTGCATTGCGATAATCCATGAATCATCTTTCATGGCTTCATCAATGCATTTGGGTTCAATTTGGGAGAGAAAGGCGGCATTTGCACAAAACGTTTTAAGAGAAGATCGTGTTCGAACCCCCTTTGATGTGTCTCCTAGGATTAGCTCCTTAGGGTGAGCATCTACATACTTCCAATCCTTGGGTAAGGATATTTCAGAAGTGGATGCATCCAGGTTGTTAGTTGGAGAGAGGGTTTCCTTTAAATTCAAGGAATCAAAATTAACATCTTCATCAAGATCATTTTTCGTTATTTCAGAAATCTCATTGAAAACAACATGAATGGATTCTTCAATAATTAGAGTTCTTTTATTGAAGATACGAAAGGCTTTAGAAACTGTAGAATAACCAAGAAAGATTCCTTCATCGGATTTAGCATCAAATTTTCCTAAGTTGTCTTTTTCATTCAAGATAAAACACTTACACCCAGAGACTTTAAAATATGAAACGTTGGGTTTTTTATTGTTCCATAACTCATAGGGAGTTTTGGTTAGTAGAGGTCTAACTAGAACTCTATTTAAAATGTAGCATGCAGTATCTACGGCTTCGCCCCAAAAATATTTGGGTAGGTTGTGTTCATTCAACATGGTTCTTGCCATTTCTTGTAAATTTCGATTTTTTCTTTCTACAACTCCATTTTGTTGAGGGTTTCTAGGAGTAGAGAAATTATGGTTGTATCCATTGAGTTCACAAAATTCCTGGAAATCATGGTTTTGAAATTCACCACCATGATCACTTTTAATTGACGAAATCATAGAACCTTTCTCATTCTGAACGAGTTTGGAAAACTTGGTAAAAGATCTAAGACATTCACTTTTCTGTTTTAAGAAGTAAGTCCATGTGTATCTGCTATAGTCATCCACGTTGACGAAAGCGTATTTGCTACCTCCTAGGCTTGATGTGGAGATGGGTCCGAACAAGTCCATATGGATCAATTGTAAGGGCCTAGAGGTACTTATTTGATTTTTAGATTTGAAGCTACTCTTAATTTGTTTACCTAATTGGCAGGCATCACATACATTATCTTTGATGAACTTGATATGAGGAATTCCTCTTACAAGTTCTTTGGATGATATTTGAGTGATTAGCTTCATGCTAGCATGACCTAATCTTCTGTGCCATATCCAAGCATTCTCATTTAAAGCAGAAAAATATATTTCATTACATAAATCATTGATGTCAATAGTGTATACGTTATTTTGTTTTAATGCAATCATAGATATGTTTTTATGTGGTTTTTCAATGATGCAAGCATTAGATTCAAATCTGATAATATATCCTTTATCACACAATTGACTAATGCTCAAGAGGTTATGTTTTAGACCATCAACTAGCAAAACATCTTCAATAGAGAAGTTGGATTTGTTACATATGGTTCCTTTGCCAATGATTTTACCCTTGTTGTTGTCTCTGAAGGTGACATATCCTTCGTCTATGCTAGTGAGCTTAGAGAATTGGGATGGATCTCCGATCATATGCCTTGAGCATCCACTATCAAGGTACCATCTCTTGCTCCTAGCTTGCGATGGTTTAGTTTTCTACAAGAAAGGATGATGTTTAGGTACCCATTTGCGTTTGGGTTCCTCACAAATAGATCTATATTTTCTATCATGTTGCATAGAATTTGTCATGGTTCCTTTAGGAACCCAAATCAATTTGTTTGGACTAAATTTCCTGAATGGACAATAATGCGTCCTATGTCCGAACTTGCAACAAAAGTTGCATTTGCTTTGATGTCTAACATGTAAGATGGGGCCTTTTACGAAGGTAGTTGGATTTTGGTGAGGACTCCTCACAAATCCAATCCCACTTCTTTTGGGAACATGACCCTTGTTTGTAAGGATCATGTTTAACGACTTGCTACCAACCTCGAATTTCTTCAAGGTGTCCTTAAGTAGCAAGTTTTCTTTTTGAAAAGTTTCTAGATCATGGCATTTTATGCATGAGTTTAAACTATCACTATGTTCAGCATTTAACTTATCAAACTTGTAAATAAGACTATCATACTCCTTTTTTTAGCAATTTGTATTTACCACTAATAGTCTTACACTCATCAAACAATTCATGAAAAGCATTTAATAATTCATCGAATGATAAATCTGCATCTAATGAATTTGTTACCTCGTCTTCGATGGCCATTAGAGCGTAATGAGCAACTTGTTTGGTGTTGGTCTCCTCTTCTTGGATGCTTTCGAAGTCAGTCCCATGTTGCTTGAAGAAGCCTTCTTCTTTGATGTTCTTCTTTTGACTTGGGGACAATCACTCTTGTAGTGTCCGGCTTTTTACATTCATAGCAGATCACTTGGTCCTTCTTGGGTTCAAGTTTATTTTTTAGATCATTCTTAAACTTGTTTCTTTTAAAGAATTTTTTTAAACTTTCTTGTTAAAAGTGCCAAGTCATCATCACAGTCCTCATCACTTGAGTTTTCTCTCAAGTGGCATTCAGAAGTTTTAAGTGCCATATCCTTCCTGTTCTTTGGAAGGATATCTTCTTGCTCTTCATGAGCTTTGCAAGTCATCTCGTAGGTCATTAATGACCCGATTAGTTCTTCAAGAGGGAAGTTGCGCAGATCTTTTGCCACTTGAATAGCAGTGACTTTAGGATCCCAACTTTTAGGAAGGGATCTTAGTATCTTATTTACGAGTTCAAAATCCGAAAAACTTTTTCCGAGTTCTTTTATACCGTTGACGACATCCGTGAAACGGGTAAACTTGTCGCCAATGGTTTCACTCGGTTTCATTCAGAAAAGTTCAAAAGAATGCAACAACAGATTGATTTTTGACTCTTTCACTCTACTTGTGCCCTCATGGGTCACTTCAAGTGTGTGCCAAATATCAAATACAGTTTCGCAAGTTGAAACACGATTAAACTCGTTTTTATCAAGTGCGCAAAATAAGGCATTCATAGCCTTTGCATTAAGAGTTTTAAAGCATTCTTTTCCAATTCATTCCAATCGATCATTGGAAAGAAGAACTTTGAAAATCCGTTTTCAACAAGGTTCCACAGTTCAAAATCCATAGAAATAAGAAAGATCCTCATTCGGGTCTTCTAGTAGGTGTAGTCCGTCCCACTGAACATGGGTGGACGTGTAATAGAATGCCCCTCTTGGTTTCCGGCGTATGCCATCTCTCTTGGGTTTTAATCCGTTAGAGAGTTAACCTTGCTCTGATACCAATTGTTAGGATCAAGAGCACTAAGAGGGGGGGGTGAATTAGTGCAGCGGAAATCTTTCAGCGATTTAAAAACGAAAGCTGCGTTCGTCCGATAAAAACGATTTCGATGTAAAAGTCGATTCACAGTTTGTATCTAAGTGTAGTTTACGCAGTTTGCGTCTAAATGCAGTTTGCGTCTAAATGCAGATTGCGTCTAAGCGCAGTTTGCATTCAAGCGCAGTTTGCGTCTAAGAGCAGATTGCGTCTAAGCGCAGTTTGCGTCTAAACACAGTTTGCGTCTAAGCACAGTTTGCGTCTAAACACAGTTTGCGTCTAAACACAGTTTGCGTCTGAGCGTAGTTTGCGTCTAATCGCAGTTTTACATCTAAGTGCAGTTTTACGTATAAGTGCAGTTTTATGTCTAAACGCAGTTTTGCGTCTAAACGCAGTTTTACGTCTAAACGCAGTTTTACATCTAAATGCAGTTTTACGTCTAAACGCAGTTTTGCGTCTAAACGCAGTTTTACGTCTAAACGCAGTTTTACGTCTAAACTCAGTTTTCATCTAAACGCAGTTTTTACGTCAAAGCGTAATTTTACGTCTAAATGCAGTTTTGCACTTTGAAAAGTGTTTTATGAATACGCAGAAAGCAATTTGCAGTTATAAATGGAATCAAAACGTAAGCGTAAATTGCAGTGTAAAGATCGTACGAAAACACCGATTTACGTCTGAATGCAGATTCGGAAAGATCAGAACTTAGAGACTCGTTCGTAAAAGCGCAGAGGGCAGTAGCTATGTAGGAGGTTTGCAGTAATGATAAAGTGCTCAAAGTAAAAGCAAACCAGAGATTTAGAGTGGTTCGGTCAGTCTTGACCTACTCCACTTTTGGCTTCCTCCTCCGATGAGGTCACCGACGTCAACTAGCTGCCTTCCTTCAATGGGCGAAGGCCAACTGCCCTTTTATAGTTTCACCCTTTGATGGGCTGGGGAGACAACCCTTACAGAACCTTTCTCTCCTCACTTTTACAATTCAGAAACTTAAAGAAACGAAGGAGGAGACTTAAAGGCTTTACAACAATTTTGAGCTCAAGAATCACGAGAAGATCAAGATTTCGGTGTAGGTCTCTTGCTCTTTTCAGGCTTTGAATGGGTGGGGTATTTATAGGCCCCAACCCAGTTCAAATTTAGAGCTCAAAAACGATCAAATCCCGAATTTCGAGATCGGCGGTTGCACCTCTCGATCGGAGAGGTTGCACCGCCTGGCGAGCTCAAGATCGAGCCTCTGGCGGTGCCACCTGTCGAGGCGGTTGCACCTCGCCAGAGCTTCGAAGATCGAAGCTCGCAAGCGATTACACCGCCGACCGGAGAGGTTGCACCGCCCGGCCTCGCCGGAGATCGAGCCCGGCGGTTGCACCCTTCTTGGGCGGTTGCACCGCCGATCTCATTGGAGACATAGCCCAAGCGGTGTGCCACCTCCGGCCCTAGGCGGTTGCACCTCTTGGTGGAATCGTGGTCCGAATGGTTAGCTCCATTCGCCCAATTTCAATCTTTTCGGGGGCCCAATTTCCCCAAGATTAAGCTAATGGGATCACCGCCCTT
This sequence comes from Musa schizocarpa, assembly GCA_900464855.2. Classification (NCBI taxonomy): domain Eukaryota; kingdom Viridiplantae; phylum Streptophyta; class Magnoliopsida; order Zingiberales; family Musaceae; genus Musa; species Musa schizocarpa. Next base: position 24,725,786 of record LS990919.1, on the reverse strand, counting down.
TTTCCAACTTAATCAACGTGCTAACACGATTAAATCTAAGACAATTTCTGCAGCCTTTGCTCCAATGCGTCAATCGCTTCTTCAGGACGAAGTTTCCGTGAACTTTTCGTCGATCATCCCATGAACCCTCGGTGATTCTTTCATGGACTTCCGCAAACTCCTGGACTTTTGCGACGATCCACTTGGCGAAGTTCGACGAAGCCAGCTTTGGCAAGCTTTCGGACTTCTCGGATCATTTCTCCGGAGAACCTCCGAGGACACGGTCCGAACTTCCTCCGCCGAACTCTCGAACTCCCAACGTGATCATGATCTTGACTCCGGCGCAACTCCTGCTGCTTGTCTAACTTTCATCGTAGTTAATCCTGCACACTTATCTCAACACAGATTAGACAACAAATGACAATTGACTTCATCATCAAAATCTGAGATTCAACAAAAGGCTGCAGAGAAGATTCATCTATTGCTTATCAAAAGAGGAATACATAGCTATTTATAGGGTTTCTCAACCCTAACTCCTAATAGGACTCCTACTCAAGACTCCTACTTCTAACCAACTCCTAATATGACTTCTACTCAAGACTCCTATTCCTTTACAACCCCTAATTCTTCTCTAAGAAACAACCTCCTAACCCTAGCCAGCCTCTTCACCTCTTTAATTGTGGTCGACTTAGATAGACTTTACATGAATGTCCCTCTCAATTAGGACTCTCCTAGCTAGAGTCCTAAGTCTTGGCCCCGAACCCGTCGACTGTCGGCAGACTGATCGAGTTGCTCTCGCGACGAGAGCGGGTCACTGCGTGCCGACCGGGGGATGGACCGGGAACGGCCCCCTCGGGGGCCTTCCCTAGGCATCGAACAGTCGACTCAGAACGGTAATATCCCACACTTTTGAAAATTATTAATAAAGATTTATTTATAAATCGGAGGACCTATATGTAAATATAGAAATTTCAAGGACTAAACTGTTAAGTTACAAAAAAAAAAAAACCGAAAATTTCGGTTTTATCCCACCGCCTCCCACGCTCTCTATTTCTCGAGAAACAGAGAGAGGAGCGGTGGGGCGTGGGGAGAAGAAGAGAGGAAGAAAAGGGAGAAGAGAAGAAAAGAGGAAGAAGAAGAGAGGGAAGAGGGAGAGGAAAGAGAGATAGCTGCAGCAGCTAGGGCTGCAGCACCTCTATTTTGTGTTGGAGGAAACAGAGTAGTTCATGTTTGGGGCGTCGGGGAGGAGAAGGGAAGAAGAGGAGAAGAAGGGAAGCAGAAGAAGAAGAAGAAGAAGTAGAAGAAAAGAGGAGGTGGTTGCGGCAAGGGCTGCAGCGAGGAGCTGTGGGGCGTTGGGGAGGAGAAAGGAAGAAGAGGAGAAGAAGAAAAGAAGAAGAAGAGGGAAAAGAAGAGAGGAGGAAGAAGAGGGAGAAGAGAAGAATAGAAGAAGAAGAAAAAGAGAGGGAAGTGGGAGAGGAGCGAGAGGTGGCAGCAGCTAGGGCTGCAGCACCTCTGTTTCCTGCAGGCGGAAACAGAGGAGACGAGGTGTGGGGCGTTGGGGAGGAGAAGAAGAAGAAGAAGAAAAAGAAGAGAAAAATAAAAAAAAGAAGGATGGCTGCGGCATGGGCTGCAGTAAGAAGGTGTGGGGCGTCGGGTAGGAGAAGGGAAGAAGAGGAGAAGAAGAAGAAGAAGGAGAAGAAGAAGAAGAGGAAGAGAAGAAGTAGAAGCGGGTGAAGAGGCGGCTCCTCTGTTTTCTGCAGGAGGAAACAGAGGAGAGAAGGTGCTGTGCGTCGGGGAGAAAAAGGGGAGGAAGGAGAAGAAGAGAAGAAGAAGAAAGGAAGGAGAAGGAAGAGGAGAAGGGAAAGAAGTAGAAGCGGCTGCGGCTGTGGCAGCTGCAGCTGTGGCAGGGAAAGAGGGAGAGGAAGGAAGAAGGGAAGGAGAGGAAGAAGAGAAGGGGAAGAAGGGGCTGCGGCTGCGGCGGTGGCAGCTGCAGTTGGAAGAGAAGAAGGAGAGGAAGATGAGCAGGGGAGGAAGAAGAGGCTGCGGCCGTGGCTGAGCCTGCGACTGCAGCAGTGCAGCTGGGAAAGAAGAGAAGGAAAGGAAGAAGAAGAAAGGAAAAGGGAAAAGAAAGGAAGAGGAGAAGGGGAGGCAGCTGCGGCAGTGGCAGCTGCGGCAGTGGCAGCTGGAAGAGAAGGAGAGGAAACAGAGCTGGGGAGGAAGAAGGGGTTGCGGTCGTGACTACGACCGTGATAGTGGCAGCGGCGATGACAGCGATAGTTACGTTTGAAAAAGAAAATGAAGGAACGAGAGTAAGAGAGAGCAGGTGACTATGCCTCTATATTCTGCATGAGCTACAGTTGTGGAGGAAAAAGAAAAAATATATATATAAAATAAAACAGGGAGAGACACAAAGGAAAAGTAGAAGGATTTGGGCTGACATCTTTTTTGGATCTTTCAGATCAAAATCTTTGAAAGGCAAGTGTTTTGATCCTTCCTATTGCAAGCTTTCTAATCTTTCGTAAGTATCCTGATCTTTTTTTACTATAATTTTATCTCTACATTTGTTTTGAATATGAGGAACTTTGAATTGTACTAGTCTTGCATTTGATATATCTCCTGTTTAGACGTAACGATTCGAATCTATATAATTTCTGAGATTCTGACCTTTCTACTTTGTTATGGTTATAACTTCATGTATTGATCTCTAATTTAGAAAAAACTTATTTGATCAGAATATAGACTCATAAACCTTTCTTTTGATAGCTTATTTTAAGAATTCAGAATAAGTTTGCCTGCCCAAACTTCTGTTTCAAATGAGCCTATAGATTCTGTTAAATAAGGATCGTAATTTCTGACCTTTTGATACCGAGCTGCCTATAAGTTGATGTTGGAAATTCCAATTTGTTTAAAACTAAATTCATTAGAAACTAGACTCGTAGATCTTTCTTTTGATATATGGATTGAAAGATTTGCACTCCAAATACCTGCTTAGTTATCGGTTGAATCTGACCTTATGAATTCTGCCAAATAGAGATTTTGTTCTCTGACCCTTGTTTACTAAATTATTTGTAACTCTCTGTTGAACAGTTCAATTCATATGAAGCTTATTTCATCAGAAACTACATTGAAATATCTTTCCAATGATATATTTTTTGAGTAAAATTGGAGCACAATTGATAGTTTGAATCATTTATTTAATGTGACTCTTGAATTCTGTCAGAAATTGAGCTTTGGTCGATTTCGCATATTTTGGTTTCATTCCTTTGGAAATTGATCTTCTTTAGCTTTCTTATTCAATTGAGCTTTATATTACTGCTTTAAATTCTTGTATGCTCTTGTCCTTAAAATTATTTGCATTCTTGAAAACTATTGTGTAATGTTTATGCTATATCGTATTGACTCATATAGGCACATGTATATCCCATTATTTCGTATTTGCTTTCGATATGTGCCTATTCCAGTTTTATTCTTTTGGACATTGAATTCATCTAACCTTCTTATTTGAATTGAGTTATATGTGATTGCTTTAATTTCCTTTCAAATCTGAATACAATTGTGAAAGATTATAACTTACTTCGTATTGACTCGTAAAAACACATGTACATTTTGTTGTTCCGCGTGTGCTTCTGATATGTGCTATTTATTATTCATACTGTCCCTTTGTACTCTGGTGTTTGTGGGATAATATGAACCTTTGCTAGAAATGGTAAAGGGAGTTATGCATAGAGCCTGTGATGCTCTACCGGCCCCCTCTAACTTCACCTAGACATGGGTGGATGGAGCTCCCAGACGTAGGAGACTTCTGTCTGGTGGTCATTCAGAAATAGATGAATCACATTCTGTTTGTGGTCCCACTACACCTTCTGTATATTTGATATGATATCTAGAGCTTTGATTATGTTTTCTATAAATGCTTTGGATAAGAATGATATGAATGCAACGTTAAATTCGACGTTTGAGCTTCTGTTTCATATTTGTTCTTTGATATGCTCCGAAATGGTTCATATGCCATTGATATGCTTTGAAATATTTCAATACCATTGATATGTTCCGAAATGATTCATTTGTTATTGATATGCTCCGAAACATTTCATACCTCATTGATATGCTTCGAAATGTTTCATCTATTATTGTTACGCTTTGAAATGTTCCATGTCATTGATATGCTCTAGAACATTTCATACGCTATTGATATGCTATGAAATGCTTCATCTGCTACTATCTCAAATTATTGTTCACAATACCCTTTCAAACTCTGGTGTTTGTGGGATTATTTGGACCTTTGCTAGAAATGGTAAAGGGTATGTGCTTAGAGCCTGCGATGCTCTAGATTATGTTTGGTGGTCATTCAGAAATGGATGGACCATATTATGTTTGGAATCCCACTTCACCTTCTATTTGTTTCATTTGTTATTGTTAGGCTTCGAAATGTTCCATATATCATTGATAAGCTCTGGAATATTTCATACGCTATTGATATGCTCCAATTACTCTGTGCTCCATTTGCTATGAACTGATATGTTCTAAAATGTCCTATTTGTCATTGATATGCTCCGAAAAATCTCGTACGCTATTGATATGCTCCAATTACTCTGTGCTCCATTTGCTATGAACTGATATGTTCTAAAATGTCTTATTTGCCATTGATATGCTCTGGAACATCTTGTACACTATTGATATGCTCCAATTACTCTATGCTCCATTTGTTATGAACCAAATATGTTTTGAATGACATGACACATATGATTTTGTATCTAGTGAGATGGTATCCTTGAGAATTCTTGTATTCTGCGTTGCATTATGATATCTTACTTGTTTGAAACCGTTCCTTTTGTTCTGAATATGCTTTATCAATTGTTGAGTTGTTTTTAGCTTACTCTATTGTTATATAAATCTTTCAAGTCAAGTTGTCACTCTTTAAGATGTTTTGAATTGGGCTGAGGCAGTGGAGAGCTATTCAGAATTATGGGCAAGTTTTGTTGTTATTATGTTATTATTGTATAAGCATATTTTGTATGTAATGAAATGTTGTCGATGAATCGAAATGGATATACTATGTAAAAGTGTTAGAAGATCTCTATTATTTAGAATTTTGGAATGTTAAGTCTAGTTTATGATGATATGAACTTGTGGTAAATAATTGGAGTTCTGGTTGTATAATTTATTTAGCTTGTGGATTTATAAATGTTGTTCATGTTTGTCAAGATTGGCTTGGGTTGCCATAAATGTGAATTGTCGAGTGATGTGATATATGATTATAAACTGCACAAGTTTTATAGATGTGAATTTGATAGAATGTTTTTCAGTGTCCTCAAATGTTAGTTTGGATCCTGGATTAGTTTGTGATGAAAATTTTAATATTATCGATATTTTTTTGAGGGGCGTGACAAGAACTAGTACGGACAAGGGGAATCCGACTGTTTAATTAAAACAAAGCATTGCGATGGTCCCCATGGATGCTTATGCAATGTGATTTCTGCCCCGTGCTCTGAATGTCAAAGTGAAGAAATTTAACCAAGCACGAGTAAACGGCGGGAGTAACTATGACTTTCTTAAGGTAACCAAATGCCTCGTCATCTAATTAGTGATGCACATGAATGGATTAACGAGATTCCCACTATCCCTGTCTACTATCCAGCGAAACCATAGCCAAGGGAATGGGCTTGGCAGAATCAGCGGGGAAAGAAGACTCTGTTGAGCTTGACTCTAGTCTAACTTTATGAAATGACTTGAGAGGTGTAGGATAAGTTGGAGCTGGTTCATCAGCGGAAGTGAAAAACCACTACTTTTAATGTTATTTTACTTATTCCGTGAGTCGGAAGCGGGGCCCGGCCCCTCCTTTTGGACCTAAGGCCCGTCTAGCGGGCCGATCCGGGCGGAAGACATTGTCAGGTGGGGAGTTTGGCTGGGGCGGCACATCTGTTAAAAGATAACGCAGGTGTCCTAAGATGAGCTCAATGAGAATAGAAATCTCGTGTGGAACAAAAGGGCAAAAGCTCGTTTGATTCTGATTTTCAGTATGAATACGAACCGTGAAAGCATGGCCTATCGATCCTTCAGACCTTCGGAATTTGAAGCTAGAGGTGTCAAAAAAGTTATCAAAGGGATAATTGGCTTGTGGCAGCCAAGCGTTCATAGCGACGTTGCTTTTTGATCCTTCAATGTCGGCTCTTCTTATTGTTAGGATCGAGAGCACTAAGAGGGGGGGGTGAATTAGTGCAGCGGAAATCTTTCAGCGATTTAAAACCGAAAGCTGCGTTTGTCCGATAAAAACGATTTCGATGTAAAAGCCGATTCTAAGATTACTTAAGATTAAACACAGTTTACGTCTAAGCACAGTTTACGTCTAAATTGAGTTTGCGTCTAAATATAGTTTGCGTCTAAACGCAGTTTTGCGTCTAAACACAGTTTTACGTCTAAACGCAGTTTTGCGTCTAAACTCAGTTTACGTCTAAACGCAGTTTTACGTCAAAACACAGTTTGCGTCTAAAAGTAGTTTACGTCTAAAAGACAGTTTTATGTCTAAACACAGTTTGCACAGTTTGCGTCTAAACACAGTTTTGTGTCTAAACTCAGTTTATGTCTAAACGCAGTTTTACGCAGTTTGCGTCTAAACGCAGTTTTACGTCTAAACGTTTAAAAGAAGTTTACGTCTAAAACACAGTTTTATGTTTAAACACAGTTTGCGTAGTTTACGTTTAAACGCAGTTTTACATCTAAACGCAGTTTGCGTCTAAAGCAGTTTCAAAGGGATCTAAACTTAGAAACTAGTTCATAAAAAGCAGAGAAGACAGTTTTGCAGAATCAAAACACAAGCGTAAGCTGATCGTGCGAAAAACACAGATTTCGTCTGAATGCAGATTCGAAAAGGTCAGCACTTAGAACTTATTAAGTAAAAGCGCGAGAGAGTAGTAGTTATGTAGGAGGTTTGCAGTAATGATAAGGTACTTTCGAAATAAAAGCAAACCAGAGATTTAGAGTGGTTGGTCGGTCTTGACCTACTCCACTTTTGGCTTCCTCCTCCGACGAGGTCACGGCGTCAACTAGCTGCCTTCCTTCAATGGGTGAAGGCCAACTACCCTTTACAGTTTCACTCCTTTTGATAGGCTCAGGGACACCCTTACAGTTTTTTCTCCTCTCTTTACAATTCAAACTTGAAGAATAGAAGGAGGAGAACTAGCAGTTTTGAGCTCTAAGAAACACAGAAAAAGACAGCAAGATTTCAAGTGTATGTGCTGTTCTTTCAGTGCTGAATGGGTGGGGTATTTATAGGCCCCAACCCAGTTCAAATTTGGAGCTCAAAAGCGATCAAATCGAATTCGGGATCGGTGATTACACCTCGACTAGAGAGGTTGCACCGCCCAGCAGAGCTTCGAAGACCGAGCCTCGGGGCGGTGCCACCTCTCAGAGAGGCGGTTGCACCTCTCTGCCGAGCTCGAAGGCCGAGCTCAGGCGGTTGTACCGCTGATTGGAGAGGTTGCACCGCTGGCGAGCTTCGAAACTTGAGCTCTGGCGGTGCTACCTCTTGAGGAGGAGGTTGCACCAGCGGTCCTTCGGAGATCGAGCCACAGGCGGTTGCACCTCTTGGCTGGGGTGGTTGCACCGCCCCGGTCTCGGCTGGGAGACATGGCACGGGCGGTGCTACCTCCAACCTGGCGGTGCCACCTCTTTTACTATTTCAGCTCACTTGGTTTGGCTCCAAACTTGTCCCAAACCAGTCCGAACTTGAGCCTAATTGGCCCCCTACTTGGGTTATAGGATTAACACCTAATCCTAACCCTAATTAACGTGCTAACTATGAATTTAAAGACATTTTCTAAGCTATTACAAAGTCCAGCAAGTCAAGACTTCTTCTGGCGAAGCTTAAGGCAAAACTAAAGTCGGTCTTAGATGAACTCTCGGAAACCATTCTACGGACTCGGCAAGCTCCTAGACTTCACGATTTGATCTTAGCGAGTTCAATGAGCTTCTTTGGCAAAGCTCGATCTTTCTCGGCGAGCTCTCGGTAGCATTCCGACGAACCCCGGACTTCCGTCGAACTTCGCAACAAAATTCAGCGGCTGACTGACGACACTTTGTTTTGGCTTTATGTCTTCATCGTTATCATAGTTAATCCTGCACAATTAAAACAAAACTTGATCGAGACAATTATCCTAAGCAATTTAACCAAGTTGTCCGGCATGTCATTGGTCCCTCGACGCCGTTCGATTCTTCAAGATCGTCCTCTCCTATGACCTATTGCCCAATCGGCGGTTGACTCCGCAACTCCGATATCCTTGGCACAATACCCGCTCTTCTTGGCCCGATGCGAGTCCACGGCCCGAAGCCTTCTTCCGACCGTCGCCGATCCACCGACCCGACGTCCAATCTTCGACATGTTCGCCCGGCACAACACGATTTTCTGCTTTAATTGTCTCATCTCGATCGAAGCACCCCGCATCACTCAAAAGCGCAGATTAAATCATAAACATATATCAAGTAGTTTCATCATCAAAATACGAGATTCAACAATCTCCCCTTTTTTTGATGATGACAACTTCTTGATGACGAGTTAAACTTAACTCCGGAGTTTAAACAAACTCCCCTATCAATATGCCATATTGATAGAAACTCTTAGATTCAAAAATCTAAGCAACATGTCATCATAAGCGGAGTTAACCTTAACTCCCAGAGTTTAAACAAACTCCCCTATCAATATGCCATATTGATAGAACCTTGAATTCAAACTGAATTCAAGTCATTACAATATTCATCATGAATACTTGCAACACGTCAACATGAACATATGCATAAACTTATGCATCACATGTCATGTCATCAACATACTTCTCCCCTTTGTCATCAACAAAAAGAGAAGTATCACAATCAATCGTTTGTGATATTGATTCAACTTATTGCATGAAAATCATAATATCAAGTTTTTCATCATCATGCGGTTTTGAAGCGAGAAAATTTAGCAAATGTTACATCATGCTTAGAACATTCAAGCTATCAAGTTTTTAGATATGCAAGTTTTACGACATACAAGATAGCACATGCAAGCTAGCAATGTTACAATATTTTAGAGCTTGCAAGCTAGCGGTTTAGAGATATTCAAGAAGGCAACTCTTGCTTCTTTGAAACATGCAAGTTGCAAGCTAGCAAATTTTTGCTTCCTTTGTAGTGTTAGCTTTTGATATATGAACGCATAACTATTTCAAGTGTTTATCAATTGTAGCATTTCATCATATGGCATGATATCGACATGTAAAGCTGTGAAGCAAGATTTTGAAATCATTTCATGATGTACACATTTCGAATATTTTAGCAAGCATTGCATCACATGGTAAGATATCATTTCGTGCAATGCAAATTTTTTTTGTTTGATATCTTGATACAGGGCATATAGCAATGATAGCCATCATATATTACTTGGTGATGCAAGTATGGCCTAATCATAGCAATGATAGCAATCATATATTTCTTGGTGATGCAAGTATGGCCTAATCATAGCATCAGTGATAGCAACCATATCAATATCAGTGATAGCAAACATATCAACATCAGTAATAGCAACCTTATCATCATTAGTGATAGCAAGCATATCAACATCAGTAATAGCAACCATATCATCATTAGTGATAGCAAACATATCAGCATCAGTGATAGCAACCATTAGTGATAGCAAACATATTAATTCATATATTTCTCCCCCTTTGTCATCAACAACAAGGAGAACGATATAAATAAATTTTAAATATAAGTGCGATGCCATAAGTTGGTTAATGTCATTTTCCAACGGTGGAGTGATAGGATACCGATGAATGCAAACATCTCGAGGAAAACATGACATGGAGATAGCTTTTATTGTTTCTTCCTTTTTATTTGTTATCTTTTTACATGAAGGAGGAAAGCCATATGTGAAGTTCAAATCGATAAGATATTAAAGCACACTTCATTTTTGCAAGGATTAAGATATGTAAGTGAGTCAAATCCTTGTATGTAAAAATATCTTCCTTTGGTAAGAGGGAATCATCAAATATGTTTTTCGAAAAATATTTTTCACATGATAATTGCATTTGCTAGATGATTCCATATGTCAAAAATCAATGATGTGAATTAAACTTGATATGACATATGCTTGTTAAATTCGGAAGAGGATAATGTATCAAGAAAATCCAATTGTTAGGATCAGGAAAATCCGAAAATGAAATTTGACACTTTCATACATTCGGACAGAGTTTTACTAGAGATATTCAATTACAATCATGAAGGTAAAACATGCTTATTATCATAAAAATTTTGTATTTAAGCACCTAATTTTCAACATGTAATTGTGTAAAATCATTATGCCAATCAAGTGATTCAATCATTCAATCAAGAAAGTTCGAAAAATAATTTTAACACGTTCAATCATTAGGACGTATTTTTGCCATAGTTTTTCAAATACAATCATAAAGATAAGACATGCTCATCATCATGGTAGTATGATAGCAAGTTTACCATATACAAGCTAGCAAAAAATTTCTAAATTTTAAGGCCCGCAAGCTAGCAATTTTGAGATGTTCAAGAAAGCAACTCTTGCTTCTTGAAATATAAGTTTTGCTAGATGTGCAAGTTAACTTTTTGCTTCTTGAGATAGGCAAGATAGCATTCCTTGGTGATGTTCAATATAGCTAAGTTCTACATCATGTAAGCTAGTGAATTTTATAACATTTTAGAACATGCATAATCATCAAAGCATCATAAATTTTAATGATGTGCAAAATTACAAATTTTGCATGATTGCATTTGTGTCTTGAGATATGCAAGATAGCACTTCTTAGTGATTGTTCAAGATAGCAATTTCTTCTCTTTTGAGAAGTGCATTTTTTGCTTTCTTCTTAAATTGTGCAAGCTAGCTATCTCCCTTTTTGTCATTGTCAAAAAGAAGGGAAAAACCCTTTACATCAATTTTTAAATTATGACAAAGGTTAATATCAATCTTATTTGTGCATCATTATATTTTCAAATTAAAACATGCACATTTTTTAAAACATATAAACTCATTATTATATGCATGATTCCAAACCATCATTCATATTATTTCAAATAATCATGGTATTAATTTGTCACGTTGCATCCTACCATGCATGATCGAAAAAATAAATTCATGAATATCTCATGCATTCATATCATCACTTGAGGAATATTGAAAAGAAATAATTGAGTGATGAGATAAATGTTTCATGAATACAAGGAATTGCATAAAAATCATATCATGAATACAAGGAATACAAGTCACAATCATTCAAGAGAAAAATTATTATTCATTTTCAATTCATTCAATTTGATAAATCAAGATCATGATTTTGATAAAACTCATTTCAATTTTAAGTCATCAAAATCATTTCTATGGCTCACAAAACATAAATAGATTCATGATTTCATTGATAATATATTTTCCCCCTTTTTAAGTGTTTCATTTTAAGTGATCGATTTCATGTTAGCATGCCTTTTCATTTATGAAAACATGCATCAACAAAATTTTTTTTTTTTTTTAAAGCCACTGTTATTATCATGAAAATCGATAATCACCATAATTTCAAAAATATATACTCATTAATCATAACTTCAAATTGAACATGATTTCATATACTCAAAATCGAGAAATAACAATTGAAATCAACATGATACACATTATTACTTCTCAACCACATATAGCATGATTTCATAATGTATTTCAAAATCATTTTGTTTATCATAAACAAGCAATTTTCATGATTATTTTCAAAATTACTAGAATGATAAGCATGATTCCTAATTTTTTCTATTTTCATTATAAAATTATTAAACATGCAATTTTTAAGAAAATAAAAAAGAAAAATGCATTATGAAAAGCATTATGTAATTTCAAAGTAAATTAAAGGCATTTTGATTACCTCAGCGTCGAAAGGCGTAAAGGCATAGTTTGCCACCTCGCCTTTGTTGATTTTCTCCTCGTCTTCGGAGGAGCTCGATTCATCCCAATTTTTGTTCTTCTTCTTGCGTTCAAAACAAGTAGTTCCATTCTTTTTGCTTTTTAATTTTCGTTTCATTTGTAGTTTAAGTTCACCATCACTTGAGCTTATGCTCGAGTGATCTTCAAATGTTCTATGTCCCAAATCCTTCCTGTTCTTTGGAAGGTTGTTTTGTTCATCATTGTCCTCATCACTTGAGTCATCGCTCAAGTGGCATTCATTTGTCCAGAGTTCCAAATCCTTCCCGTTCTTTGGAAGGTGATTGTGTTCAACATGTTCATCATGTGCATTGTGCACCATTTCATATGTCATCAATGAACCAATTAGTTCTTCAAGTGAAAATTGGTTCAAGTTTTTCGATTCTTGAATAGTAGTTACTTTTGAATCCCAAGTTTTAGAAAGTGAGCGCAAAACTTTGTTAACGAGTTCAAAATTCGAAAAGCTTTTACCAAGTGATTTTAAATCATTGACGACATCCGTAAAACGGGTGTACATGTCAACAATGGTTTCGCTTGGTTTCATATGAAAAAGCTCGAAATCATGCAGTAAAATATTAACTTTCGAGTCTTTGACTCTACTAGTTCCCTCGTGCGTGATTTCAAGAGTGCGCCAGATATCGAAAGCCGTTTCGCACAAAGAAACCCGATTGAACTCATTTTTGTCCAAAGCGCAAAATAAGGCATTATAGCCTTTCCGTTTAAAGAAAAATACTTCTTCTCTAAATCTGACCATTCGTTCATCGGTTTAGAGGGAAGTTGAAAACTGTTTTCAACGATATTCCATAAATCCAGATTTAGAGAAACCAAGAAAACTCTCATTCGAGTTTTCCAATAAGTGTAGTCCAATCCGTTAAAGAACGGTGGACGAAAGACCGAAAAGCCCTCTTGAAGAGCCATTTCTCTCGGGTGTAAATCCGAAATGAGAAATACCCCGCTCTGATACCAATTGTTAGGATCGAGAGCACTAAGAGGGGGGGGGGGTGAATTAGTGCAGCGGAAATCTTTCAGCGATTTAAAACCGAAAGCTGCGTTTGTCCGATAAAAACGATTTCGATGTAAAAGCCGATTCTAAGATTACTTAAGATTAAGCACAATTTACTTCTAAGCACAGTTTACGTCTAAACTGAGTTTGCGTCTAAATATAGTTTGCGTCTAAACGCAGTTTTGCGTCTAAACACAGTTTTACGTCTAAACGCAGTTTTGCGTCTAAACTCAGTTTACGTCTAAACGCAGTTTTACGTCAAAACGCAGTTTGCGTCTAAAAGTAGTTTACGTCTAAAAGACAGTTTTATGTCTAAACACAGTTTGCGCAGTTTGCGTCTAAACACAGTTTTGCGTCTAAACTCAGTTTACGTCTAAACGCAGTTTTACGCAGTTTGCGTCTAAACGCAGTTTTTCGTCTAAAGCGTTTAAAAGAAGTTTCGTCTAAAACACAGTTTTATGTTTAAACACAGTTTGCGCAATTTACGTTTAAACGCAGTTTTTCGTCTAAAGGCAGTTTGCGTCTCTAAAGCAGTTTCAAAGGGATCTAAACTTAGAAACTAGTTCATAAAAGCGCAGAAGACAGTTTTGCAGAATCAAAACACAAAGCGTAAAGCTGATCGTCACGAAAAAACACAGATTTCGTCTGAATGCAGATTCGAAAAGGTCAGCACTTAGAACTTATTCAGTAAAGGCGCAGAGAGTAGTAGTTATGTAGGAGGTTTGCAGTAATGATAAGGTACTCGAAATAAAAGCAAACCAGAGATTTAGAGTGGTTGGTCGGTCTTGACCTACTCCACTTTTTTGGCTTCCTCCTCCGACGAGGTCACCGGCGTCAACTAGCTGCCTTCCTTCAATGGGCTTAAGGCCAACTGCCCTTTACAGTTTCACTCCTTTTGATGGGCTCGATGGGGAGACAACCCTTAATTTTTCTCTCCTCTCTTTACAATTCAAACTTGAAGAATAGAAGGAGGAGAACTAGCAGTTTTTGAGCTCTAAGAAACACAGAAAGACAGCAAGATTTCGAGTGTATGTGCTGTTCTTTCAGTGTTGAATGGGTGGGGTATTTATAGGCCCCAACCCAGTTCAAATTTGGAGCTCAAAACGATCAAATACCGGAATTCGGGATCGGTGGTTGCACCTCATTTGGAGAGGTTGCACCGCCTAGCAGAGCTCGAAGACTAAGCCTCTAGGCGGTGCCATCTCTGTCGGGAGCGGTTGCACCTCTGCCGAGCTTCGAAGACCGAGCTCGGCGATTACCGCCTCGGAGAGGTTGTAACCACCCTTTGGCGAGCTTCGAAACTTGAGCTCTAGCGGTGCTACCTCTTGATGGAGGAGGTTGCACCGCCCAGCCTCGCTTCGGAGATCGAGCCCTGTCTTGGTTGCACCTCTTGGTTGGGGCCGTTGCACCGCCAGCCTCTCGCTGGGGAGACATGGCCTGGGCGGTGCTACCTCCAACCCTGGCGGTGCCACCTCTTTTACTATTTCAGCTCACTTGGTTTGGCTCCAAACTTGGCCCAAACCAGTCCGAACTTGAGCCTAATTGGCCCCTACTTGGGTTATAGGATTAACACATAATCCTAACCCTAATTAACGTGCTAACTATGAATTTAAAGACATTTTCTAAGCTATTACAAAGTCCGCAAGTCAAGACTTCTTCGGCGAAGCTTAGGCAAACTTAGGCGGTCTTAGATGAACTCGGAAACCATTCTGCGGACTCCGGCAAGCTCCTAGACTTCACGATTTGATCTTAGCGAGTTCCAATGAGCTTCTTCGGCAAACTCCGATTTTTTTCTCGAGCTCTCGGTAGCATTCCCGACGAACCCGGACTTCCGTCGAACTTCGCAACAAATCCTTCGGCTTGACTCGACACTTTGTTTGGCTTTATGTCTTCATCGTTATCATAGTTAATCCTGCACAATTAAAACAAAACTTCGATCGAGACAATTAATCCTAAGCAATTTAACCAAGTTGTCCGGCATGTCATTGGTCCCTCGACGCTGCCGTGGAGATTCTTCGGCGCATCGTCCTCTCCACGCAGCCTATTGCCCAATCGGCCAGTTGACTCCGCAACTCCGATATCCTTGGCACAATACCCGCTCTTCTTGGCCCGATGCGAGTCCGCGGCCCGAAGTTTACGTCGATCGTCGTCGACCGATCCCACCGCCCGACGTCAATCTTCGACATGTTCCCCGGCACAACATGATTTTCTGCTTTAATTGTCTCATCCTAATCGAAGCACCCTGCGTCACTCAAAACGCAGATTAAATCATAAACATATATCAAGTAGTTTCATCATCAAAATACGAGATTCAACAATCTCCCCCTTTTTGATGATGACAACTACTTGATGACGGAGTTAAACTTAACTCCCGGAGTTTAAACAAACTCCCCCTATTAATACGCCATATTGATAGAAACTCTTAGATTCAAAAATCTAAGCAACATGTCATCATAAACGGAGTTAACCTTAACTCCCAGAGTTTAAACAAACTCCCCCTATCAATATGCCATATTGATAGAACCTTGAATTCAAACTGAATTCAAGTCATTGCAATATTCATCATGAATACTTGCAACACGTCAACATGAACATATGCATAAACTTATGCATCACATGTCATGTCATCAACATACTTCTCCCCCTTTGTCATCAACAAAAAGGAGAAGTATCACAATCAATCGTTTGTGATATTGATTCAACTTATTGCATGAAAATCATAATATCAAGTTTTATCATCATGCAGTTTTGAAGCCAGAAAATTTAGCAAATGTTACATCATGCTTAGAACATTCAAGCTATCAAGTTTTAGATATGCAAGTTTTATGGCATACAAGATAGCACATGCAAGCTAGCAATGTTCCAATATTTTAGAGCTTGCAAGCTAGCAGTTTAGAGATATTCAAGAAGGCAACTCTTGCTTCTTGAAACATGCAAGTTGCAAGCTAGCAAATTTTTGCTTCCTTTGTAGTGTTAGCTTTTGATATCGTAACGCAACTATTTCAAGTGTTTATCAATTGTAGCATTTCATCATATGGCATGATATCGACATGTAAAGCTGTGAAGCAAGATTTTGATATCATTTCATGATGTACACATTTCGAATATTTTAGCAAGCATTGCATCACATGGTAAGATATCAGCTCGTGCAATGCAAATTTTTGTTTGATATCTTGATACAGGGCATATAGCAATGATAGCAATCATATATTACTTGGTGATGCAAGTATGGCCTAATCATAGCAATGATAGCAATCATATATTTCTTGGTGATGCAAGTATGGCCTAATCATAGCATCGATTGATAGCAACCATATCAACATCGGTGATAGCAAACATATCAACATCGTAATAGCAACCATATCATCATTAGTGATAGCAAGCATATCAACATCAATTAATAGCAACCATATTATCATTAGTGATAGCAAACATATCAGCATCGATTGATAGCAATCATTAGTGATAGCAAACATATCAATTCATATATTTCTCCCTTTTTGTCATCAACAACAAGGAGAGCGATATAAATAAATTTTAAATATAAGTCACGATGCTTCATGTCATTTTCCAACGGTGGTGATAGGATACGATTAATGCAAACATCTCGAGGGAAAACATGACATGGAGATAGCTTTTATTGCTTCTTCCTTTTTTATTTTTTATCTTTTTTTACATGAAGGAGGAAAGCCATATGTGAAGTTCAAATCGATAAGATATTAAAGCATACTTCATTTTTTGCAAGGATTAAGATATGTAAGTGAGTCAAATCCTTGTATGCAAAAAAAAATATCTTCCTTTGGTAAGAGGGAATCATCAAATATGTTTTTCGAAAAATATTTTTCACATGATAAGTGCATTTGCTAGATGATTCCATATGTCAAAAATCAATGATGTGAATTAAACTTGATATGACATATGCTTGTTAAATTCGGAAGAGGATAATGTATCAAGAAAATCCAATTGTTAGGATCAGGAAAATCCGAAAATGAAATTTGACACTTTCATACATTCGGACAGAGTTTTACTAGAGATATTCAATTACAATCATGAAGGTAAAACATGCTTATTATCATAAAAATTTTGTATTTAAGCACCTAATTTTCAACATGTAATTGTGTAAAATCATTATGCCAATCAAGTGATTCAATCATTCAATCAAGAAGGTTCGAAAAATAATTTTAACACGTTCAATCATTAGGACGTATTTTTGCTATAGTTTTTCAAATACAATCATAAAGATAAGACATGCTCATCATCATGGTAGTATGATAGCAAGTTTACCATATACAAGCTAGCAAAAAATTTCTAAATTTTAAGGCCCGCAAGCTAGCAATTTTGAGATGTTCAAGAAAGCAACTCTTGCTTCTTGAATTATAAGTTTTGCTAGATGTGCAAGTTAACTTTTTGCTTCTTGAGATAGGCAAGATAGCATTCCTTGGTGATGTTCAATATAGCTAAGTTCTACATCATGCAAGCTAGTGAATTTTATAACATTTTAGAACATGCATAATCATCAAAGCATCATAAATTTTAATGATGTGCAAAATTATAAATTTTGCATGATTGCATTTGTGTGTCTTGAGATATGCAAGATAGCACTTCTTAGTGATTGTTCAAGATAGCAATTTCTTCTCTTTTGAGAAGTGCGTTTTTTGCTTTCTTCTTGAATTGTGCAAGCTAGCTCTCTCCCTTTTTGTCATTGTCAAAAAGAAGGGAAAAACCCTTTACATCAATTTTTAAATTATGACAAAGGTTAGTATCAATCATATTTGTGCATCATTATATTTTCAAATTAAAACATGCACATTTTTTAAAACATATAAACTCATTATTATATGCATGATTCCAAAACATCATTCATATTATTTCAAATAATCATGGTATTAATTTGTCACGTTGCATCCTACCATGCATGATCGAAAAAATAAATTCATGAATATCTCATGCATTCATATCATCACTTGAGGAATATTGAAAAGAAATAATTGAGTGATGAGATAAATGTTTCATGAATACAAGGAATTGCATAAAAATCATATCATGAATACAAGGAATACAAGTCACTATCATTCAAGAGAAAAATTATTATTCATTTTCAATTCATTCAATTTGATAAATCAAGATCATGATTTTGATAAAACTCATTTCAATTTTAAGTCATCAAAATCATTTCTATGGCTCACAAAACATAAATAGATTCATGATTTCATTGATAATATATTTTCCCCCTTTTTAAGTGTTTCATTTTAAGTGATCGATTTCATGTTAGCATGCCTTTTCATTTATGAAAACATGCATCAACAAATATATATATATTTTTTTAAAGCCACTGTTATTATCATGAAAATCGATAATCACCATAATTTCAAAAATATATACTCATTAATCATAACTTCAAATTGAACATGATTTCATATACTCAAAATCGAGAAATAAGCATGATTCCTAATTTTTTCTATTACCATACTTACTAGAATGATAGCAAAAAATTACCAGTTTTGGTCAGTTTTAGGGTCGTATCGGCTTGTTTTTGGGCAGTTCTTACGTGCTGCGATGACCGTCATGAGTGGAGCAAAACGTCAGCTATCTCAGCACCCTGGAACCCTTAGGGTGGCATAGGGCTGGATGGGGCTTTTGTATAACAGGGAAGGTGCTGCCCCTTGCTTCGCTCGTTGTCCGTCGCTCGCTCGCGTAGCCAAAAATGGCCAGTTTTGGCTCTTTTTGGCCAGTTTTTGGGATGTTCTTGCATGCTGCAGTGACTGTCGTGAGCGAAGCAAAATGTCAACCATCTTAGCACCCTGGAACCCCACAGGTAGCACAGGGTTAGATGGGGCTTTTGTATAGCAGGGAAGGTGTTGCCCCTTGCTTTGCTCGCTGTCCGTCGTTCGTCGCTCACTCGTGTAGCCAAAAATGGCCAGTTTTGGCCCTTTTTGGGCCGTTTTAGCCTATTTTTGGGCTGTTCTTGTGTGCCGCGGCGACCGTTGTGAGCGGAGCAAAGCGTTAGCTATCTCAACACCCTGGAACCCCCCGGGTGGCATAGGATTGGATGGGGCTTTCGTATAGCAGGGAAGGTGTTGCCCCTCGCTTCGCTCGCTGTCCACCACTCGTCGCTCGCCGCTCGCTCGCGAAGCCAAAAATGGTCAGTTTTGGTCCCTTTTTGGGTCATTTTGGCCTGTTTTTGGGCTGTTCTTGCGTGCCGCAGCGACCGTCGTGAGCGGAGCAAAACGTCAGCCATCTCAGCACCCTTGAACCCCACGGGTGACACAGGGCAGGATGCGTTTTTCGTATAGTAGGGAAGGTGCTGTCCCTTGCTTCGCTCATTGTCCACTGCTCACCGCTCACTCGCGCAGCCAAAAATGGCCTGTTTTGGCCCATTTTTGGGTCGTTTTGGCCCATTTTTGGGTCGTTTTGGCCTCTTTTTGGGCTGTTCTTGCGTGCCTTGGCGACCATCATGCTTGGAGCAAAACGTCAGCCATCTCAGCATCCTGGAACCCGTCGGGTGGTATAGGACTGGATGGGGCTATCGTATAACAGGGATGGTGCTGCCACTTGCTTCTCTCGCTGTCCGCCGCTCGACGCTCGCTCGCGTAGCCAAAAATGACCAGTTTTGGTCCGTTTTTGGGCTGTTCTTGTGTGCCGTGGTGACTGTCGTGAGTGGAGCAAAACGTCAGCCATCTCAGCACCCTGGAACCCCCTCGGGTGGTACAAGACTGGATGGGGCTTTCGTATAGCAGGGAAGGTGTTGCTCCTCGCTTCGCTCGCTATCCGCCGCTCACTGCTCGTTGAGCAGCCAAAAATGGTAAGTTTTGGCCCATTTTTGGGCCGTTTTGGCGTGTTTTTCGGCTGTTCTTGAAGGTCGCAGCGATTGTCGTGAGCGAAGCAAAACGTTAACCATCACAGCACCCTAGAATCCCCCGGGTGGCATAGGACTGGATGGGGCTTACGTATAGCAGGGAAGGTGCTGCCCCTTGCTTCGCTCACTATCCGTCGCTCGCCGCTCGCTCACGCAGCCAAAAATGGCTAGTTTTGCCCTGTTTTTAGGTCGTTTTGGCCTGTTTTTAGGCTGTTCTTGCCTGCCGCGGTGACCGTCGCGAGCGGAGCAAAACGTCAGCCATCTCAACACTCTGGAACCCCCAGGGTGGCACCAGTCAGGATGGGGCTTTCGTATAGCAGGGAAGGTGCTGCCCCATGCTTAGCTCGCTGTCCGTCGCTCGCCGCTCGCTCGCGCAACCAAAAATGGCCAGTTTTGGCCCATTCTTGGCTTGTTTTGGCCTCTTTTTACGCTGTTCTTGCATGCTGCAGTGACCATCGTGAGCGGAGTGAAACGTTAGCCATCTCAACACCCTGGAACCCCCCAGGTGGTACAAGGCTAGATGGGGCTTTCAAATAGTAAGGAAGGTGTTGTCCCTCGCTTCGCTCGCTGTCCGCCACTTGCTGCTCGCTTGCGCAGTAAAAATTGGCCAGTTTTGGCCCGTTTTTGGGTCGTTTTGGCCTATTTTTGGGCTATTCTTACATGCTGCGGCGACCTTCGTTAGCGGAGCAAAACATCAGCCATCTCAGCACCGTGGAACCCCCCAGGTGGCATAGGGCTGGATGGGGCTTTCATATAGCAGGGAAGGTGCTGCCCCTCGCTTCGCTCGCTGTCCGTCGCTCGCCGCTCACTCGAGCAGCCAAAAATGGCTTGTTTTTGCTTGTTTCTGGTCTGTTTTTTCTTCGCTTGCAATCTTCTTCTTCCTTATGTGGCCAAAAATGCCTTGCTCTGTACTTCTTCATGCACGACGGTGTCTTGTTGTTGATTGCCCTGTTTGATCGGCCACTTGAGTCTTTGTTACTCGTGGTTGGCGATAGGCTATCCGATGGGGTGACTGTGTCGGCATGTGAGTGGTGATAGATTTTTATGCCGCGATGGGCTCCCTGCTATTGGGCAGTTGACCATCGACGCTGCAAGTCTCTTCAATGGCACTCTGTTTGAATGGAGATGTGTGTGTTGCCTGTACAATCTATCTAGTTCCTTTGGAAATAGACATTGTTTACCTAGCTTATCCACTTCTTATGTCCTATACGAATGAGGAGTGTCATTATCGGTGCACCTTATTTGTCCTCGAATGATGGCATGTCTCAGACCTCTCGTATCGAGTGGCTCCAGTGTTCACGTGAGTGCTCTTGGATGCAGTGGATATGAATGTGCCATTGGTCTTTGGACTCTTGGCACAAGATCAGTTGGCTTTCTTAGTCGCCCTTCGACGGATGACAACCTTCCCATCATTGCCCCCCTTTCCCTTGTGGTAATGGGTTGGCATGTTGGGCTTGGCGTCGTAGAGGACGTGCTACCTGGTTGATCCTGCCAGTAGTCATATGCTTGTCTCAAAGATTAAGCCATGCATGTGTAAGTATGAACTATTTTAGACTGTGAAACTGTGAATGGCTCATTAAATCAGTTATAGTTTGTTTGATGGTACGTGCTACTCGGATAATCGTAGTAATTTTAGAGCTAATACGTGCAACAAATCCTGACTTCCGGAAGGGATGCATTTATTAGATTAAAGGCTAATGCGGGCTTTGCTCACTGCTCCAATGATTCATGATAACTCGATGGATCGCACGGCCCTCATGCTGGCGACGCATCATTCAAATTTCTGCCCTATCAACTTTTGATGGTAGGATAGGGGCCTACCATGGTGGTGATGGGTGATGGAGAATTAGGGTTTGATTCCGGAGAGGGAGCCTGAGAAACGGCTACCACATCCAAGGAAGGCAGCAGGCGAATAAATTACCCAATCCTGACACGGGGAGGTAGTGACAATAAATAACAATATCGGGCTCTTTGAGTCTGGTAATTAGAATGAGTACAATCTAAATCCCTTAACAAGGATCCATTGGAGGGCAAGTCTGGTGCCAACAGCCGCAGTAATTCTAGCTCCAATAGCGTATATTTAAGTTGTTGCAGTTAAAAAGCTTGTAGTTGGACTTTGGGACGGGTCGGTCGATCCGCCTCGTGGTGTGCATCGGTCGTCCAATCCCTTCTGTCGGCGATGTGTGCTTGGCCTTAACTGGTCGGGTCGTTCCTCCGGCGCTATTACTTTGAAGAAATTAGAGTGCTCAAAGCAAGCCCACGCTCTAGATAAATTAGCATGGGATAACATCACAAGATTTCGGTCCTATTGTGTTAGCCTTCGGGATCGGAGTAATGATTAAGAGGGACAGTCGGGGGCATTCATATTTCATAGTCAGAGGTGAAATTCTTGGATTTATGAAATACGAACCACTACGAAAGCATTTGCCAAGAATGTATTCATTAATCAAGAACGAAAGTTAGGGGCTCGAAGACGATCAGATACCGTCCTAGTCTCTGTTAGGACCCTTTTTATGAGCTTTTGAATAATGTTTATTGAGTCTGTTTAGTCCAGTTGTTTATTGAGTCGATTTGGTTCAATTAGAGTCAAGTAGAGGTTTATTTAATATTTATTTATTATTAGAGTTCAAGTCCTGATGGACTCTAGGTGGAACTCTATAAATAGGGATGTAACTGTTTCTTTTCAGTAATCTATGAAAAATATTATTATGTCTTTTGACAAACCCTAGGAGGTCGATCCCCTCGAAGCGATCAAGGAGGCCGATCCCCTCGAAGTGATCATCCCGTTTCTCTTCTTCTTTTTTATGATAAGATTTTAGGGTCTTATCATTTGGTATCAGAGCGACGATAAGACTTTAGGGTCTTATCATTTGGTATCAGAGCAACGATCCTTGGGCAGCCCACCATAGTCTTGCTTCCGTTCTTCCCCACCACCACTACAAGGCAACTCTTTCTTCACCGTTGTCGTTGTTTCCCCCGCCAGCGACCTTCGACTACCGCTCGACCTCCTCACTGCCCCATCTCGTATAAAAAAAAAAAATTGGAAGAAACACGAGAGGAAGAAGAAGCCGTAGCCACCCCTGTGTCCCCTACTTCCGGCCAGCCCACCTGCCGCTGCTTCTCTCCGGTTAGCGCCAACCATCGCCCCGCTTCCCGGCCGGCGACCACCGCCGCCGCTGTTCTCCGGCCAGGAGACGACGCTGCCAGCGTCCATCCCAGCCCTACTGCCGCCGCCCGCCTCCCCTTGCATCGCAGCGCAGTCGCTCTACCTCTCCTCCTCGGCGATCGTTGGTGACGCTTCTCCCAGCCGCGCCACCACCACTGCCTCTTCACCACCGCCTGCCTCCCCTTGGGTTGCAGCCGCAACCGCCGATTGTCGCCCTCCTCGCGGCGACTGAAACAGGGCAACTCACGGATTGCCCTTGTTCCAAGCTACGTCACCACCACTTTTCCCAGCTGCATCGCCGCCGCTCGATCACCCGGCCAGTGACCTCTTCTCCTCGTGTCCCCATCTCGCTCGAGCGAGAAGGACCGCCGGCACCGCAGCCGTCGGTTGCCACAGCCCCTCCTTGCAGCGGTTGCAGAAACAGAGCTTCCTCTGTTGCCGCAGTCCCTCGTCGATCGCAGCCACGCCTCGAGCGCCGTCGCCTTCCAGCTAACCCACCACCACTGCCAGCCACCGTGCGGCGACCGCTGCTCGCCTCCCAGCCGCCGCTCCGCCTGGCTCGGGCGAGAACGACCGCCGCCACTCCCCCTTGCTCTGCCCCTTGTGACCGAGAAACAGGGCAATCCTCTTGCTGCTGCGAACGCCGGTTGCCACCACCGTCACCGCTGCTGCCCAGCCAGCGATGATGCCACTCGCCGCCCAGCTTGCCTCCTTCTCCACCGCCGCCGCTATGCTCTGGCCAGCAACGACTGCTGCTGCCAGCCAACCCCCTCGATCTACACCGTTGCTGCAGCCCCCTTGCTATGCATCTTTGCCGCTGCCGCCGGTTGCCACTGCAGCCTCAACCCCGGCCGCTTCAATGCCACCTCCCTCTTGTTCTGCCTCTGCCTCCGCTGCTGCAGTTATTAGTTGCCATCACTGCAGCCTCAACCCGGCTGCTCGGCGATTGCTTCCTTGGGTCACAGCAGTCACAATCGTCGCCTTTCAGCCTCGGCACAGTGATAAAAACACAGGGCAGCAACTCTTCCTCCATCACAGCCACTGTAGTGGCAAGTCCTTGCTGGTGCTGCCCCCAACCACACCACCATCGCTGCCTCCCAACCCTCAGCATTAGCGATCCCTCCACGCAACAACTGCAACAAGCATCGTTGCCTCTCACCAGTGCCTCCTTTCGTAGTGTGACAGAAACAGAGCAACATTGCCTTCCATCCGTGCCATCGCAGCCATCGTAGTGGTGAGCCCTTGGCGGTGCTGCCCCAGCCGCACCACCATCGCTGCCTCCAAGCCCTCAGCAACAGCGATCCCTCTACGCAGCGACCGCAACAATCATCGCTGCCTTCCATGCGGCGACCGCAATTACATCCCTGCATCCTCACAGCAACCCTTCATTCCCATAGTGTTTCCACCGACTACATCACAACAGCAGCACCGAATAGGGCAGTGATTGATGCCTTTGACCAACACCAAAAATAGGAGTTGAGATTACAGATTTGCAGTCTTACGAAATGGCCACTGATAACTCAGTGAAAGCACAAATGGAAGCATTGGAAATTAGAATTGAGAACCGGTTACAAGAAGTACTTAATGATTTCAAAAAGGACTTACTGGGGAGCCTTAGTAAATTACAACAAGGTGGGAGTTCAAGTTCTATATTGCACAGATCTAGAAATACTAAAAAAGGACTCTAAGATTGTGACACAATCTACTCGTACATGAAGGTAGATGGATAGCTCGCCAAAATTTGTCAGACTACTATAGTGTTGGAATATCAGAGTAGGTTTGAAAGATTATCAAATCAAGCTAGAGATTGGTCGGAACGATAACTTCTGGATACATTTATTGAAGGGCTTATTCCAGAGATTCGGTGTGAAGTTAAGGCTCGTCAACCCCTCATTCGCACGTCTATATGAGAAAAAAATCAACAGGAAAAATTATGGAAACAGAAGTGACAACAACCAGATGAATAGTAAGCCACTAGCTCCATCTATTCCCAACCAAAGCCTTGACACCCGAAGACTAACCCAAGAAGAACTCAATGAAAGATCAACAAAGGGTTTGCACTATGATGAAAAGTGGAGTATGGAGCACCAATGTAAACAATGGCAACATATGATGATTGAGCCAATTGGAGAGGAACCGAAAGCAGAAGAGTTGGACTCCGATTATGAAGGTGTGGAAACTAATGAAGATATTGAAGCCATCACACATACAGTGCATGCATTGGCTAGCTATGCTAACCCACAAACTATGAAAATCAGAGGAACTTTGACGCATCAGCCTGTCACTATGTTGATTGATACATGTAGCACTAATAATTTTATGGACAGGAAAGTTGCAGCCTGATTAGCTTACCGCATTGAAGGTTGTGACAGAGTCGAAGTAAAGATTACTGATGGACAGATTTTAACTTATGATAGCAAAGGCTAGGAATTTCTTACAACGATTACTACACTGAAAGATTGACCTATTTCTTACACTGTCAAAAAGTGGAGACCATACTTACTTGATTAACGAGTTGTGATGCGTTGCAGATAGCCTATGACTGAAGTGCTAAAAGACAAGCTCCCCGAGATTGATGCTGCTCAGCCATGAGGACAAGGCTGATTTGAAGAGGGAGGAACTGTTAGGACCCTTTTTCTGAGCTTTTGAATAATGTTTATTGAGTCTGTTTAGTCTAGTTGTTTATTGAGTTGGTTTGGTTCAATTAGAGTAAGTAGAGGTTTATTTAATATTTATTTATTATTAGAGTTCAAGTCCTAATGGACTCTGGGTGAAACTCTATAAATAGGGATGTAACTGCTTCTTTTCAGTAATCTATGAGAAATATTATTCTGTCTTTTGACAAACCCTAGGAGGCCGATCCCCTCGTAGCGATCAAGGAGGGTCGATCCACTCGAAGCGATCAAGGAGGCCGATCCCCTCGAAGTGATCATCCCTTTTCTCTTCTTCTTTTTTACGATAAGACTTTAGGGTCTTATCATTTGATATCAGAGCGACGATAAGACTTTAGGGTCTTATCATTTGGTATCAGAGCCTACGAGAAGACTTTAGGGTCTTATCAGTCTTAACCATAAACGATGCCGACTAGGGATTAGCGGATGTTGCTCTTAGGACTCCGCCGGCACCTTATGAGAAATCAAAGTCTTTGGGTTCCAGGGGGAGTATGGTTGTAAGGTTGAAACTTAAAGGAATTGATGGAAAGGCACGACCAGGAGTGGAGCCTGCGGCTTAATTTGACTCAACACGGGGAAACTTACCAAGCCCAGACATAGCAAGGATTGACAAACTAAGAGCTCTTTCTTGATTCTATGGGTGGTGGTGCATGGCCATTCTTAGTTGGTGGAGCGATTTGTCTTGTTAATTCCGATAACAGGTCTGTGATGCCCTTAGATGTTCTGGGCCGCATGTGCGCTACACTGATGTATTCAATGAGTCAATAGCCTTGGCCGACAGGCCCGAGTAATCTTTGAAAATTTCATCATGATGGGGATAGATCATTGCAATTGTTAGTCTTCAACGAGGAATTCCTAGTAAGCGCGAGTCATTAGCTTGTGTTAGCTACGTCCCTGCCATTTGTACACACCGCCTGTTGCTCCTACCGATTGAATGGTCCGGTGAAGTGTTCGGATCGAGGCGACGGGGGCGGTTCTCTGCTCACGACGTCATGAGAAGTCCACTGAACCTTATCATTTAGAGGAAGGAGAAGTCGTAATAAGGTTTCCATAAGTGAACCTGCGGAAGGATCATTGTCAAGACCCACTGATGAGGACGACCGTCAATGCGTCAACGATTGCTCGCCGGGCTCATCCTGACAACACCCCAAATGTTGGTTCGTCCTCGGGGACAACGAGCGAGCTAACAAAAGCCCCATCTAGCGAGCAAACGATGAGCGGCGGACAGTGAGCGAAGCGACGAGCAGCACCTTCCCTGTTGTACGAAAGCCCCATCCAGCCCTGTGGCACCCGGGGAGTTCCAAGGTGCTGAGATGGCTGACGTTTTGCTCTACCCACAACGGTCGCTGCGGCACGCAAGAACAACCCAAAAACAGGCCAAAACGGCCCAATAATGGGCCAAAACAGACAATTTATATCTGCGCGAGCAAGCGGCGAGCAGCGGACAGTGAGCGAAGCGAGGGGCAGCACCTTCCCTGCTATACGAAAGCCCCATCCAGCCCTGTGCCACCCGGGGGGTTCCAGGGGGCTGAGATGGCTAACGTTTCACTCCGCTCACGATCGTCACCACAGAATGCAAGAACAGCCCAAAAAGAGGCCAAAACTGGCCATTTTTGGCTGCGTGAGCGAGCGGCGGATAGCGAGCGAAGCAAGGGGCAGCACCTTCCCTGCTATACTAAGCCCCATCCAGCCCTATACCACCTGGGTGGTTCTAGGGTGCTGAGATGGCTGACGTTTTGCTCCGCTCATGACGATTGCCGCGACATACAAGAACAACCCAAAAACAAGCCAAAATGGCCTAAAAAGGGGACAAAACTGGACATTTTTGGCAACACGATCGAGCGGCGAGCGGCGGACAGCAAGCGAAGCGACGGGCAGCACCTTCCCTGCTATACGAAAGCCCAATCCAGCCCTATACCACCCGGGGGAGGTTATAGGGTGGTGAGATGGCTGACGTTTTGCTTCGCTCACGACGGTCGCCACGGCAAGCAAGAACAGCCCAAAAACAGGCCAAAACGGCCCAAAAAGGGGCCAAAACTGGTCATTTCTGGCTGCGCGAGCGAGCGGCGAGCGGTGGACAGCGAGCGAAGCGAGAGGCAGCACCTTCCCTGCTATATGAAAGTCCCATCCAGCCCTGTGCCACCCGGGGGCTTCCAGAGTGCTAAGATGGCTGATGTTTTGCTCTGCTCACGACAATCGCCGCGACACGCAAGAACAGCCCAAAAACAGGCCAAAACGGCCCAAAAATGGGCCAAAACTTGCCATTTTTCACTGCGCAAGCAAGCGGCTAGCGGCGGACAACGAGCAAAGCAAGGGGTAGCACCTTCCCTGCTATACGAAAGCCCCATCTAACCCTGTGCCACCCGGGGGGTTCCAGGGTGCTGAGATGGCTGACGTTTTGCTCCATTCATTACTGTCACCGCAGCACGCAAGAACAGCCCAAAAATAGGCCAAAACAGGCTAAAAAGGGGCTAAAATTGACCATTTTTGGCAGTGCAAGCGGGCGACGAGCGGCGGACAGCGAGTGAAGCAAGGGGCAGCACCTTCTCTCCTATACGAAAGCCCCATCCAGCCTTGTGCCACCCTGGGGGGTTCCAAGGTGCTAAGATGGCTGACGTTTTGCTCCACTCACAATTATCGTCGCGGCATGCAAGAACAACCCAAAAACAA